>VZZY01021831.1:664969-977876 GCA_013400335.1 Eurystomus gularis | reverse complement strand
GGGGGGGGGGCAAAGGCCCTTGCACACAAACAGATGAGTTACTGCTTCATTTTTCATGATTACTCAGGTAGACAGCAGAATGCTGACAGTTAATATAGAAAATGGGACGTGTCCTCCTCCATGGAGATTGAGCAGGGCAGTGAAGAAGGATGAGTTGATGGAGGGACTGGCGGACTCAGGAAAGTGGCAGATCTTCCTGTTGCTGTGCGCCGCCGTGCAAACGAAGGCGTGTGGGAGAATTTGCAATTAGTATCCAAGGAGATGCAAATTAGCTGCCCCTTTCTGAAAAGTGTTGCCACCAACTCCTTCCTGAGCCTGGTTTCTTCTTGCTTGGAGTGGTGTGAGAGGAAACCCGGGAATGTGGGTCTAACAAGTGTGCTTCCAAAGGCCTCCGAGGAACATGCTGCAGAAATAGTATGTGCCTGCCTTAAAATTGAAAAAGCTGTTAAAGCCAGAAGGGTTGCAGAGCTCTAAGTGAGCTTCCTGACAGAGCAGGTAGAGGAGCAGAATTTGGGGTGAAATCAAAGATTTTGTATCTCTCTCTCCCAAGGACCCTAAAAGCTCCTTCCAAGGGCTACAGGAGAAATGCACTGCAGTCTTGCTAACCATGCAATTCTTCTAAAAGAGGGGGAGAGCGCTGCATGAAGATACTGGATGATCTTCTGGTGGTCAGTAAAGCTGGTGGTCCTTCCATAAGTGTCTTTGTTTTCTTTTTTTTTTTAAGCTCTTGATACTGTGAGCAGAAAGGCTTTCAAGTCTGTGTATCCACAAAAGAAGCTATGCTTTCCTTTAGATGAAGTATGTGCTGATGTTGAATGTGTATGACTGGGTTCATATGTGGGTTCAAGGGCAGCTGTTGAGTATTTTTTGCAGTACAAAGGCAGTTTGCTTTTGGAAAGCACAGGCCAGAAGAAATTTAAATTATTGTTTTTCAAAACTGTCAACTCAGTATCTTTTTGTAGAAAAGGCTGATGTTCCAAATATTTGTGCAAATTCTTCCCAAAAGAAGCCATTCTTTTTGCTTGCAAAAGAAGAAAATACATGTTTGTGGGCTCACTATGGAGCAAAGTACAGGGCTTAGTTCATTTCCATGTTGCCCCAGTGATTTTAAGTTAATATATGCCATGAGATTGGTTTGTTGTGTTTTTTTTCCCTTTCTATTTGCACCTTATTGCATCTCAAGTATTTATTTCAGGTGCTTGACAGGCTCTGAGAGGTACTTCTAGTTATTTTAAACAAATAAATCATGTCTTGTCTGTAAGGTCCCCCCCAGGGTGTAAAGCAAGCGAGGTGCTATTTTCAAGCAATGCAAGTCCCTGGGTGGAGTGTGGCAGCTGGGTGATTGATTTCTGCAGTCTTGGTGGAGAGCACCATCCCCAAGTTGCCGGCCAGGGCAAATGACCTGTCAATCTCCATGCATTTACCTGAGACTAATGCAAGCCACAGAGGTGTGCAGAGAGAAAGCTGGGGTGGTAGAGTTATCTGGGAAGGACAAATTTGTGTTTGGATCCATTTTCTTTGGTTTCTCTCTCTAGGTTGCATGTAGGAAGTTTTTGCTATAGTGTCTGAATTTCTGCAAATGTCCCTTGCTCTAGGTCTTGTTTCTATTGTTTCTTGGTGTCTGGTAACTAAAGGTGGAGTTAAATGTGGGAGTGCAGCAGGAAGAATGCAGTGCACCTCCCATCTCCTCCACTTACAATGTCATTTCTTTGGGAATGTTTGCAAGTAAAAATAGAAAAATAAATAGACGTTGAAGCGAATCCTAGATACAATCTCTAATTAGATTAAGACCCACAGTTATGGAATAATAAATTATCTAACTACCATGGTACAGCTGCACAACGCTTTTAAGATTGATTTTTGCCTAAGGCCCTGGGAAAGTGACTTCAGCAAAACTTAAAGAGATTAAGCCTGATTATTAAGTGAAAATACTTTCTTTTTTTTTTTTTTTTATTTTAATGCCCTTTCCAGATACCTGAGCAATTCTTAATGACCCTGTTAAAAAAAAAATGACACCTGATGTAACTTTGGCAGCTGCATGAAGTGTGGCTTGGTTCGTTTACCTGTGCTCAAAGCAGACATTAATAAGTCAAATGCTGACCTGGAAATGTGACAGTGAGATGATTTTTTACTTTCAGCCCTTCTAAATTAAAACACATGCCCTGGTGTTTCAAGTACGAGGACTCTATTAATTTCTGTCGTTGTGTTACGTCTGTAACTCAGAAGCGATTCGCAGCATCATCCATCTCCAGCCTGCTAATTTTATCAAGCTGAGCCATGCAGGGTTCATCGCTAACGATGAAACTTTACTTCACCTCACCCATTTGTGGTGTTAATTAGCAGCACTTTTTTCTCCAGCTGGTTGCTCACCCAGTGCTCCCAGCAGCGCAGGGGCAGCCACAGCCCTATCCCAGGGCATAGGAACCAGCAGTGCCAGGGAAGGGCTCCTGCATGGGAAACAGGGAGTTCAAGCCCCAAAACATCACTCCATCTCTCCATGCATCCCTTGCCCAGCTGGGGAAGGCCGGTCATGCTTCTGGCCATCAGGTATCCACTGTGCTTGAAGGTCTTGGATGTTGCACACAAGACTTGTAAGAGCCTGCCTGGATGTTAGGTAAAGAGTTTTGAACTAACTTCTAATGACCCTTGGGATACTGATTTTTTGTTTGTTTGCTTTTGGGTTTGGACAAAAGAAGGATGTACCTGCTCATCGGACTGTTAATGAAGAGTAATTAGACAATGTTTGTACATGACCTTGAGACCTTGGGGCTATTATTTCTTACCCCTGCAGTGTAGTTAACAATCCATACACATTTTTTCTTTGCTTCACAGCACACTGCAAGTAATATGTAGAAAGGACTTGCTATCTGCCACACAGGAGCATTTGGAAATCATTATTGTTAAATTAATCCAAATGGCTTGACAATGCCATTGTGTAGGGCACTGGCCTCTTACCTCTGGACACACAAGAACACTCAGCCTCATAAAAGTACACATTACTGGCTATCCATCTTCATCACGAAGCTCTTGGGCTTTGCACTGTCCAAAGAAAGCCCAGCTTGCAAGAGCCAAGGGAGCCAGGATGTGCCAGGACTTGTGGGCAGTCTGTTCCACCCAGAAATTTAGCAAAGCTCAAACTGATGTGTCTGCAAGGCAGTGACTTCCAGGGTTCTGTCCCAAGCACTGGGCTACATGCTGTGTCCAACAGCTAAATACAGCTCATCAAGTGCTCAGTTGCCATTGTTGCTTAAAAAAGGTGAGCAATGAGCAAAGCTTGGGATAGCTTCTTCATGGAAAATCAGACTTTAGACAAGGCTTTAAATATGCAGCAGGTATCTGCTGGGGGCTGCAGATTGCTACAAAAGCTAAGGGGCTTCTGCAGTGTTGCTGCCATGATGCTCCCTGCAGAATTTGGCTGGTGCTGGTGGCTGAAGCTGTACACAGACTGTGTAGCACCCATGCAGCAGATGATATGGAAGAGGATGTGTAATATTTAAATCATTGCCCACAAGCGAGTGTAACCACCTCCCTGTGTGCATTACTTCATATCGGCAAAAGTGAGTTTTACCACCGCACGTACCCACCTTAGCTTGAAACCCACTGGCCTTTTCTAATATCTCAGCAATTCTGTGTCACCTGCAGATTTGGCCTCCTGGTGTTATACTCCAGGAGACACCTTGGTGGCACAGCAGTGTGCTGTCACTCCAGTGCCATGGTCACCACTGCCGGTCCTACCCACACGCTGTACTCTGTCCCTTCCTAATGGGTGGCAGGGCTGTGCCTCTTACCTCATGTACACTTATTTCCCTTAAGGGTTTCTTGTGAAGGCTATGTCAAAGATTTTTTAAAAGGCCAAGTGCTTTACTTGGCCTCCCTTTAGTCATTATTTTATTGACATTTTGCAGAAAACTAATTAGAGGCTGAGCTGCTCCTGACGGGAACTTTGCTGTTCTCTGCTGTCACATTGTGTTCAATGTGGTGCTTCATCCCTAACTAGATCCTTATCTGAACCAGAGGTAATGTCTGTCAGTGCTTTATGCTCTCTATAAACAGCAGTTGTCTTCTCCATTTGGTCAGGCTGCATGTCAAGAGCATTTAATTTAGAGTCAGGGTTTGTGCTGAGTGAGAGAGAAGAGAGAGAGCAGCGGGGAGCAGATGATGGAGGGGAGAGGAGCGATGGGACTGCTCCAAGGACAGGAAGGTGCTGGGTGGGCAAGCGGGACCTCTCCCCTTTAGGAAACCAGATCCATCCCTGGGCTCTGCACATTGGGACCATTTATGAAACCTGAGTGATTTGGTTTGTTTACCGGTAGAAAAGAAAGGCGAGATTGTTCCCTGGCCCCATGGCATGACCTGGCCTGCTCCTGGTGGGATTTACAAGCTAAACCTCTCCCTGCCTTTCAGAAGCTCCTACGATTGTGTTATATGCTGTTGAGTAACATCTTGCAGTGCCCTAAACATTTAAAATGGGGAAAAAGAAATGATCTTCACTATGCAGATAGTTCCCAAAGGCACTGGCAGAGACTGTAATCTTGTGTCAAGAGAAAGGACGTAATTCAGGTGCCCATGATGTGCAGTTTAGATGAAGTGAGGTGTCTCCCCAAGGGGTGAACACATGCTGGGCTGGGGCCCTGTGGGGCATGGAAGAAGTTTTAAATGCTTGGTCTTACGCTGGGTGCAGTGTCCGATTTTGTGGAGCCGGAGTGGGCACCATGTTAAATGTAATTTTTCTCATTAAGTGATATTGAGGTCAGGGAGGTGGTGGAAAGCCTTGTGCGAACCCTCTTTAGAGGTGGCCTGTCTCTTTCAGTGCACACGTGGCCCATTTTACCATTTCTTAGGGCTGCTATAATGTGGCAAAGCCAACATGGAAGAGCAAGGTCTGGCTGCTAGCAGTTTTCTCACTTGCTCATGGTCTCCATGGAGCAGCGTCTGCAGCGAGCTGTCACCAGGACCCCCTGCCTCTGCTTCTGCTGCATGCAGAGCAGAGGATGAATTGCTCTTTCCATGAGTACTAAATATTTTATTTTGTGACCTTCCTCTAATCAGATGCTTTATCTGAACTATATATTAAAAGAAAAGTAATAAAAAAAGGATTTTAATAAACTTAACCTCCTTAAATTGTGTAATTGTCACTTTCCCAGGACATTAGGGAAGCTGTAAGGGGGGAAAAATATGTACAGAGTATTTTTTGGTGCATTGATAATTTATTATCTAATAATCTCTTCTCTTCCACACTATTCCCAGTTTTCTCATTACTTGTATGCAGCATAATGCCCCGTTGCTAGCCGCAGGTTGCTGTGCTACTGCCGAGCCAGATCTGCTCCATGTCAGTGTGGAACACGCTGGTGGCCAGAGGAGGAGGGACTGTGCTGGGTCCAGGCACAGCCAAGACCTGAAGCTGTTAAAATTGCTAAATGAATTGATTTCTCCCCTAATGCTGGGCTGATTTTGTGAAGTGCTGTTTTCAGCAGGGTGGTGGCCAGCTCTCCTGTGCTGAGGAGCCATGGTAGGTGTTTCTCAGAGATGCAAATCCATGGCAGAAGGTTTAGCCCCATGCCAAAGAGAGCCACCTTTGAGGAGCCCAGGAGATGTAGATTGTTCCTCTCTCTTTTGCATTAGGATGCTTTTGGGTCCCTGTGTGGTGGGGCCTGGCCATCATGTGCTGTGGATATTCCTCACAGGACAGCTTTGGGGGTGACTTGCAGCCTTGGAAGAAGAAGAGGGGATGCGTTCCTGTACAGATCAGTTTGCCTTGCACCTCCGCATACAGTGCTTGTCAAAGCACATAGGGTCATTGGAAAGGCAAAGGATGGCAGGAATCCTCTGGGCTGGATCCTAGCATCCCAGGGCTGTGTCTGTGCTGAAATGTGACACTGCTTGAACCTCTTTCAGTGTAATTCAGGTGGTATAGTTCACCCAGAGTGTGCGTGATTGTCACAGTATAGAAGGCAACTGTGTGTGTACATCTGGTATGAGACTCTTAATGTGTTCTGTTCCTTTCCCTAGCACTTATAGCTGGGCATAACTAGGGTGGAAAAGCATATCGGAGCAGCTCCAAGTGCAGCTTAGTCCCTGTTCTTACCCGGGGGGCAGATCCATCCCTGGCTCTGGTGGGCAAGTGTATCCTCAGGCATGCGCTGGGGGAAGGCAGTTTCCATCAAGTTGCTCAGCTAGCTGGGACTTAGGTATGAATCAGACCCAGTGGATCCCTTGTTGTCCCAGGGAACTGTCCCAAATGAGACCGTTTCAGGTTTGACTCATCTGAATGATACTGATAGTTTGTCCTTGCTGTCTTTAACACTGCACAAACACATTGAGAGAGCAAAGTAACTCCTTGGAGAGCTCACAGACCTGCTAGCGCAGGCTGTGTGTCTGCTGCTTCAAGGTTGTGTTTAGATCAAAGCAGAAGACCTAAGACAGCTGAGGCACTGCAGGGTCTTGGAGGAGACAAAGCAGAGGTTGTCCTTACCCCCAGCTGGCATCTGGAATGACCTGGAGAATGCTGGGGTAAGAGTGACCTGCCCTGGTCTTCACAGGGATGTGGTTCTACCAAGTTGCCTATGAAAATGCAAAATGCATGTGGTTCTGCAGCAAGGAGGCAGTGCCAAGCCAGGTGTGCGTGGGCAAACAGAGGTGCAATTGGAGATGCGACTTCTCCTTCACCAGGTCCCCACATTTAAAGTGGAGAATTATCTCCTTTTACAGTTTGCCTTCATATGAGAATTTGTGACATCTTTACTTACACCAAAGGGCTTCTACCAGAGATAAATTAATACAGCAAATAAGCTCTGGATCAGAAGGTTACCAATGAAGAGTGAGCATGGGTGAGATACCTGGTGCCTGCTGCAATTTGCAATTACATACGGCATTTGGGAACACACATGAGAGTGTTACTGTCGTTCAGCTTTGGGCTGGGAAGATTGATGGATGCGATTTGACTGAAGTTGTGTAGAGGGTGATTACAACAAGGAGCTAGAAAATGAAATGAAAATGCTACTAGTTAGGAACCAAATGTAAACAATTTGTTTCTGTTCTTCAGAGCTGTAGGTATGTTGATTTGCATCTACATTGCCAAGGAAGAGTGCAGTGCTGATGGCAGACAAATGTGCTGTGGCTGTGACTTATTGAACAGGAATTCAGCTCTGACTACTGGGCAGGCAGGTCTTTCTCTTCAGAGAGCAGAGCTCCACAGTCTTGCTCATCAAGGAGAAAATATGATGGTGCATGGGCTGGTATCGTGAATGAGGAGACCTGAGTTCTTCTCTTGCCCCTGCCCTGGGCCCCTGGCCCAGCAATGCCAGGCAGGGAAGGGGTTGATCACTCACTTGTGCTGGTGACAGACTGGGAGTGGCAACTGCAAGGGTTTTGTAGGTATTTATGTAGGCATTGTTATGACTTAAAATGGAGGTAAAGTCCTGAAAATGCAGAGTCAGGAAATTGGTGTGCTAAGAAAAGGACTTCAACAGGGGTTTGCTCTGTGGTCTGAAGGCACAACTGGGTAGTGGAGACCATGGTGGAAGAGAATCTGTTGTCGGAGCCCGACTTTTGTGTGTTAGTGGAAAAGCTCAGACCAAGACCTAAACACTAGGGGGAAAAGGCTCCGACCTTGTTGCTGCCCAATCTGGTTATGGAAATTGCTGCCTCTGCCCCTGCCCTGCTCTCCTCTTGGGTTTTGTGATTTTAAAGTATGATCAGTCCTATTATTCATGACAATCTGGGATGTGTCTCCCCACCAACAAATGGGATCCTGATAAAAGAGTCAATAAGGCTAATGTTGTTTTCAGTTACTAAATTTGACTTAAAGCTGGCCTAGGAGAAAGGGAATTCATCTCTGAATGCATTAGCTGGTGACTGACAGGAAAATATTGCAAATGATGTAGTTGGTGTATATTATTCAGTCACCTGTTAAGCTGGCTGAATATTGGAAAAGTGTTTTTGCAAATGTATCATAATAATTGGCAGAAAAGAAAGAAATGAATATTATGCAACTATCTCCCCCCCAAATTGCTCCATTATGTACCTACAGAAGCAAGAGCTTCCTAAATCAGGAGCAGACTCAAAACTCGAATCTCCCTCCTGGGCTCTGCAGGAGCTCTGCAAGGTGTGGAGGTGTGCTGAGGGGGCTGGGAAGGGCTCCTCATCACTCCTGCTGTTAGTTACAGGTGACTGTGTCTCCCCAAGAGCACATACCTATTTTCAGGTTGTGGGACTGCACAGCACCATTTCAGATCTGGGTTGCACAAATTAGAGTGGGGTTGGGACTAGATTATCTCAGCACTTCAATACAAGAAAGTCATTGAGGTGCTGGAGTGGGTCCAGAGAAGGGCAACAAAGCTGTTGAAGGGCCTGGAGAACAAGTCTTGTTAGGACCAGACAAGGGACCTGGGGTTGTTTGGTCTGAAGAAAAGGAGGTGGCTCACAGGAGACCTTATTGCTCTCTACAGCTGCCTTAAAGGAGGTTGTAGAGAAGTGGGTGCTGGCCTCTTATCCCACGTAACAAGTGGTGGGACAAGAGGAAACAGCCTCAGGTTGCACCAGGGGAGGTTTAGGTTGGACATTAGGAAAAAAATTTTCACTGAAAGGGTTGTCAGGCACCGGCCCAGGCTGCCCAGGGCAGTGGTGGAGTCCCCATCCCTGGATGGAATTTAAAGCTGTGTATATGTGGTGATAAGGGACAGGGTTTAGCATCAGACTTGGTGGAGTAGGATTATGGTTGGACTGGATAACCTTAAAGGTCTTTTCCAACCTAAATGTTTCTATGATCTTTAAGGTCCCTTCCAACCCAAACCAGTCTATAATTTTATGACTCACCGATGTGGTGTGAGCTGGAAGGTCTTTTTGCTGCAGCAGACAGGGCACTGCTTTCCAAGAAAGGGTTATATCTGCTAGTGCAGGTATCAGTGTCTGCATTTGCCAACTGACATAAAACTACTGCAGATGATATCACCAAGGTGATGTCACCTGTGTGCACAGCGTGTCATGTGCACCAGGGATAGGCACTGGCTGGTCCTTGCTGGCCACCTCATTGTGAGCAACATCAGTGGCTCTGTGGCTGCATAAGGGAAATTTGCACCTGAAGAACCCAATTCCTCCATGCTGACAGCAAGCCTGGAGCAGGGGAAGAAGTCTGGAAAAATCAATGAGAATGACAGTTAGACAAGATAATAGATAACATTGGCAAATGGGAGAGCGATGGAGTAGGAAGAGGAGGAATAATCAATGAGGTAGTTCATAATAGAGATGGCAGGTCCCAGGAGGATGTCCAGGGCATGCCCAGCCTCTGTGTGCTGCATCAGCTCATTGCTAGAGGAACCATCTATTGAGTTTAAGATTTACCAAAAAAATTATTTTCAAAGGCCAGTGCACCAGTAAGATTCAGAAAAGGTCAGATTTCTGTTGGCTCCAGACAGGATTTGATGTGCTGACTCAGTTTTCTGAATGAAGGACATGATGCTTCTCCCTCCCTTTAACCTGCCCACTTTGTGCGCATCTCCTCAGGCTATAAAAGCCTTGATATTTCTCCAAGAAGCCCAAAAGGAGCTGAGGATAAATAGGACAGACTTTGTGCCCTGACTCATGGAGCGGGACACACAAAAACTCCAATTCCTGCTGCCTGGGTCCCTGCCACACACGTTTATTGTGGCTGTTGATTTCTCCTATGAGCTGTGTCCTCTGAATCTGAAATGAAAGCAGAGTAATTGGATGCACCATCATAGTGGCCAATGACAAAAAGCATTTTTCTGAAAGCATTTCCCCCCCTGTTGCTGAAAGATTACATCTGATGTTATAAACCAGCATCACTCCCAGTTGGTACCACCACTAAGTAATTTACCCTTCTAGAAAAGCTTCTTGTTATTGCAGCATGTTCACTGCAGCCATCTGGGTGAAATTATTTCTTTCAAGATAGAAAAAAAACCCAACATTTTTGTCTTGTGTTGTCCAATATTTCAAAACCCTTGGAGAAAAATACAGATAAGATCCAGACCAAGATGGGGAGAACACCCATTGCCAAGTTTGACAAGAATGCAGCAAGGGGAGCTAGGTGTTGGTGGAGAACAGAGGGGTACAGGCAGCCTGGAAGGATGCGGAGCCTGTTCGGAAAGGGCTTGTGTCAGGAAACCTTGAATTATGCAGTTCAAAGTGGGATTTGTGTAGGAATTTCCTGTGACCACAGGTGGATATTTCAGAGGAAAGAAAATGAAGTTTCATCAACAACGCTTCAGCAATTTTGTGAATCTGCATTGGGCTATTTGTAGGAGAGGAGAGATGTGATTTGACTACATTTGATTGCCCTTAATGTCACCTTCCTTCATTGAAAGAGAAACTTTTCTCTCTCCCTGCACACTCACACTTACTTTCTCTTGCCCTTTCCCCCTTGGGTACCTGGAAGCAATGCGAGATGTTTGTAGGAGGTATGCAGCTATGGCTACCTAAAGCTCAGAAATCTGTTCCTCTCCTGGGCTCTGCTTTGGGTGTAGCTACCCCAGAACAGTGCAATGCTCAGCGTCTGCTACCCTCTGCTATATACAGACCAAAGCTGCAGGTCTCCCTTGTGTCTGGGTTGCTGTCAAACATATTTAAATCTTGGAGTCCTTCTCCAGAACAGGAGTAGCAGAAAGACAGAGATGATCTGAAAATAAAGTCACCATAGCTCATAGTTGAGGCATGCAGTGAAGTGTGCACATTTGCTCAGAAGTTACCAATGATGTCCAGCTCTCCTTCTCCCAGCTGTACCGGCGTGATGTCCCTATTGGGGCAGGCAGACGGGGTCAGGATATTGGCAAGAGATTCAGAGAGTGTGCAAGACCTAATTTAGCTCCAGATCAGGATCCAAACTGGAAAGGCTTCTGAGGTTTAGTGCTGCTGACATCTCAAAGCCCTGTCTGCCTCCCTGGGCTTCCCTCTGCTTTGAGGAACATCCCTATGAGGGGTGATTTCAGATCTCGGCCTTCACCTGGACCTTTCCCCATGATCTGGGGTAGCCCATGCTGCCTTGGGGTTTGTTAGTTCTAGAGGCATCAGCCTCATCAGACTGGCTGGGAGGACGGAGATATATTTGCTGGGTTTTGTATGCTGCTTTACTGAAGAGAAGAAGGGCTGTGGGAATAGCAAATGCATGTGAGCCTGTCAGACTATTCTTGTTAACTTTTGAAGAACTGGCCAATTTCAATGCAATTTGACAGATAAGAGCTTTGAAAGGTAATAGATTTCTGAAAAGCTCTGTAAAAGTAGCTGGACAGGTGAAGAAGAGGCTCTTCTGAGAGAACGCTCAGCTGAGAGAAAACCTGAAGCATGAATTTGTGTCTTGGGGGATGCAAAAAAATCTGCTTGGGTGCTCTCCATAAGAAGGTAAGACTTAGAAATTCTTCTGGTTACAGAAGAACTTAAACTGTGAGAGCCTTTGTTTTTCAGCTAAAAGAAAGGGGTTGAGCTGAGGAGTTGGGTGTTCATCGTGTCCCATGCTGGGGGGCCTTGAAGACCGTTGGACATAACCTAAATTCAAGTGGAAATTGATAGGAAGAAGAATCAAGAAGGGACAAGACTGTGTTCAGTGGGACTTGAAGAAAATAATGGAAGTAGCTGGTTCTAGGAGGAAATGAAGAACTTGCAGTTCTAGAATACTTCCTATTCAAGAATGCATTGGTACCTTTGCAGAAAGTTGGTGGGTATCTCCACCACTTTTCCACAAATACAGGAGTGGAGACACAAGGGCATAGAAGGCCTGTGCCAGGACCAGGCATGGTCTCTGAGCCTCAGTCACAGGATACTTCATTTTCTTGTAGTCGGGGAGAAGCCAGAGGAAAAGGAAATGAAGAAGCTGTTGGTAGCTGTCATTTCTCATGAAAAACTTGAGTGGTATTGTCTATTTTTACAATAGTTTTTTTAGAAAGTCTGCCAGGATTGATTTCAAAACTGTAGAATTAGGGGATCTCTGACATCTCTAGGTCAGTTGTTCCAAAGGTTAAGAATTTCTATTAAAAACACCCTTTTGCTTCTTACTGGGTGTACTGAGATGGGGAATGAAGGCACTGCTCTGCTTTCCTTGATACTCT
The DNA here is from genome assembly GCA_013400335.1 of Eurystomus gularis. NCBI lineage: Eukaryota > Metazoa > Chordata > Aves > Coraciiformes > Coraciidae > Eurystomus > Eurystomus gularis. Next base: position 965,820 of record VZZY01021831.1, on the reverse strand, counting down.
TTGCTTTGCCAGCAGCTAAAGCGAGAATTTCTTCCAGAGCCTTTGCATACTGACAGTGTGGATGCTAAATTTAATATTGCTCCCAAATGTCCAGACATGCCGGTGGCTGACCTTCACACCTGGCTAAATAAATCTGCTCTACACTCTCTGCCCTGTTAGGAGGTCACATGCGAAAGCCCCATGACAGCCTGGCAGGAGCCTGCCCTCCTGGGGGAGTATTTTGCAAGCTAAAAAAGAAAGCTTAAAGCCATCAGGATGTCTCTCTGTCTGAGCAAGAAAATCTATCAGAGATTATTCTGAGCCTTGTTTCCAATCAGCCCGAGGCAATGGGTGAATTGTGTGTTCCTGTGATTTAATCAAGACAGACACAGCATGGTCCAGCCATTCCTCGGTGGCTGGGGTGATGCTCTGTGTGTGGGGTACGGCAGCGGCAGCAGGGCAAAAACATCCCCCGAAGACAGAGCACAGGGGCCTGGGTAGATAAACTCCCTGAAAAATGGTTACACTCCCTACCCTGCTTAGCCTCTTGGTACACGAAATGGCCAGCTAATAACAGACAGATCCTCAAATCACTATTGAAGGTGTTGTGAGAGAACTGCCTCACTCTGCTAACTTTCAATAATTGGTGAAGCCATGGCAATAGAGTTTGTGCACTGCGGTGGAAGAGATCTATTAAGAGTCCTTTCCAAGCCTGTGGTGCTGGGGAGAGCAGTTAATTGAAACTATAGTGCTTATTTTAATTGTGTCTGTCTGTAAGCTTTTGCTGGAATTGCTCTGTCGAGGTTCCTTCCCCACTCTACTAGCTCTGCTCCTGAGCTGGGTGATGCTACAGTGTCAGTGCTTTTCACAACAGATGGGGATTTACTTTTGTGAAGTGCAGCAGGACTTCAGAGCTGTACAAAAATCAATCCCTCAGCCTTCTTCCTGCAGAGACCGGGCTTTCTTCAAGCTTTCCACGTTGGGTGCTTAGGGCCTGGGGCTTTGTCTCCAGCCTCCAGAGCATTGCATGCTCACTTCTTGCCCTGAAGGAGAACAGCACCTTGGTGCTGGTTTTGGTGCTCAGTAATCCAGACTTGGGGCCTTGCTGAGGCTGTTCATCTTCTGAGTGCAGAGGCAGCACCTCTGACTGCTGCAGCACTGAGATGCACAAGCTCAGAGCCAGTTTGGGGTCAGGCATGGCGTGCCTTGTGTGACAGGTTTGGACGTGGTCAGTGGCAGTGGTGGGTGTACAGAGCAGGACAGCTGCTGAGATGGATCAGAGTAGTTGTGCAGTGGACAACTGCTTCAATATAGGAGGTGATTGTGCCCCCCTACTCGGCACTCGTGAGACCGCACCTTGAGTACTGTGTCCAGTTCTGGGCACCACAGTACAAGAAGGACATTGAGGTGCTGGAGCGGGTGCAGAGAAGGGCAACAAGGCTGGTGAGAGGTCTGGAAACATGCCTTATGAAGAGTGGCTGAGGGAACCGGCGTTGTTTAGTCTAGAGGAGAGGAGACTGAGAGGAGACCTTATTGCTCTCTACAACTACATAAAAGGAGGTTGCAGCGAGGCTGGTGTTGGTCTCCACTCCCAAACTACTAATGATAGGACGAGAGGAAGTGGCCTCAAGTTGCGTCAGGGAGGTTTAGATTAGATATTAGGATGAAATTGTTTACTGAGAGAGTGGTTAGACACTGGAACAGACTGCCCAGGGAGGTGGTGGAGTCACCATCCCTGGAGGTGTTTAAAAAACAAGTGGACATAGCACTTGAGGCTATGGCCTAGTGGTTAGGGAGATGTTGGAATGAAGGTTGGACCTGATGATCCTGGAGGTCCTTTCCAACCGTAATGATTCTATGAATATGGTCTGTCACACGAACTGCTGGGAGGGCTGTCGCTGCTGACACTGGCCAGCCAGAGTAGGAGAGATAAATGGGATACTAGTGATTAAAGTGATCCCAGCAGGCTGGGGTGATAAGGAGCAGTGTTAGAAGAGAGACCCAACTCAGAAGCTGGATTAGCGAGTGCTGGGGTGGCTGTGGCAAAGCTGGGGCTGGGATAATCCTGCACAGGAACAGTCTGGGAAGAGAAAGCCAGGACTAATCGCCATGGGCTTTAGCCCCGTGTTGTGCCAGAGCTGTGCTGTTTGCCAGGCTGATGTAAAATAAAAGAAAGCCCAAGGAACCATCCCTGTTGAGAAATCCAGTTTGTGCTGGGGAGGGCAGAAAATGGGCTGTGCTGCAGATCCCCTTGGTGGGTGCTACTTTTCCAGGATCTGATCTATGTGGGAGAGATGAATGCTGAATTTTAATAACTCTAGAGGCAACATGAGCGTGTGAAGTTTTATCTGTGTCCCGTGTTTGTCTAAATCTCCTTGTCCGGCTGTTCCTTCCTTCAGTGAAACAACCATCTTGCCTTTCAGGAGAGTCTGGCTGCTGGTGTGCTGAGCAGGAGCCAGGAGCCCTGGGCTGTGTCGCCAGCCAGACCATGCCACTTCTGGGTGGCTTTGCAAGTCATGTCACCTCTGGGTGGCTTTGCAAGTCATGTCACTTCTGCCTCTCCCCTTTTCCTGCATGCAGTGAAGGCAATGGTAAGACAAGGGTTTTGAGAGAGAAAACTCACCATTGAGCATGTAAGTGGCAGTGGCTGCTATGTTGCTTAAAAAGCTACTTAAAAAGACATCTTACCAATATGTGGGCTGGTCTTCCACATCGGGAGATGGGTTAAACCAAGGGCAGTACCAGCTTTGATGGTCAGGCAACCATATCAACTGGAGAAACCACCCTGTGGGGCTTGCTTTGCTCCTCAGTTCCTGGACCTATCCCTCCCCTGCAGAAGAACAAGATGAGCATTCAGCACATTGGCTTCCCGGGGCAGGTGAGTCCCAGAAGTTCCTACGATTCCCGGCAGTGTGGAGAGGACTCAGTGTAAATTAAATTGAGTGTAAATTATCCTTATTTCAAAACTGCTTTGCCGTGCCAAGAAAGTATAAACTGGTTTTAAGGCTACATGGGAACCAAGCTTGTTATTTTAAAAATCTGATCACCTTGAGCTTGAGACCCCTGGGAGGCTTCAAAAGTCTCCAGCAGAGTCTTGCTTTGTTTGCACAGATTAAAAATGTAAATATATTTAGGCTATGAATGCAGAATGGAGAGAAAATAAAAGATTAAAAAATATTATGCATTTCCGATTTTTAGATTTATGCTCTTCCTCATAAAAGCATGAATGACATTTATTTGGCTGGCTGCATAATCCATGTTAACAAGACAATTAGTATGTGCTGAAAGTTATTATTTTCCTCGGCACGTCAAAGTCAGGACTGCTGCTGGATTTGGAATGGAGCCTTGATTCATTTCTTCTTTGTGGTAAAAGATAATATTGAATTTTTCTCCAAAGATCTTGGCAGCATGTAATTAATACTTTTTTTTTCTGCCTTAAATAAAATGGAGCAAACCACAACAACCTAACTGGGGAAAAATTCAGACAAAACCGAACGTTTCTTCTTTAATCATGTATTGAGTGAGCTCCATGCTTCTGAAAGGCAGCAGGCTGACAGCCACGGATGGCGGCTGCCCCCTCCTTGTTCACACGGCAGGTACAGGGTGAGCAAAGGAACTATGTTTTTTGCAGGCACCATGACGTGTCACTAAGGAGTAACTTTGCTGGAGTTTCTCCCCTCTGTTGGCTCAAAACCATTTGGGTGGCAGAATCTGGAGTTCTGCAAAGTGGTTGTGTATTACTTAAACTAGTGCATAAATACTGTGTTCACTGCTCATTTCTGTTCAGGCACAATGGCCTACATCAGGGATCTGTGTTAGGTTGCTGCAGATTTCTTTGACAGCAAGACTCCAGTTAGTTTATCAAGACTTGTGTCTGTGCATGGAATCATAATTAGAATAAGAATGCTTTGGGTTGGAAGGGACCTTTAAAGCTCATGTAGTGCAACGCTCCTGCGGGGAGCAGTGACACCTGCAAGGAGAGCAGGTTGCTCAGAGCCCTGTACAACCTGGCCTTGAATGTTTCCAGGGATGGGGCATTGACCACCTCTCTGGGCAACCTGGGTCAGGGTCTCACCACCCTCAGTGTAAAAGATTTCTTCCTTCTCTCTAGTCTAAATCTGCCCTCCTTTAGTTTAAAACTGTCACCCTTTGTTCTGTCACAACAGGCCCTGCTAAAGTCTTGTCTCCATCTTTCTGACAGGCCCCTTTAATTACAGAAAAGCTGCAGTAATGTCTCCCCTTAGCCTTCTCTTCTCCAGGCTGAACAACCCCAACTCTCTCAGCCTGGCCTCACAGCAGAGAGGTTCCAGCCCTCATATCGTTGCTGTGACCTCCTCTGGCCCTGCTCCACCAGGTCCATGTCTCTGCTGTGCTGAGGACTCCAGAGCTGGCCCCAGCACTGCAGGGGGGGTTACCCCGGGGCAGAGCAGAGGGGCAGAATCCCCTCCCTCGCCCTGCTGCCCACACTTTCTTGCATCAGAAAGACCTGCAGCATTGAATTTAAGAGCTCCTCTGGTATCTGCTTTCAGCCAGCCTGGGAAGGAGGACAGTCCCTCTCCCCCGTTCCTGGGAGAGGTCAGGGCTGCAGCCAGGGCTGGAGACAGAGCAGGGCTGGGCTCAGTGCCTGTGGTGCAGGACAGGGCTACAGGCACTTATTTGAGAGCTGCTCCGAGCAGAAAGGTGTGGAGCTGCTGGGGAGCAAGTGGATGACTCAGTTTCTCAAATTTCATCTTCTTTCTTGGTACAGGACTTTGGTTCCTAGAAATAGGTGGAAATGAAGCCTATCTTGGCTCAGGAGTGGTGGCAGTGGGGGTTGGGAAGAGGCAAACACTGGAAATCCAGAAATGCTACTTTTTAGCTTCTCCATTTTATCCTGTAGTCACTGTCTCTGTGCTGTTCCATCCCATGCCCCTGCCCAGAGTATGAGCAGTGGTGCCGTGGAAGGGAGTCAAGACTGAAGAGCAAAGGAACTGCGTTATGAGCAGTTTGTATCGAAAGGCAGGTGATGCTGAGTCCCTTGCTGTGTGTCCCTCCCTCATGCTGAGGAGGTATCTGGTACCCAAAGTGGTGGTCACCCCCCTGGAGAACAAGGATGCTGCTGATAGGGCACAGCCAGGGAGGTGGGGAACATCACTGTGGACTTGATCCCTGGCTCTGCAGCTGGTTTCCTCCTGCCATCGTGGGTGTCCCTCTGTCTTGGCTTCTCCCCTTGCAACAAGGGCAAGAGCAGTTTTCTGCTCTCTCCTGGGAAGAGGCAGAGAGCGGCTGATTAGCATTTGTGAGGCAGAATGATGTACACCACTGGAAAAAACAAGAATAATCAAGCACAGGGGCTTGAGTGGTGCAGTAAATAAGGCAGAGGTTCCCTACTGAATGAGAATGAATTTAAGCAGTGAATTAACTCTCCTGTTCCCCAAGCAGTGTCTATCCTGTGCTGCAAATGGGGCAGGGGTGCTGCAGATAAAATGTGATTAAATCCTGAAATATCCTTCGTCCAGGTGAGGGACTGGGAGGGTGAGCCGGCAATTAGTGAGGGGAGAGCCTGGCAGGATGAGGGGAGAGGGCAGGTCTGCACATATAGTGCTGATCCACCCACCCCAGGTAACACCGCTGGAGTGTGGAAGCAGGGTGACATGGGGCCAACTAGCTCTGATAAATAGCAAATGTGGCAGGGAAATTGATGAAAAACTTCAGAGGGGTGAAAAGATTTAGAGTTAAGTATGAAAAGTATAAGTATTCCTGGCAGCACAACAGTCTTTACAGTTGTATTTCAATTCCCAGATGAGTGTTTTATTTAGGAAGGTCACTGGTTTCCCAGCTGACCACAAATATGTGGCCATATCTGCCCCTCTTTTTAGCCATGAAGACATAAACAGAATTGCAGCGCGTGTTTTCTTTTTATTCAAACCCAAATCCTTCATCACCTTCCCCATCTCCCTGCAAATTGTTTGCTGATGAGGGACCTTAATTGCTCCAGAGCTGGTCCTCTGGGTACAGCTGAATTCCTCTTATCTGGCATCCTGGGGCACCCGAGCTCGGTTCACTCCAGACCACAGTGAACTCATTTTAGCCGTTAACTGTGACAGAAGCAAGCGTGAGCCTTTCGAGAGATGCTGTTGGATGACATGTGCACATCAGCCCCAAATAAAGGTTAATTTCATTCATCAGGAGATGCGATTAAACCACTTTAGCTGGTAGCTGTTGTTCTGGGCTCTACTATCTATTATAAGCATTAACATGGGGTGTTTCAGGAGCTGTGATTTCTGTTTTCTCTTGCTGTTCAAACACTAGAATAAATTAGGCCTCAACAACTCTAAACGTAAATAATTCCAACAGGATTTTTTTGTCGTATCTCGGCCAATCACTGTTATTATTTTCATAATTATGCCATTCTCCATCTGCTCGATGGAGTTAATGTCTCACTTTGTCAATCACTGGCCCATCTTCCTCCAGCATCTCGGCAATAGGCAGCCAGCGTATGCAGAAATTAGGCTATTTTCCAGGCATTTAAATGACAGCTTTTAGTGCACGGGTGTTCATCTTTGCGTGCATTCATTGACTGGCTCCTCAATTCTGCCTCATCAGGGAAAGACGTGGGCGCAGGAGGGGCTGAATCCTGCGTCTCACCATGGTGGTATTTCACGGTGCACTTGGGCAGAGCTGCAGTGTTGTTGATAGAGCAGATAGGCTTTGTCTCTCCGGTTCCTCTTCTCCCTCTAAAACTGGCCATCCCTCCCCAAAAGGCAAAACCAAGGAAAGACCTGCTGAGGCATGGCTAGAAGCAGTCAAGAGCTCTGTGCGCTGCCACATGAGCTGTGCTGTGCGGCTTGACTTGTGCAAAGCCCCTGTTTTCTCGTTGATGTGGTAATGGCCTTAGCAAGAGATGGGGTGGGGCCAAAGTGCTGTCTGGTGTCTTGCTGTTGGGTGTGTCCAGGAAGGGCCAGTTCTTGCTGCCCCGTCTTTTTTAGGTGGAGAACAGCCCTCTGTGCTTTTCATCTCCTATGTTTTACGTGCTCCAGCCTTGCCATAAAGAAGCGTGACAGGAGAGAGGGCAGGGTCACCATGCAGGGACTGTGGATTGGGTGGGTGAGCAGGATTTAAATGGGCTGCTCATCACAGAGGAGCTCAGCGCTGGCTGTAAAACCTGCTGGAAATCTGGGCAAGTACCAACCACGTAGCCCATCCTGACCTGGCACTGGTGCCAGCACCATCCCAGCCAGCGGGGTAGGGAGGGACAGGAGGAGTTCCTCCACCTCGTAGCAGAGTAGAGGGGTTATTAACAGCATCTCTGTGTTTACCCATGTGGCTTATCAACAGCACTACTGAGCTTGGTGTCATCAGCAAACTTGCTGAGGGTGCATTCAATGCCACTGTCAATATCATTAATGAAGATATTAAAAAGCACTGGTCCCAGCACAGACCCCTGAAGGACACCACTTGTCACCTTTTTCCATCTGGACGTTGAGCCATTGACCGCTACTCTCTGGAGACAACCATCCAGCCAATTCCTTATCCACTGAACAGCCCACCCATCGAACCTGTATTTCTTTAACTTAGAGAGAAGGATGTTATTGGGGACCATGTCAAAGGCCTTGCAGAAGTCCAGATAGATCACATCCACAGTTCTTCCCTTGTCCACTGATGCAGTCACTTCATTGTAGAAAGCCACTAGGTTGGTCTGGCAGGACTTGCCCCTAGTAAAGCCACACTGACTTGGTTCACTTCCCTGTCCTCCATGTCCCTTAGCATATCTTCTAGAAGGATCTGTTCCATGATCTTCCCCGGCGCCGAGGTAAGGCTGAGAGGTCAGTAGTTCCCAGGGTCTTCCTTTCTACCCTTTTTAAAAATGGGCGTGATGTTTCCTTTCTTTCAGTCACTAGGGACTTCACCTAACTGACATGACTTTTCAAATATCATGGAGAGTGGCTTGGCAACTGCATCAGCCAATTCCCTCAGGATTCTGGGATGCATCTCATCAGGTCCCATGGACTTGTATATGTTCAAGTTCCTTGGAGAGTCACGAACCTTGCCCTTATGGTGGGAGGGACTTTGTCTCCCTGGTCCCTGTCTTGTGGGCAATCAACTTGAGAGCTGTGAGGAAAGAGGCTGCCAGTGAAAACCGAGGCAAAATAGTTGTTGAGGACCTCAGCCTTCTCCTCATCTGTTGTTACTAGTTCACCACTGGGGGTATGCTTTCTTTGACCTTCCTTTTCTGGTTTACATACCTGTAGAAACCCTTCTTTTTTTTCTTTGCATCCCTTGCCAAGTTCAGCTCCAGCTGCACCCTGGCCTTCCTGACCTTGTCCCTACACAACCGGGCAACATCCCTGTACTCTTCGCAGGATATCTGTCCCTGCTTCCACTGTCTGTGTAGTTCCATCTCGCCTTTAAATCTGACCAGCAGGTCTTGACTCAGCCATGCTGGTCTCTTCCCTTCCTTGCCCAATTTCTTACACCTGGGGATTGAGAGCTCTTGTGCTCTATGGAAAGCATCCTTAAAGATCTGTGACCTCTGCTCTGCTCCTTTGTCCCTGAGGACTGTTTCCCAGGGGGTCCTATTGATTAACAGCTTGAAGAGCTGGAGGTTTGCTTTCCCAAAATTCAGGGTCCTGACTTTGCTGTTCATCTGTCTCATACCCCTTAGGACAGTGAACTGCACTAGTGCATGATCACTGCAGCCCAGGCTGCCTCCAATCTTGATGTCCCTGATGCGTTCACTTGCATTTGTGACCATCAGGTCCAATATCACATCCCCCTGGGTAAGGCTGTCTATTTTCCTCCTTAACAAGTTGTCATCTAGGCACTTCAGGAGTCTCCTGGATTGCCCGCAGCTTGCCGTGCTACTTTTCCAACAGATGTCAGGGTGGCTGAAATCCCCCAGTAGGATGAGAGCCTGCGAGTGCGATGTCTCCTGGAGCTGGAGCTCCCCTCGATCAGGAGGCCTGCAGTGGACCCCAACCACACAGCTCCCTTTGTTGTCTCGATCCCGTCCTGAGGCCCTCACAGCCCGCTCCGCTCCCCTCCCCGGAAGAGGACGGCTCAGGCCCACCCCGAGGCAGGTAGGCCAAGGCCGTGTTCAAAAGGCATGGCCCATTGCAGAGAGACTGGAGGCAGCGATAGAAGCAAACAAGCCTTGGAAATGGAGAGCTAGAGACACAGCGAACATAACTTGAATCAACACTTACTCTGCCATTGCACCTGCCATGTGAAATACCTGCAGCAGAACACAACAAACAATTGCTGCATCCTGGCAAAAGCGTCCTGCCTGTCATCAGAGCAACCGATATGTCCCAGAGCAGCTCGGAGCGGAGGAGTCTGTCACACACACGTGCAGCTCCCAAGTGACAAATGCACCGTGCAGCAGAGCAGTGCCTGTGCCCAGAGTTGTATAAAGCTTTCTAGGTGGTGATGTCCACTGTCCGTTGCTGGAACTGTTGAAATGTTTAGGTTGTTTAAGACCACTGGGCTTCAATGCCACGGGCTTGTAACTTAAGCGATGCAAAATTACAAGAAGGAGTTAAATTCAGCTGAACAGTCAGGTTGCCTTTACAACCAACGCTACTTTAAAGATATTTTCATTTAACAGAGTTATCTGTATCTTGCTAGAACCAATCTAATTTGGTTTTGTTTTTCTTTACTATTTTCCAAAGGTCTGAAACTAGTAAAAAACTTTATTCTCCCATGTTTTGTCAAACTTAATCTAAGCTTTCAGACAACCCTGGTGTTTTTGAACATATTCTTATATTGCATATTCATGGAAGGAGGATAAAAAGAAACAGTGTGAGACAACTAGCATCAGTGACAATACCTATGTATTGTATTCTAAAGTAAGTGGGCATGCATGTCAATACCCAGAGATGCATTCTCAAGAGAGGGCCCTTTGCCAGTGAAATACATACTCCTAGAGAGCATGAGTGATACCTGTTGGTAAAACAAGCAGTCAAGCCTGTTCACACAGCGCGAGGAGAGGGTAGAGTGTGAAGGACATTCTGGTCACCTGTGTTGACAGTTCTTCTGTGATGCATATTTGCAGTTGAATTTATTTTTTTTTATAGGAGATCTGTCCAGATTCTATTGAATCTGAAAGTCAGGATAGTTTGCTTATGCTCTGTTTAAAGAAAGATACGCTTACTTCTTTGCTGTAATAGTTACCTGAAGTTGTGAATTACAGTTCTGAATATTACCTTTTTAGCATTTCAGGGAATAATATTTCATAGTTTGGAGGTTCTAGCAGGGGAGCACAGCTACCGGATACCCTTGGCTGATGAACGGTGTGCCAACAGCATCCTGGCCTGTATCAGAAATGGTGTGACCAGCAGGAGCCGGGAGGTGATCGTGCAAGGAGGTGATCGTGCCCCTGTACTTGACACTTGTGAGACTGCACCTTGAGTACTGTGTCCAGTTTTGGGTGCCACAGTATGGGAGGGGCATTGAGGTGCTGGAGAGGGTGCAGAGGGCAATGAAGCTGGTGAGGGCTCTAGAGAATATGTCATATGAGGAGCACCTTAGGGAACTGGAATTGTTTAGCTTGGAGAAGAGGAGGCTGAGGGGAGACCTCATTGCTCTCTACAACTACCTGAAGGGAGGCTGTAGTGAGGCTGGTGTTGGTCTCTTCTCCCAAATAACTGATGACAGGACAATGAGGTAATGGCCTCAAGTTGCATGAGGGGAAGTTTAGATTGGATATTAGGAAGAAGTTCTTTACTGAAAGAGTGGATAACCATTGGAACAGGCTGCCCAGGGCAGTGGTGGAGTCACCACCCCTGGAGGTGTTCAAAAAATGAGTAGATGTGGTGCTTTGGGACATGGTCTGGTGGTCAGGGAGATGTTGGGATGAAGGTTGGACTAGATGATCCTAGAAGTCTTTTCCAACATAAATTATTCTATGAAGTGATCTGCTTGTATTTAAGATCTAGCAGTGCTAGGAACCTGCTTTTATTAGCAGCAACTTGAAAAAACTTCAGGGATTTTCAGAGAGGTGCTATATGTGCTGGATGAGAAGGCTCCCCAGTACCTGTGGTGCGGATCAGATTCTTCATTAGCACAAGCCAGCATCATGTTCGTTAGCCACATGTAATTGGCCTGTGGTTTGGAAATTGCATGCAGGGTTTGGGGGCAGATGAGCTCTTTCTGAGATTCATAATAAAATGAGAAATTGGGTAGCTGAGCACAGAGATTTGAATTTCAAGTGAGGATGCTCCACTTAATGAAAGGTAGGATTTCTTCAGTGATTACTAAGGGTTACAATTTGTAGGCTCCTGGAGCAACACCAACCAGCTGCACCACCTGCATCCTGGTGACAAATCTGCCTATTTCACTTAGTTATTATCCATCTTGGTATATAGTTTGCAGTTCATTTTTGGCATGTTGTTTGCAGAGTGTAGATTTGGTTCCACATCTTTGATCGCTAAGAGGTTATTCAGTTTAATACTGCGTTTTGCATATTACACCTGCCTTGAATATTTGCCAGATTCACATTATTTACTTCAGAGGAGATGCTATGTCCCCTTCATCCTGAGTGGCTAAGAAAAGTTTGAAGGCTGGCTGATTTATTTCTGGCAGGATGGGAAAGCAGTGATATGTAGCAGCTACATTTTCTCTGTAGCCTTATTTGAATCATTTACACACACACACACACACAAAAAAAAAAAAAAAAAGAAGGAAAAAGCACAGTCTGTCTTGTTTCCTTAAGCACAATAGAGATAATTCAACCAGATTCTTAAGCCAGAGATCAACATATCTGCCACACCAGCGAGTGCTGTGACCAGAAAACTAAATCTCTCAAGTCCCACATTTGTGACTTCTCTTGGCTTTCTGCCTCTGGAGCAGGGAGCATGTGAGCAGAAGGGCAGCTCTGCCCTTGCTTGCCTTTTGCCCGCACCTCCTGCAGTCTCCCAGGCTGAAGGCATCCTTGCTGATGAAGGTCCTGGCTGGCAGAAGGACTCCCTGGCAGGCTGGCCAGGTGGGCCAGATTGCCTGGCAGAGACTGAGTCTGAGTCTCAGCATCTTGGAAAAAGTCTTCAGGATGCTTGTTTTTTACCCGATTTTAGAAGAGGCAGCTGGAAGATGTCATTGTCACATATGACACCATCTAGAAGAGAGGATTTCTTGTCTCTCCCCATCACAGCTAGCCCTGAAATATACTGTTTCAGCATCATTACAGGATACTGTGGACTGCTTTTCTTCTGATATTCAATATTGAATATATTTTATGTATTTATTCAGTAGGTGTTTGATACTCGTGGGTTTCAGGGGTCTGTGACTATTCCTGGGTTCAAAATATAGCTGGTAGCAGCCGTTAACCACCTGGATTACAAATCCTGTTGGGAAACAAAACAACTCCTTTGTCCTTTACAAAGCAGGGCATAAAATAGAGGTAATTTATTTTCAGTTTGGATGAAGAACCCTTGCAGAAGAGAAACTTCTGTGATAGTAAAACTCATTTCAAAAAAGGAAGAGGAAAATACTCCTTTTATGAAACACAAACTCCCTGCTGTGGAAAACTATTGAGGCAAGTAGATGAGTGAGATTATAAAAAGGATTAGATATGGATTATCCAGGATTAAGGCAATGAACTCTCTTGGATAAAATTCACAAGAGGTTTTCATCTTGGTGTGTTTGGATTCCTAAGATAAACTGTTACTTCTGTGTTGGAAAAAACTCCCCTCTCCTGCGCTGCAAGGACCAACAGATTGTTTGGGTTTTCGCAATTTAATTCTTTAAAAAAACGAACAAACTTCCAAAGTGAATAAGGGCTGAGTATAAAGACCTTATAATAGTGAACGGTAAAACAATACCTGATGATATTCGATGTAGTTGAATATAAAGTATGTATATGGGGACAAGAAAACCCCAGTGTTGACTGTGTGTGTATGTATACATACAAATATATGTACACATATGTACATATGTGTATATACACTGATGGTCCTTGACCGGGTTAGTGCCCTGTGGAATGAGATGCTGAGCTTAGAGAGTCCCTAAGAGAGTGTAAGCTTGGTGCTCAAGGTTAATGAAATAGGTGAATGAAGTGTGAGGAATTAGCAAGGAATAAACAGAGAACAGGACAGAAGAGCTTGTTATGGCACTGTGTGAGTGGCTGCTGATCTCCTCTGAGCCCAGCAGCCAGGTCTGGCTCCCTGCTGCAGGATGCCCAACAAGGCTGGGCAAGGGGCACAGAGTGGCTTCTCCCCAGGGACCAACGAGTCCAACCTGGAAAAGAAAAGGTGGAGGAGAGATTATGACAGAGCTTGAGAAAATCGGGAGTGGCTTGAATAGGGAAGGGAGTTTTGTTCTGCCTCTTCTAAACCCAAACAGATTCAGAAAACCCCAAAGAAGGGTTTGCTTCAGGCAGTGGATTGCTGAGGTATGAAGCTCCAGGGTACAGGTACAAAGGAAAAATCACAAAGGGCTTCCCATCCTAGAGGGACATGGCCCCTGGCTCAGCAAGTCCTTGAGCCAGAGGCTGCAGCAAGTACAGCACCAGTCCCAGGGACGTCTTGCTGCTTGTCCTCTTCTTACACACGTCCCCATGGCACTGGTCAGTGGTAGGTGCAGGAGATGGAAGAGCCAGACCAAGGATACAGAGCAGCTAACAACTGGTACCGTGCTGGAAAGGAAAGAGTTTGTCTGTGTCATTCTCTGAGACTTCCAGTGCTGTCCTGCTAGAGTGAAGCTCCATTATCTGTGTATTATTACAGAGCTTTAATCCACAGCATCATCTTTTACAAGTGTTTGGTCTTAAAGTAAGTTTGGAATTGCAACAGTCCGAGCTATCAGCTCCATCCCTGTGTCTAATAAAGGAGCTGTTGCTTGGTTGTAGACAGCAAAAAATAATTTTCAGATGTTGCTGCTACTCTCAGCGGGGTGTAATAGAAACTCATTATCGTTCACAAGTCTAACTTAATTACATTTTTTCTTGAAGGCTTTTATGCTGGCTCAGTGGGAAGGGGGGCTCATCTACATACATTCAGAGGCTGTCTTCTCAAAACTTAGTAATATCTATGCTAAATGCCTAAGAAAGGTGGGGAATTACTTTAGGACCTTCTTTTGATCAATGCAAGCTGCAGTATGGATCCACCAGACCTACAGGAAACATTATTATCCCCAGTATCTGAATTTATAGACAATGAGATGTTACCTTGCACCTTCTGTGCTTGTTGCTTTCATCAGATGGTCACAAAATCTGAAACTTAGTAATTTCTTCATTGGTCACATCTTGAAGGCTTTACTTGGTTTGTTCTTAAGTTGCCTTTGCAGAAAGAAGGTTTCCTTCACTGAAGGTTCAAGCTGTTACTGAAAATTGAAAGAGCAAAAGAAAAGACATTGGAATTCAATCTGCGGTAACAAAAGCATTCTTTGGTTACCTATAGATGATGTCTGAATATACGCTGGCACTGGACATGCCCTGTGTGTGAGGTGGGTGGCCTTATGTCTGTTGTGTGGTTAACCATGGGGAGCATTGCTGCAGGTCACTCGGCAGTTAGGTGTGGGGAGCTCTTCGCTGAGACCAGGTCCACCCAAGGCTGCTTTCCCCTTCTGTGCTGTTGTACCAGGTCCCAGCACGCCGTTATCCAGAGGGCATGTTAGGGAGCTGAAAATACCCCAACACAAAAGGCCTTTGAGCATTTTATTCATGGGTTAGCTGCCGTGAGGGTCAACACACCTTCACAAAGCAGCTTTCTAGGTCAGCCTGGGAGGTCTCTGCAGTCTCACCCCAGCCCAGCAATTACTGTGCTTGGCATGGGTTTGGGTGGGTGGTCGTAGCCTGTGCAGCGATAGGTCAAAGAGGATGAACTTTGCAGGCAGGCTTCTAGAGAGGAACAAAAAAGAGGTGAAAAGAAGTGAACTCAGCCATATAATTAGCTGTGTAATTAAACTTTCTCTAGGGCAAGGAACTCTGGGCCAGTTCTGCCTCCTGTGAACTGTGGCAACACCTCCGACTGAAGAGAAATAGAAGTGCCCTTGAGTGTTTCTCTGATGGGGGACATGAGTACAGAAGCAGTTCCTGTTGCAGTTTAGCAAATGTCTTTGGGGTTAAACTGGAAGGATTTAGCCGTTGATATGGCAGAGGGGGTTGCCTAGTAATGCACAGAGCCCCAATGGGGAGAGAGAAAGTCTGAAACAAAGCAAAAGTAATTAAACAGAAGCAAAGCAGGCAGCACTTCTCTGCTGATAATCTATGCAAACGACAAGGTTTATTGTTTGGGCAATCAATAAACCAGCCCATTTAATTTTATTTTTGTGTGGTTGCATATACTGGCTATATTGTGGTAGAAACATTGCAAAGAATTGATTCACAGATAGAAATATATCTGGGTTGCTTGTGGTTTATTAAGAAGATCAAGATAACAAGTGCTGCATTATTGATCAAACCCAGAGGGACATTTCCTTTTTTTCTGCTTGTCGATGAAATCCCATTGTAATTATTTTTTCCCTTTTCTCATTCCTTCTTTCCTCTCACCCCTCCCTAACTCTCTGGAGATGCAGTAATGAAGTAAGCACAAAAAATGTCAGTCAGGCCTGGCAACAGGCAGGAGAAGGGGAGAAGAAGGGAGACGAGCAGAGATACTGCAAGGAAGTGATGTGTTTGCCAGCATGTAGGAGAGTGTTAATGCTCTTCGTTGAAGCTTAACGGGGACAGAAGCTTAACAGAAGCTGAAGCAGCCTTTTTTGTTTGCACTTTAGAAATCTTTTGCTATGGATATAAATCTTTATTTACAGCATAATCAAATCTACTGATGATGCCTACTGGGTCCTGTGCAGAGCTGGATTTACCAAGCATAGGCGTTGCTGTGGGCAAGGGGAAGGGAGAGTGGTGGTCTGCTAGCTTTAGCTGAAGAAGAAAGGGGCTGTTTTCCCAAGCCCTGCAGGGAAAGTGGTCCATGTGTGCACATCCTTTACAACCGTGGTCCAGCTGGTTTTGGGACACACACAGGAAAAAAAGATATTTCTTGGCCCTTGCCTTCCTTTCCCAAAATCAGAAGGGAGCTCACAATTCAGCCAGTTCATCACAGATCAGGGACAGCATCAGCTTCATGACCCGCTGTTGTTGTACAGCCCCTGGTCACATCAGAGCTGCTCTCTCAGCTCTCATGCCAAAGCCTGGGGTGGCCATGGCACATCTGTGCCGCGCTGCCGGGACTGTGCCATATGCAGGGAGCCAGCAAGAGGTCCCAGCTGGCAGCACATCTTCATGTCTCCTGCTCCAGCCTCTGGGGCTGCAGGATGGGAGGAAGCCTCTCTTAGTGCTGGGTTTGCTTATTCCTACCAAGTTTGCTTATTGGTTATTAACATATTGCCTTTAAAATTCTTTCTGGGAAAGCATGTTGTCATTCCGAAGCTCCTTCAATGGTGTGCTTGTACTTATCGCTCTGGTTATTGCCTCCACTGACACGTTGCTGTTAGCTAATCTTTAGCTTGAGAGCTAATGCTGGCCTGGAGGTGGAAGAATGTGGATCCCACATGCACTGCTGCCCTAAAAGTGATGCTGCAGCTTACTGAAAACCTCTGTTCCCCTCCCCATGGCCAGTCCAGTCCTTGCTTAAGCACAACTTGAATGGCTTTTCCACTTAGAGGCTGTGAGACATGTTCCTGTCCTTTATATTCAACATAATATCTTGTGTGCTCAGCATATTATTTGCTTCTCTAGTCCTGCACCAGCCAAGGGTGCAGCCCAGGGCTTGGTGAGTTGGCTCTCCCACGCATGGCCCCAGCGATGGCTGCTTCTGCTCCACAGCCTTGGCTCTTCCTCCCGCTGCCTCTATTTGTTGTTCAATTTGTACAGGCTAAGTTTTCCCACCACATACATCCCACAGTCCCATAAAATTTAAAAGACTTGCCTGGGCATAATTGGGTTGTGTTTTGTTTATATAATCACCCAAACAACACTTTCAAGATACTAGGAGAGCAAACAATCAAGCATAACAGAGTTAGAAAGAGCCTAGAATTAAACTGGTTTGAACAGTTACTTTATATGCATAGATGCTATGACCATCTTTAACTGCATGGTCAAGTGTAAAAGGTCCCTGCTAGCACTTCATGCCCTTGCCAGGACAATGCGATGCTCTGACACTCCTGGTAAAACCATCACTAGCTGGTTTGTAATCTTTTCAACACAGGAATGAGTGAGTTTGTTTTCTCTCATTTTCTGAAATACCTCACTCATTTTGGCTGAGCAATTTGAAACCTCTTTAGCCTGACGTAGGCAATCAAGATACAAAGTTCTAACCGTGTAGAAAATTTGGCATTGTAATCCAAGGAAAACAGGTCTAACAAGGGGCAATTTTACTGGGTAGTGCTTCTGATCCTGATGGTGATGCATGTGGCTGATTTATTTACTGATGGAAAAGGCTGATGTTGGAGATCGAGATTCCTGCCCTTACTTGAGAAGTGATAGACAAGTGCTGGAGTGAACTAAGGGCCAGAAGCTCTGAACATGATGAAGATGGATGGCACTGCCTATCAGCCTTCTTGCTGAGCTCAGATCAGCACTAGAATTTAAAAGGTTTGTGAGAGGTGTTAAGACCCAGTGGTCACTCCAGGTTTGTCCTACCATCTATGAAGAATGAGGCAAGTCCTGAAAGCAGTTCAGGATTTCTGTAGCTCACAAGTACCTTCCTAATTTAAGCAGATATGACAGGTAGGTAGACCTGCTTTTGCCTAGGCAAAATGACTGCAATATTTCCTATAGCAGCACCAGGCTTACTTGCAGAGGTGGGAGAGGGCATGAATCAGATAAGGTAAATTTTATATTCAAAGGTAGTCTGGCAAGTTCTTATGGCACTTAATAGCTGGCATACTCCCACTGCAAGGGAAGCAGAAAGCAAATTCAATCATTTATGTTACAAAAATCCCACTGCTTTTTATTATGTGCACAGATGGTGTCTCAGGAGCTTTGCTGCCAGTGCTCTGCATGCCTAATGCCAGGCAGGGAGCATTGCTTTTCCGGCCCAGGTGACAGTGGGAAAGCTCCTTTTATCATTTGCTAGAACCATGCGGATTTCCAAACTCTCCCATTTTTACATTTCATTAAAAACCATCTTCCACCAAAAAGTCAAAATAGTACTGCAGACCACATTTAGTAGAGGTGAAGGCAGAGGTACAAATGAGAACAGATTATGCACCATGAAAAGCTATTGGAAATAGAAGGACAAACAGAAAGCTGTTGCTGGACATCTAATACAATGGGAAATGGAGTTGCTTTGTCTTAAATCCTTTCACGCATACAGAAACTTTGAAGGGTAAAATGGGGAATCAGCTAGATTTGTGGAAATATTTTGACTCCAGGAATGGACTAATCTCACCAAATGCCTTCTTGTTTTTCATGAAGGCTTCTTAAAGCAGCAGCACCTTCTATAACAGCTACATTTCTGCAGCTATTTAAAAATAGCCCAGGTCTGACCTTTTCTAATAAGCACCGTCTTTCTCAAGCTGGCCACTCTTTGCTGTGGCAGGTACTATGAGCTTGCATTTCGCTGCTGGGTGGGTTTGGGGAAGTCATCTTAGTAAAAGTTACAGGACTGTAGAAAGGTCAGATCTGCTCAGCCTGATTTTACAGGTGCCACACTAAAGACTACCACTTACTTCAAGCAATAAAACTCTGTAGGTTTATGCCTCCCCCCTCCAGCCTAAAGCTCTTCTAGCACATAACAGCTATTGTGTCATGATATACAGCACCACTAGGACACAGCAAAGCATTATCCTGGGTTCATACATAGAAGAAAAAGCTACAGAGGACCTGGCTGGGTTTTGAGAATCGTAGATCCAATCTCAAAAATGCTTTGGGCCAGTAGGATTTAACTCTGAGGTCCTCCAGCTGACAGAATTTGCTAATTTCATGCTGATAGAATAATTCCTGTCAGCTGATACATTTGGGGGTTTTGGTTGGTGGGTTGTTTTTTTTTTAAACCCAAACCAGAGGAAATAAATATCATCAGGCTGTGGTTGGTGGGCTCTGCCCTTAGCCTTTGTTTTGTAGGTTGTGTGCTGTTGAGTGGAAGTATGCTTCAGAGGGGAAGCCGCAAATGGCCAGAAGTCCCACGGTATGTGGAATGACAGCAGGTATTTCAATGTCGATATGTCTATATGAGGTGCCTGTATGTTGATTATGTTGGAGGTTGTGGGTTTAAGGTGTATGGCATGTATCAGACTATGGGTCAACTGAGATCCTGACTGCAAAGGATTTCAGGTAGAATTGCTTCTGTTACAGAGCATTTGACCCTTGGTCAGTTGAAAACTAAAAGGTTTCACCTAACCACAGTGCCTCTGGGCTGTCTTCGTCTCCTACAGCTGGGCCATGGGAGCATCACTCTGAAAAACAGACATTGGGTTCTTGGTTCACCAGGGCTTGTGTCTCTACTTCCCGTGGACTTCAACATGTTTAAGCATTCATGTTGCTCTGATAATCTAGACCTAACTGTCTCAAAGTTGAACATTTGTGGAGACAGAGCTTACTGGGAGTGTTGTCCTAGAGTTTTAATATTCTCACCTTGTGTTTAAAGGGCCCTTGCTATGGAATTTCCCAGGTTTCTCTGCTGACCTTCGTTAATCAGTCCTATTAGACAATTGCAGAGCACACTATGGATCTGTGATCTTTCTATATTTAGTGATTGTTGTGATGATCAGTGCTTTATTTTCCTCTTGGTCTTTCTTACTGTTGTTTATGAATTAAAAGGCCAAAGTGGAGAGCAGTACTGGTTAGCCATGCTCAGATTGCCCTGATGCCCTGGAGAACTGAAGAGGATGCTCAGGGAATTGAGGGGTGGTCATTTGTCTTAGCATAACAATTCTGCTGACTTATGAAAGAAGTTTAACATTTCCAGCCTTTCACCTTCAATGATACTAGCAGAGCTGACCTGAGAGGCTGGCCCAAAGGAAGCTAATGAGATAGCTTGCACGGTAAAGCTGGAGGAGTCGATAATAATGAATATTTAAGTGGTGGAATTTTCCACTGCCACCACTGAACTTTTTTTCTACTAATTACTGCCATTAATAAAGTCTTGCCAACGCCTGACTAATGAGGACTCAGCACCAACTTTACTTCAACTATGGCCTTTTGTTTTCTTGTTTGTGCAATGTGTGTGACAATTGCCAGGTTGCTGAGTGTGGAGGTTTTAGAGAGATTAATAGAATATGGAAACAGAAAGTCCATGCTGATGAAAATAGACATACTTATTGAAAATAATGCCTTTTGGAGTTCAGATAAATGATAGAATATATCCCGTCAGATGCTCAGAGAGATTATGGATTTTGTCTTCTACTTTCTAGGACAATTTTTGATGTTTGAAAGAGGACTATGGAAGAGTTAACCTGAATTTACTCATGAGTCTTGCAGAAATAAGAATATCTGCTCCAGAAAGAAGTGAGGAGACTCAATGCTTTATACTTGCAGCATTGGTGGCTAGCTGCCATGTAATGGCAAATGGTAAGGTGCTGGAGCTTTCTTTTCTGCTGTTGGAAACCAGAATGAAGACTTTGACGTCTCTTTCTTCTGTCTTATTGTACACACCCGTTTATGAAATGAAGTACTTGCAGGAAGAAAAAAAGTCTTCCTTTGCTTCATGTAGAGTCCTTGGTTGAAGCTCCTGTCTCGCCTCCACCTGATTGACTCTTTTTAGAGCATTTAGAGGTGAAATGCCCACAGTGCATGCAAGAGCTTCCCTTGCTCCTAAAGACACCTTACCACAAAGGGTGCTTCAGTGTTTAAAATCAGCTTGGTTGCTGCTTCTCTGTAAATCTTGTTGAAGAGGTAGCTTTTAGCTGTAGGACCACTATTTTTCTCGTGCTGTTAGTTGGTGAGTAACATGGTACACCAAGTCAAGTGCTGCAGTACTTGACCCTCTTGGGGACAGTGCTATTCCATTTTGAGTGCTGGAGTGGAAGTGTTATGGAAGTGCCTTCCATCTGAACTTTGTAGGGCTTCAGGGGAGTCTGTGTAACAAGCTGAGAGCTGGAAGTCAAATCCTTCAGTCGGGAACAGATCTGAGTCCTTTGAGAGTGTGGAATTGCTGTCACTGTTGAGAAAAGCTGGGGGTGTAATTGCAGAGCCCAAAAGTCAGCCTGACTCTGGGAGATGGTGTCTGGGGCTGTGAATTTCAGTCAATAGCATGCTCTGGCTTCTATCATTTTAGAGTTGTTTCATGTCTAAACAGTGTAATTGCTGTTAAATGCAAGTTCTCTGAGCTTCAATAAAAATAGCACCACATTAACCTAACGAGTTTTTACAGGTGGGATTGATAACATTTATTAAAGGGCTTATATAATGTGTTTGTCAGCAATAAAAAATGATAGGACTCTATGACCTTAGAGTTCTTTCTGGTCCCAGTGCTTCTGTTGCAGGCAAACTAGCCATGAGAGGGCAGCAGAGATTCGTGTGCCACTGGTGGGGCTCTGAAAAGGGTGTAGTTAAACGTCTTTTAACACATAACAAATCTGTCAGCTCTGGGAAAAATATTTGTCACTGGTCACTGGAAGGTGGTGTGATGGCCTCCTTTAGCGGTACCACTTCTTGGAGGTGGTGCTCATGGAGACCATGGCTGGATGTCATCTGGAATGAAGAAGGAATAGGGCATCAGGGTGTCTTCTGCATTGTGACAGTTGCCACCGGGGGCTTTGGAGCAGCTCCCTGCTGCTGTGTCTATTCCTTTTTTTGGTGGGTGACCAAAGTGGTGGCCACTCCCAAGCAGCAACAAATTTCTCTGTGCAGTCTGCAGGAAAGGTTGGCATCTAGTGTTTCTGTCCCATTACTCAATCACTGTGAGAGGTAATGGTGCCTGGAGTGATTAATGGTCCTTCCTGCCCATTTCTCAGTGTGCAGAGGACAACCCAGCCTGGGAGTCATGGCCCTTAAAAAACAGGAGAACTAATAATAAGTGTACATCCATGAAGCACCTGTGATAGATTTCAGACCTGCTTTCCCTTAAAGAAAAAGTAACTCGGAAAACGACTGTAATTGAAATGAGCCTCATGACAGTGTGCAATTTCCCTGGACAAAGTGGAGCACAGGTCAGTGCTGAGTGTGCAGTGTGGTAGTAGCTAGACCCTGTAGTATTACCTGCCCACAACATTCTAGAATTCAAGCAAGGTTTTCCTAAACACATACACATTCATATTTTTTATACTCTATTTGGAGTCCTTTGGAATGATAGTTAGAACCATCCTCTGCAACCTCTGGCACTAGAAGCTAAGATTTCTTTAATCTCTGCATTCAGATCTTCAAATTAACCTCCATGTAACTTTTGGGTTTTCTGCCCTGGATCTGGGTGCCCTGTACAGAAGCAAACCCCTATGGGTCTCTGGGTGTTTGATTTCAGGAATTTAGTCCCACTTATGCCAGCAATCTGTGTGGGCTGGTGTGATGTTGTGGTTAGTATGGTACCCCTTCCAGGATGCAGTTGCCAAGACCATTACCTGGAGCTGGTGGATGTTTTTATGGGAGTTATTCCTGTGCACCCTGTTCTATAGCCCAAACACTGGAGAAATGGCCAGATCTTGCCTTTGCTTTGGAGTTTGCTTGTGTTACAGTCTTAACTGTGAAGGTGTGCACTGCTACTGAGAACTTGTGACTTTCCTTTGGTTGATTTTGAGGAACGCTTGGGGAGGATGCAACTTAATGAGCTTTAACTTATGGCTGCAACTCTTCCCCTTTGTGTCATGAGGAAGAAACAGGTCCTTGTACCTACTTTTGTTGTCTGTGGACTCAGCTGAGGGCAGATTATGGTGAGAAACCCTTCACTACACTTCTCCTTCCCTCTTCAATATCATACCATAACTCCTGGACACTATGAAGTGAGGAAAGAAACATGCTACAGAGGAAAGCCTGAGTTTGGAAGCAGAGGGAATACTCTGCCCTGGCTGCTGCAACGCATGGGAAGGTACACAGATGAGGAACAGGCTCCTATTCCCCATCCTTGGTTAATGCAAGACACCCAGATGCAGTGTTACTCTGCATTGTTCTTTGCAGTTCATGTAACTTCTTTCATTTTCTCCTCCTTTACTCCTAAGTTATCTTACCTTGATGTTGTGGAGATGATTAGCATGTCCAAAGAAGGACAATGAAGCTGGTGAAGGGTTCAGAGAACAAGTCTTACGAGGAGTGGCTGAGGGAACTGGGTTTCTTGAGCCTGGAGAAATGGAGGCTCAGGGGAGACCTTTTCACTCTCAACTCCCTGAAAGGAGGGTGTAGCCAGGTGGGGGTTGGTTTCTTCTCCCAAGTAACAAGTGATAGAATGAGAGGAAATGGCTGCAAGTTGCACCAGGGGAGGTTTAGGTTGGATATTAGGAAAAAGTTATTCACTGAAAGGGCTGTTAAGGCCTGGCCCAGGTTGCCCAGGGCAGTGGTGGAGTCCCCATCCCTGGAGGGGTTTCAAAGCTGTGGAGATGTGATGCTGAGGGACGTGGTTTAGTGGTGACCTGGCAGTGTTGGGTTAATGGTGGGGCTTGATGATCTGAAAGGTCTCTTCCAACTAAAATGATTTTACAGTTCTATGATTTTCAACATAGTAGCTTGGTGTGTGTGTATTGGTGGCCCTGGGAAGTCCTACTCCTGGCCTAGGGTCCCACTCTGCCAGGCAATGCTCAAACACAAATCAAAGTGTTGAAAAGCATGGTGTAGAGGTTAATGACTTCAGGGAAGAGCTTAACAGGTCTTTATCTTTGTCCTCATGAGCAACAGAGACATCCTTTGGGCTGAGTTCAGCCGTGGGGCAAATGGATGCAGTTCCTCATCAACAAGGAATGCCCTGGAAAGTGCTGGTGCAAGTTTGCAACAGATCTGCTGTGGGTTTGTTAGTGGCAACAAATTCTTATCATTGCTTATTCCAAGGAGTGTGTTTAGTTGTTGACATATATTTTTCTTACTGTTTTCTTTAGCTTAATTAAACCCAAAGTTTCTTCCAAACAAATTAAAAAAAAAAAAAAGTGGCAGAGTGGGAGGTGGAAAGATGATGCTGAATGGAAGATTTGATGGAGGAGATTCTGGGGAGAAGGCTGTAGGAAGCCTAGGGAAAGTGAGGACAAGGAAAGAGTGCAGAAGGGGAGAGGTAGAGACTGTTGCTCAGGAGAGGGAGAAAGTAGCTGAAAAAAGAGCTGATAGAAAGTTTGCATCAACTGGTGGATGTTTTTCTGTCCTTGGTGGTCCAATCATGAGAAAAGATATTTCTAAATATTTAATACAGAGGGTATTGAGGGGAAATTTCCTTCAGCCTATTTGTCTGGGGCAATATTTGACCAATTCTCCCCTATGGCATGAATGCAGACAGCCCCCTGTCAGTCAGCTACCTGTGGCCAGCAGGGAAAGGATGTGACAAGGATTAGAACTGTGAAAGCTGAAAAACTACTTCTTCCACAGACTTGGAAATAAAAGCTTCATATGGCATTTTGTTATTTTCTTGTGTTGTGTCTTTTGTTTTTAAAAGAAGAGAGAAGAGCAAGGTTATATGTGGAGGCGTTAAGTTAAGCAACAGAAAAATCTCTGACTTCAAGTCATGGCTAGTTTCTTCTCATTTTGTTTTTGGTGGGTGTATTTTTTTGTTTGTTTGTTTGTTTTGTTTAGTTGGCCTTTTTTTTGACCCTGGATGCATCACTCTCCAGTGTCTTCATAGGCTGAGGAATAAAACATGACATAACTAAGATGTACAGCGTGCTTTTGGGCTAAACTGTGGGACTGGCAAAACATTACCATCATTTTTCTGGCTTTTATTTGAAATCATAAAGAGTTAAGTGCATCAGTTTACTGTGGTTATTTTTGCTTCCTTTCTGTGAATAAAAAATGAAGAAAGAACGTGGCAGTTAATAGTTTGCTGGGAGGATATGCTGATCTATGACATCATTAATTGAAATGAAGGGCAGAGAACATTCAGAGCTGCAGGAAAAAAATATAAGGGAATGCTTGGCAAATGACATAAAATATGAGATCTCAGGGCTTAAACCTACTACTAATACAATTTCCAGATACCATTCAGTGGCAAATGTTAAGGAGCAGGGAGTAGAACAGAGTGGGCTTTGGTAGAGGATCTGTTTTTGAGTTGATTTTTCTTTTCCAGAATATCACAAATTAATATCTATTTGTCAATGAATGCTCACGTAATTCCTACAAATCACCTAGCATTAGCTTTCTCTGTTTTAAGGATTACACAATAGTTGTGGAGTGAGTTTCTAGATATAAACAGTTATTAAGGTAGGCACTAAATCCACATGTAGATACTTGGTTGGCTTTTTTTTGGTATATTACCTGCAAAGAAGGACAGCAAATAAATGATAAAAGGTGTCTCTGGGTGCCTGAGATCATTATTTAGGCACATTTGTAGGTGTCTCAGAGGACCCCAGATGCAAGAAGGTCTGACCGTGATGGGCTTATTTATTATAAATAACACCCAACTTGTAGTACTGTAAACCCAAAGTGCTGCTGTTAAAGATGGCTTCTTTATCATCATCTTTTGGTGATTCTTAATGGATATATAGGATGAAATAAGAAGAGTGCTGTAATTCGATAGTGTTTGAAACCCCATAACTGCTGTAGTTTTTCTGACAGGTATTAGTGAAAGAAGGTACCTTTTACCATCAAGACTTGATGTCATTCTTATGGATGAGATCTCTGAATTCAGAGAAAGGGGCAGGAATGTTGTTGTATGAAGCCATGAAGGTGAAATATCTCCATGTGGACCAGAAGCCCTAAAGCATCTTGTAAGCTTTACAACTGCTGCCTATGAGCTAAATGTTGTGAACAGAGGAGCTGCTTGGAGGAACCAAGTTCCCAGTGGTTGTGTTCCTGACTCCTCTGACTTTGATGGCTTTATTGTCCCATTTCAATGATTTCTGATGATGCTAGACAGCTCAGTGCTTGAGCAGATCTTGAGGAAAACAGCAACCTTCTCTGAAAAAAATTGATTTGTAAACACTGGCAGAGATGAAAAAGGAAATCTATAGTGGGATAAGCATGTCAGGAATGCCGCAGTGACAAGATCAATTTGTTTCGATCAGCGTAGTGCCCTACACTTCAGCAGCAGCTCTTGTCTGAAGGCACATGTGCCTGGGGAATGTGGTGGAAAGGCCATTGTGGGCTGCCTGTGCTCCGGGTGGGCAGGGTGAGATGTGCCACCAGCACAGATGGAGACAGATGTCTAGGAAGCGTAATTGTACACCTGTGTGTCTTTCTCAGAAGATGCTCTGCTTTGAAATTTAAAACTTTAGGGATGGGATGTTAGCACAGAAATTAATTTTTAGACATCAGTGCTATCTGGTTAGAGTAATTGCTTGTTATCTGCTTCCCTGGGGTTTTAAGCTCTCGGAAATGACTATTTACATCTCAGTGCATGCTTAAAGGAAAGGGAAGATTGCACTCCATTGTTTCAAGTTCTGATACACCAGGAGGAAAAAAGGATTCAGAGAAATCTTTCTCCTCACCTGTCTGTTCCATAGAGTACCTGAGTGAATCATGTTTGTTTGACTGCTGGGGTTGGTAGCAAGTGGACTATAAGATTTTTGATATTGGATTTTTTGAGCCTGTCTTGGCTAAGCCTTGCTGACAGGCCAGACTGTCCTCATAAGCCCTTCTAATATGTTAGAAAGCAGTTTGATTGATTGTTTGTTTTAATAAAGGCAGATTAAATCATCATGTAGGTACTGTGGAAACTTGTCTCATCAAAAACCCAAGCCAGGCAGAGAAAGCTAAATTAGGAGCCAACATTAAGCTTCCAGACAGGAAGATGATGGTTTTCTTCTTGTCATCAGTAACTCAAATTTTCAGTGGGTTGTTGGAGGGGAATATTAGATCCTATTTGTGTCCATGGCAGATCAGGTGTCAGCCAGACTTACAAGACATCCCTGCTCCCAAGAGCTGGATGGCTTCTGGTAGCTAAGTGAGTAGTCTGGACAGTTACCACCAGGATCTCTCAGCTTAAGAAAGTGAAGGATAAGAATTAGTCACAAGGATTGTTTGCCTGGAGTGTTATAAATGCTAACCAGAGCTGGAGTCAGAGTCTGAAGCACTCTGTGCTCTGCAGTTGACACCTCAACAAGACAATCCAAATGGACAAGTTAGAGGTGACAGCATCAGCACGACTGGGGAACTTGAGTGCGTAGAGAAGGAGAAGCTGGTCCCAAATGGCAGATGGAGTCTGGGCTGCGGGGAGGGCTCCATTTGCTATCCAGGTCCAAGCAATGCCCCACTCTCACCAAATTTACTGCATTCTGTAGCTCTTGGCACATTAGACTGTGCATGACGTGGGATAGAAACTCATTGTCTTCTCCCTGTACTACGCTATCCAGGTTGGGATCTGGAATCATTTGTGGTCTCTGATCTTTAGTGTTAAGTGGTGAGTATCCTCAGTGCAGGTTAGTGGGTTGGAAGCCACACTGTGGAATGTGAGGAACAGAGAAATTTTTGTCTTTTTATTTATTTATTTGTTTCCAAGTCTACAGTAAACACTGCTATAAACTATGCTGATGTAAAACAACTGCAAATTGAGGCATTATTTCACGTTATTTGTACCACAATTTTATTGCATTCACAGTTATTTACAGTATGTAAATAAGCTTCCTAGTGTAGAAAAATGTTCTGCTATAACTCAGTTGTTTGAGCATTAAAAAGAGGGGGGAGGAAATCAACCAAAACCCATAGATGCATGCAGCAAGAAAAGATTGTGGATAATAGTATGGATTCTTTGTTTGTTTGTTATAGGATTAGCTCTGTTTGAAAATAGTACCTATTTCCTGAAATGCTGAAATTTGTGCACTTCAGCTACCTGCATTGTGTTATAAATCCATAATGACTATTTTCCACCCAGTGTTGTGTTTCAGTTTGAATTATTAAACGCTAAATGGCCGTGTATAGATTGTAAAGGAATGAGAATTTCTGGCCAGTGGAAAGAGAAGCCTATTGTGGGTAAGAATATGGCCTTTGATGAGCATTGCAGCGTCTGGACATGAGCAATTATATGCAGATGGAGCACAGGCAGTGAAAAGATAAATGTAAGGTCCTTTTAAATCCTGTTTGCAGTATTCCCTACGTGAATGTGGTCGACAGTGTGATTGTCTGGTTTTCTTAAAGCTGTTTTTTTCATCCTACTGAACGTAATGGCAAAACATCTATTAATTCCAGCGGCAGCAGGGCGGGATGCTTTGGCTCTAGATTAAAGCAGCCTAAAAAAATTTTGGAGAGAGGGGTAGTGAACCATTTTGGGAAAAAAATACTGGTTGACTGTATATACTTTGAAGAGACTGTTCAAATGGAGAAGAGGCTTCTGTGAATACCCTGTACTTTGTATTAGCATGTTGGGTGTATTTCCAGGACCCTAATCTAGGCTAGTGTGAAGTTTTTTCTGGAGAAATCACAGTGTTTGACAAATAATAGCATGAAGACAAGCCATTATACTAAAAGACAGCAGAAATGAGAGATCCATTCCGGTAGTCCTGGCTAAAGAAAGAAGTTTTTGAATACTATGTGAAGGTTGTGTTTGATGGATCCAGTGTGTGTACCACCAATAAGGAGACAAGGTACCTTCAAGTGGTCTCTCTTACATGGTTAGAGGAGCAAGTAGCATATCTGGACAGGGATGAATGATGTGTTCTGCTAGCTCCACGCATATTTTGAGATTGCGGGAGAATGAGATAGCTGCTGTATAGGATTCATAGGCGGTTGTAAGAGTGTGTTTAAGGAAAGTAAAGTAGCACATCAAGCTGTCATGGGTGATGCTAGATATCCTTCTGGCTTATCATCCCTCCACAGCATGTCTTGTGCTCTCTATAGTTCCAGACAGGACATGATTGCTGCTGAATGTGAGCACAAAGCTCTTCATCCTGCATGGAAATCATCTCGTGGTTCATGCAGAGATGAACTCTCAGCTTCCCTGCAAAATATTTAGAAAACTAGACAAATCCCTTCTGTCAACTTTAATAATTAATGGGGTGTGGAGATGGCTTTTTCCACCACCTCTGCCTTCTCGTTAGGACAGGTAGTGCCTTACTTGCAGCCTGCAAAGATGACCCTGGCTGCTGAGAGTGTGCTGGAAGCTGTGCTGTCTTGGAAGGACATTGTTCCAGGGGCGATAAACCTCTTTTTTGGGCAGCAGGATTTCCCACTGCTTTTCCCACCGGCTAGATGAATGCACCTGCATGTGGTGTGCTGTCACACTGTCGGTTCTAGCTGGGAGCTTGGCACCTGAAGGTCATTCCCTTGGAAACAGAAAACCTTGAGGGCCTAAAAGGTAGCAAAAGCAAATATGGTTTAAATCCAACAGTGACAGCTGCTGGGTCACATTAGAGTTGGGAGGGTCTGCCCTGCCATGCATGGTTTAATCCTCACTCTGTCCTTCTACGTTAGCTCCTGCTTTAAAGCACTTTGCAAAATGCGTGGCAAGATGCTTCCATGGTTATATTATGCCCTAGGACAGAGCACTATGTGTTATGCCTTGTCCAGTGCTTAACTAGTCTTTTAGTGTGCGGAGGCAGGTGATCAGTGATGTATTCACATGGATGTTTTGAAAGCAAATCAATCTTGGCTCTTCACAAAGTTACTTTGGATAAAAACTGTGGACACCAGATACCTAGCTCCTTGTTAGACCTCATGGTGCTGCAGCGATACAGAGAGAATCTGAACTGGTTTGATGGCAGCCTTTGAAGAGCAGAAGGAAGCACAGCTATTCCTTTATTATTATTTTTTTAAACAGCACATATATGGTTTCTCAACCACAGCCTTTGAGATTGAGATTGTTGGGTATGAGCCTACATTTCCTTTCACCCTCAACTGCTTCCTCCAAACACTTTTATCTTTGCTTCTTTTCCCCTGTTCCTAAGAGTCAGGGAAGGCATCTCTCTTCCAAGCTCAGTGTGCTGGGTTCTTAATTGGTATCAGAAAAAAACCCCAGCTGAGCAGGATGAACTCTGTCCAGGGCTTTTCTCTCTGTCTTTTCACTGGCTGTCATGATCAGACCCCCAGTAATGTACTGTAATGAATCAGCACCTTGCAGACATGGAATAAATTAGTCTTGTGAAAAGAACTTTGCCATAGAAGCAACATAAACTTTGCTATATTACTCCAAGGTGCCTGGTAATTGCTGTTGATTGGCGGGGGGGAAAGCCATCCAGAGCAGAAATGCAATTTGTTGCTGTGGCTACTAGCTCCCAGATTTATTATCTCTCTTCTTTCTCCCTCAGTGTTGTGAAATATGCCACAAATTCAGCTTGCTTGCTTTGTTTGGTTTTGTGGTTGGGTTTTTTATTTGTTTTAGAGTAAATCCTGTCTGCAGGTTTATAGCACTGGCGAGTGCAGCATCACTGTGGACTTGTACTGTAATCGCTCAGTGTCCGGCATGAGTTGCTGGCATCTGTTGTGAGGTTGGAGGTTGCCATTTAAACATGCGTTTGATAGAACACCTTTCCCTGAAGTGTCCTCCAGTG
The DNA here is from genome assembly GCA_013400335.1 of Eurystomus gularis. NCBI lineage: Eukaryota > Metazoa > Chordata > Aves > Coraciiformes > Coraciidae > Eurystomus > Eurystomus gularis. The sequence goes on along the minus strand of VZZY01021831.1, from coordinate 935,445 downwards.
CCTTGTCCTGCGTATTGTCCGAGGTAGAGCACAGCAGCTCTGGGAGAATGGAGAAAGCATCTGGTACATCTGTCTGGTGGTTCAGCAGGGCTAACTGGGAATGTATTTACTGTGCTGGATAATGCCCTGGACCTTTGCGTCAACACACAGGCTGCAGAGGTGATAATGGGAAACATAAAAAGGATTTTGATTCTTGTCTGATCATTAATCCTTGCTCTGATAGCTAGGATGCAGAGGAATGCGCATTTCCTTCTGTCCCTGAAGCTGTGCTGGAAACCTGGCCCTGTGCTGAGGTGGAGAGATGGACCTCCCTTCATCCCCAGGGAGCAAAGTGTTGGCAGCTCTTGCCTTGTTCCCAGGACCAGGCTCTGCATGGCAGTGTCCTGCTTCTTTCACATACCTTTGCTATCATGAACCTTTGTTCACATACTTGTGTGCACCCACAAGCAATAAAAAAGGAACAGGAGCTCTCTTGTGAACCTCCCTCAATGGTGAGTGTTTGCCACCATCTGCCGCATGCTGGGAGTGCCTGGAGCACTTCTCACTGCCCAGTACCATTTTATTTCCTCGTCACACTGCCTCACGTCCCCTTTCCAGCACTGAGACTACCAGACACATATGGGTGTGGAAGAAAGGGCTGGTTCTCCAGGCTGGGGTTAGATCTGTATCTTCTAGGCCTGCTGCACACCTTGGCTTCACTCCCAAATGGCTGGAACTATTTCCAGATGATGTTCTTGTCCTGCTTTTTGTCTGCCTGGGGAATACCTCCTGCCACTTTACATCATTGAGGGAGAAAGGAGTAGAAACTGTTTGTATCGTTTACAATGTAGAAGCCCTTTTCAGCAGCCTTCTCTCAAGGCTGAAAAGAGCCTTCCTGGCTGGTGCAATTGGAGCAGCAGCTGATACGTGAGGAGTGCTCCACGGGCTGAGCTAAGGAGCACACTCACTCAGTGTTGGGATAAATAAACTGTGCAGCACTCTGGTCTTCCTTGGTAGAAACATTTTTTTTGGCTTCTTGGCCATGGCAAGAGAGAATTTTGATAGTTTCAAGCAAACACTGAAATTTTATACACATATAGTGTATAAAAAGTGACTATGTTAATTTCACAGATAAATTGCATGTGCAATGTTTTATATGTATAAAATTGGGATGGCAGCATGAGGCAGAGAGAGTAATTTTACAGTGTTGGAGAGCAGCATGTAGTACCAAGGAGAAAAGAAATGCCGTTTTCTATGGGAAGAACCAGCGTTGATTCTCTTGCTCCTCCCTGGGATGCCTGGGTGAGCCTGGTCAAGTCCTTTCAGCCCCTGCAAGACTGAGAACAGGAACAGCACTGATCATCTAGGCACTGCGAAGCAGTGAGGTATTATTGTGAGGGAGTCAGACGTGCCTTAGACTGTTAAGGAAGCTATTGCTCTTCTTCATCCTGATAAAACTCTTTATTTGGTTTCAGAAGGTGACAGCAGTGTGAGCATTTCTTCTCTGCTTTCGTTTGCATCTGCCTTTCACTGATATGATTTTGCTTTTCATGGAATGACTACCAATTTCCACTGGCGTATCTTAAAAGTTATGGCCCACAGAATGAAGTCACATGGAAAACATGGCACAAGAAATTGCTATGTCAGGAATGAAAGCTAATGCATCAAGAGAGCACAGTGTCTTCCTCAGAGGCCAATTCTTAGCACAGTAAACCGTGAGATGTTGTAGGCTATTACACGGTCTGGGAGTTAGGGAGTCTTAGCAGTATCTCCTTGCCAGGAGCCTGGGAAACTGGCTCTTGATATAGGAGTCTCTTGGGCCAAGTGTGGCTTTCTGAGACTTTTGATCTCCTAATTACCTATGAAAAGATCCTCATAGTGTTAGTATTTGGACTCCCAAACTTAGTATTTTGAACAAAGATCCCAATTTACCATTTTGATGACTTTTTTTTTCTTTTCACTATGGAAAAGAGTTATTTAGTTAGGTTTGCTGCAGAAGAGAAATCCAATAGGGTGCAAGGCACAGCACCTCATGGCTGCGGCACAACTTTGCTGGAAACATGGGAAACAACTGCTGTGCTTTCCTGGGTAATACACCCAACATTTCCCTTGTTGCCTGATCCAAACATCCGTCGCCTATCCAAGACAGAGGCTAAAATCCACCTGCTTACCACCATCTCAAACTATTTGCCCATTGTTTCCTTCTAGTTTCCTATTGCCTCCTGCCTTCTGGTTCTCAGCCTGGGCATACCTCTGTTTTCAGGCAAGTCACATTGTTTGTATCCTATCATCCACTTTGTGACCTTTGTCTCCCAGCCTAATGCTTTCATTCTCAGTCCTGTCGCTTTGAGCAGCTCCTTGTCAGGTCAAGATGTGCCATTTCGAGCACTGCAGACAGTGGGGCTTTTGCCTTTTTGCAGCCACTCAGTGTTGTGGGGTGAGTGCTTGTTCTGGAGAGCTGGGCATTTGTTATCTAACTAAACATGGGGCTGATTTTTCAAAATAATTCAGATTTTGAACTGGTCAGGCAGTTTCTGTCAGGCAGTTTCAGTTCAAGAAACTCAGTTTCTCGAACACACCTCACCTATTAACTCCCAAGTGATGGACTTTATAGTCAGGTTTGCAAACATGGGGAGCAGGGGAAGCTTACATTTGTAGATTTTAATTTTTTTTATTAAAATATGATGGTTTGCTTTAGTATCTTCATGGCAGCCTGAGCTTTTCTGCAAACATGAATTGCAGCTACTGAGTGCTGTGCACTTGCAGAAACTTGAGTGTTGACACGAGGCAGAGAACAACTGTGTAACCTGAAGCCAACATGGCACATGAACTCATGCATAGGATGTTCACGTGAGCAAGCAAACTGGTTAACACCACAGCTTGCTAATTATCTCAATTATTATGACAGCTTCCGCACCCAACACCAGCTTTTTAGCTTGTTCCCTGATCCCTGTTTAATGACAGAGCACTCCCATAGTTAATTTTTATATTTATGGCCCCTGCTGTCATATTCCTTGGGTCTGTTAAATTTTATGCTCTGTAAAACTGTTCACAATTCATGGTGACCCTCGTGCTACTCCAGCTGCTGTGCATAACTGCAGAGCTGAGTACCCAAACCGGAGCCATCCAAGGTTGCCAGGTACTTACAGGAAAAGACCAGGAAACTTAAAAATCCTGGTGTAAAAACTTCAAAGTGGGCAAATATGAAAAGCGTTCTATAAAGTCTCCCGTCTCTAGAACTGGCATCTACTTTTGTGTTAGGAAAATGCTCCCAAATGTTACAGAAAAATACTTAATGTTTTTCTCTACTTAGGCATTATTTTTCACAGGAATTCATTGTTTCTCAGCAACCTGGGAGCTTTTTCTTGGCTTGTATTCTTGATCAGACAGTAAGTGTGGCTTTTAAAAAATGTTGATATAGCATACCATAATTTATTTACAGTTGCAATCAAATACTATTTAAACTTCAGTGTCTGTAAATTCTTATTTATTGTGTATAAAAACTATTGCTTTTTTCTTGGTTTTTAGTAGGTTCATAGGCTGAATTGCAGTTGTAATTGAAATGGAGGTACTTTTTTCCTATTCCAAATGAAGTTATTAGTTCAGCCATAGGTTTTATATGTTTTTAGGAGAAGCAAAGAGATTAATGTTATAACCCAGGCTAACTTCGTGTATAACACAAGTCATAGGATTTCACTCAATGATGTATCTATCCCAATAACTTCTGGTTGACCTGGAATGAAAATGTGTGTATGTGTATATAAAATTCAATCTTCTTTGAAAGATATGGAGTGATGGAAAAGCTACTACATCCCTTGGCAATCTGTTCCAATTTGTTAAAATAAGTTCTCCTAACTCTTCTTCAGACTTCCATTCAGATAAGGTTGGAGTCATTTAAACTGCCTGACTCATCACTCCTTTGCCTGCAAATATTTTCTGGTTGCCAGTGCTTCCAGCTGCTGTTCACGTCATTCTCGTACTTAATTTCAAGAGTTCATTGGAACGTCTCAATTTTCTGTGCAGCCTCTGGGGTTTTGTTGTATTTGAAAAATGAAGTATTTGATTGGATCCCCTAACAAAATGTGCGTGAGAAAACCTTGCACAAAAAAAACAGAGGACATCTCAGCAACCGTCTGAAGGTAGAAAGATGCCAGCTAACCCTAAATGCTACTGTGCGGATGAATAGCAAATACATTGCTTATGATTTTGATTCTTCCATCTGTAAATAACACAGTCACTTTTGGAGGCCACACATGATTTAGTCCCAGAATCTCAAACTTCCATCTGTGCTGAGCAGACTCCTGAGTCTCTGTCTCCATCAGGGAAGCGGCACTTCAGAGCATCTGGTCCAGGCTGGTTTCTGAGTGTGTGCAGCAACTCTTTGCACTGCAGCTTTCCCTGGAGTCAGAAACAGTTGGGATTTAACTGGTGGTAGCACATAAGTTGCGGTGCACTAATGTAGAAGGCATATATCCAAGGGTGCTGGTGCTATGTTAAAACAAATCCTGAGTTTGATCCCATCTCCATCAGTTCCATGCTTTCAAACTGAAGTGATGTCAGTGTGGTGGCTTTCGGTTTACCCCAGTACCAGTGGAAAACACAGCTGGGTTGTTTCATTTTATTTTACTGAACATTTTGCTTTGCACACTTCGCTTCCTTCTGGTTCTCTCCACTTTTCTTCCTTGCTTTGTTTCCAGGCTGTCCCCCTGAAGCCTTGCATTACCCTTCCGCTTGGCCTCATGCTCATACTAGCTGTCCTCTGCCTTATTTTCCTCACAGTTCAAGGTTTCCTTATAAATCTGCGTCAGTTGGCCCATACGTACCTCATGCCTCCAGGCATTTCTGCCAGCATGATTCTTGAAAATGTTGTCGATGCTTCCATCTAGTTACCAACCTGCTCTGCTCACTACATGGATTTCCTCTGTCTCTTCTTAGCTGGTCACATCTCTGAACATGAAGGGAAAAGAAATGATTGCTTCAAGGCACAGGGGTCTGTATATTTAGTTGGTCATCTTCTACCCAGCTTTAACAACCTGGGTATTGGCCATTGACCATGGTAACAACATCTGCCTATTTCTAAACCTGATTATATCATAGCAGGACATGGAAACTTGGATATACTGTTTAATAACAAATTTTTAAATGCTAAGTTTTTTATTCTGGTGAATCAGTATATTTTTTTCATTGAGCACTACTATTGAGCACAATAACCCATCAAGAAAATAAATATTTCAATCTGTAAATTAGAATAAACAAAAGTGACTAGAATTGGTCCTGACTGCTACTGCTTCCATGTGAATTGCAGAGCAGGGATACTTGTGTCAGCAGATGGAGGACCTGCCCAGCACTACATCTGCCAAAGCACAGGACAAGCAGTGCTCTTGTTTAGCAATCTGGAACTGCCAAGGGATGCTCTGATGGAGTGTACAGGCATTGTGTGGTCTCTGCATAACTAGACCTACTGTAGCAGATCTGCAGCCCTTGGCTGATGGCTGCTGAAGGAAGTGCTGCCTGCACCTGCAGTGCGGTGATGTCCAGTAGATCCCTGTGGATGCAAGCCCAACAACAGTTCTAGAGAGGAGCCTGATGTTGGTTTCTGGTCTCATTGCTGAATCTGGTGGCGTTCCCTGAGTTCCAGTGTTTAAATGGCTGCTTAATATTTTATTATACTCCTTGGCATCTTCCAGTAAAATATTTGGAAATACTGGAAAATATTTTATTATTTTCTAGTAAAAGAGACTCTTGGACTCTCTGGACGATCCCAGCCTTTAGCTGTACAGTCCTGAAGCTCTCTTCTGTTGATGAAAACAGCAATAATGTTATGGAATTCAGTGGAGATGCAGTTGCTGTAAATGAGAAGGGAAGTCAGATTTAAGGGAAGGAAGATTTAAGGAGAATTTGCTCATTTCAAAACAAGTGATAGACTGCTGCCATCTCTGGGATCATGCCATCCCAGGGTACCATAAAGACTGACTCTGCAGAAGTACCCATGATGGATGATAATGAATGCTTCTTTGCATAAGATTTTCATTTTCTAGAGAGAAACATTTATTACTGGTGAGTGATAGTGTGGTCTTTGATTTTTCATCTACTATTTCCTGATCCAGCGATAAGTCTTAACTATTCAGATTCTAGCTGTTATTAATTATCTAAATGATCCTTTTCAAAAACGACTGGCAAAGATGATGGGCTGGGTAGCCTTGCCCACCAGATCTGCTGGAAGTCTGGCCCAAGATGAAAAGCGAAAGTAAAAAGAGGGGAAGGCAGAGCTGGTACAACCTGCCAGCTGTTGGACGGAATGGAAATGACTTGGAGAATTGCTTCCTTTGGACCTTGACACAAATGCCTCCTTTGCTTTTCTTGTTCCATGGGCTTAGCTGGCTTGGCTGAGATCAGCTTGATTCACACAGGACGCAAGGTTGAGCCAGGGCAGGTTCTTGAATGTTGGAGTGAGGGAACATGGCCCTGGCCTTTAAGGGCTATCTTTTGCAGAGAGGTTTTGGTTGTTGCTCTGAAATTAGTGCTGACAGCTCAGGAACTGAAGAGGGGAAAATAAAAATAACTTTTTAAAAAATTAAAAAGGCAAAACCACCCCACAACCCACTGAATCATAATCTCTACATCATGAGATTTGGAAAACAAATAAAATATAATTAAGAAATTTTTATTATGTTTTTTGACTTCTGATCTTCTTACTCTCATGTGTGAGATTATTCTTCCATTTGAAATTAAACTTAGCTGCACACTCTGGAGGCTGGGATAATCCTTTCTGAGAGGAGTTACTGTGCATTAGTTGCTCGTCTTGACCCTTCTTTTTTGTCCCACTTCATCGTGCCCTTTTTGGTTGGGCAGAGACCTGCACTGGAGCTACAAAATGTGTCTGGAGAAAATGATACAAATTGAATATAACTACTACTCACATTAGGTTTTCTTATTTTTCAAAAAAAAATTATCTTGGTTGCAAAGACCTTACACAGGAGTGTAATTGCATCATCAACCAATTTCTAATGGCTAGAAAAAAAAATTAGCCCAAACAGAGTTTTCTGTACCTTAGTGTTATAATTATATTTAGAATCTTTCAATGTATCTTTTAAAATTTCTCATAGATTCAAAGCACTAAAAAATATTTGAAATCTTATTCTCATTTCTTTATGTAATTGTCAACTGCATGTGATATAAATTTTTCAGTAATTACAATAAATATAAGCTTAATATATGTATGTATCACTGTAAGTAACTGTCAAATAACTAAAAGTAATATATTTTCTTTTAATTCTGTCTTGATTTCATGGCTTCAAGAGTTGTCCTTTGCTTAAGACCCAACATCTCCCCCACACTTAAGCCCTGCCAGTAGACAGCGCATAATTTATAGGCTCTGAATTAATGTTGGTTTCTCCTCTGGTCATAAAAGGAGCCTGGCTCTTCATGTGCATTGTCAGCCAGTTTTGTTTGAACTGTGCTGCTGCCTGCAGTTCTGCAGCCCCTTTAGTCAGGTGTCTTCACCTCAGTTGTGGCTCATGGAACCTGAAGGACCTCTCTACCACCAGTGACGTGGAAGGTGGGAGTTGTTGCTGGATGTAGGCTGCCCAGGAGCTCCTGTAGGCATGAAACCCCATAGCAAGAGTTTGAGATTGTTCTGGACAACCATACGTATGGTGGGGTGGTGGGTCTGTGTTGCCTTTTGTATCCGCTATGAACAGGAGCAGTTGGAGAGCTTGGTGGTAAGGAAAGGCGTGAAATGACGACTGCTGCAGAGCAACCCAAATGAGGTATGAGATCCATGCGCACTGGGAAATTGGCATCTCCAGCCCTTCACCTGTCTGGGCTGCAGTCTCCAGCTCCAGCATGTCTGTCTGAGATGGCCCATATCAGTAGCAACCTTTGTTTAATAGAAAAAAGCGAGGTAGTCAAACAGCCTTCAGGCACATCGATTATTAACTCGCATTCCTTGGTCTGTCAGTTGGTCTTATTTTCTCTTTTGCAGTTATGGGAAAAAATCATGTTCATAGAGCTTGGGATTTTTATCTACCCTACGACAGGTGTGTTCCTGCCTCCCCCTTCCAACAACTGGAAAGAAGAGTACTTGGATGGTGATGAGACCACTCAACCACCCTCTCTGTTCTTGGAAAGTATTTTCTAAATTTTGCTGCCAGCATGTTATCAGTTGTGCTCTGGATGCACCTTGGGAGCTTTGAGGTTTGTTGGGGATGTCTCAACTCAAAGTGTTCACTGCAGGCCTCTGTGATGGCCCTGCTGAAGTGCTCTGGGCTGTCTGTGAAATTGCAGCTGGGGTCCTGCCTGGGAGACCTCAAACACATACCAAGATGGGAGCTGAGGGCTGTCCCTGCGAGGGGGGGAATTCACAGCCAGGAGAGTAGAAGGATGATGTTGGTAGAACAGCACAAGTTCAGGGAGCAAATCGGAGTGAAGTTGTATCAGAGAAACAATTGTCATATTAAATCCATCAGAGGCTGCTGGTTTGTTTGCATGTGGGGTTTTTTTTTGGTGGGTTTTTTTTTTTTTTAATTTGATGGGAGGAGGAAGGAGAGGGGGCCACTGATACTTTTATTCATCTGACTAAAGAGCTCATGTTAACATTCGCTTTTTAAAATACAGTGTCGGCCTGTGTGTAAAATGAGCTTTGAAGTGCAGAGCTGACAAACCCCAGGGGAAAGCATGTCTTTTATTAACAACTGCCAGTACATTTCAGGAACCTTATTTTAATGTTTAGTGAAAGCCTTTTCTGTGTGAGCAAAAAATTGCTGGGCTGAGACATCCACTGGCCGTGGCAGGAGTGTTTGGTACCCATCTGCCCTCCTGTTCCCCGTCTGCACAGCACCTTGAACCCACAAGTGGGGTGGGAGGAGAACCAACCTGCGGTCACAGCCACTGCCAAGGCTCTGTGACTAGGTTACAGTGTGTTGTAGCTACTAGTGACATAGCAGTTGTTGTGGGCTTTGGAGTAGTTTTTTGTTTTGCCTTTTTGGGTTGTTTTGGAGTTTTTCTGTTTGGTTTGGTTTTTGTGGTTTTGGTGGCTTTTTTTTTTTTACCATTAAGGTGACATAGGGCCCAAGGCTGCCCTTGGATTTCAGTGACGTGCTGGGTTCTGGCCCTTCAAAAGGGGCTTAGGTGCTTTTGGAAAACATTAGTATATTATACACATATACCTACATAGATTTATTTTAAATACATTTATATTTATATAATACAGCAATGGGACCCATTCTTTCCTGTCTTTAAACTACCTTGCACAAAAAGAGATTTATCTGGGACATACGGGCCTGTAGCCCTCTTTTCCCTCTCCCTCCAGCAGTGCTATGCCTCCTTGTTCCCATGTGTTTCCTGTGCTTGACAAAGCCCCAAAATACATCCAGTACACTGAGGGTACTGTGCTGAGGAAAGCTCTCATCTCCTCCAGAAGGTTATTCCTGTAAGCAGGACTAGAAGTTGTAGACTGCTAGAGAAGGCTCACAGACCTTAATGGTTTGGCTCTTCAAGTCAAATCCTGCTGGGGCTGACAGCAGTACAGCAAGGACTACACGTCATGCCTATTCTCACTGAAGCCATGGGCTGGTCTCTAAAAGGTCTTGTAGACGTTGGTATCATGACAGTCTCCCCAGTGATGGTGTGGGCTTGAAATTTTGTCAATAATTGCAATAGAAAAGCCATTGATTGACTAAGCAATGGCAATAGGAGGAGAAAGCAAACATGCTATTATGCTGGCTCTGGGGAAGCTATACCACTGTGAGCAATGCAGAATAAATGAAGAGAAGCCTTCTCCTCCACAGCTGTCCAAGTCACCTCTTCGTCATATCTCCCTTCCTTGCTGTACGACTCAGTCCCTTTGTTGCCATAGTGGGACCTGTCCACTCTTTCTGAAACTTGAACAATTTGCTGTAATCATTCTAAAATGTAAGGAACTTGCCTGCAAATTGAAAGTGTTCACTACCAACCTGCAGTTATGATGGTGAGGAAGGACCAGAATCCTGGATTCCAGGTAGTGGTGAACCACAACAGTGTGGCTGATTTTGCTGGTGAGGCAGAGGCCAGCAATGTAGCCGGTTTGGCTCTAGCTGGTATCTTTGTATCTAAAGGGATAAAAATCTAAGGGACAATTGTTTGCTGAGAGCCAGGACAAGGTGAACAGTTTAGATTTCTACCTACAAATTTTCAGTTACATGGTACGTCCACAAAGCGTGTAGCCAGAGCAAGCAGGAGATGTGGGACCTTCTTGTCTTTCTTTGATGGTCCCCTGAATAAATAAGACATAGCCTCAGCTCTTAGGAATCCTTGGACCAAACACTGACACTTCTACCCACAGCCCTGGACCCTGCACCAGCTAATCGCTCTCCTTGCATGGGCCTCTCAACTTCACAAAATTATGCGCAACTTCATAAGGGTTTTTGTCTTAAGATTTTGTCTTAAGACCGTAGCAGGTTAAATGACTTGTCTAAGGCTAGAGAAAGAGGTCAGTAGCAATGCTGCGATTAGACATTTGCAGCTCTTGGCTTTGAGATTTGGGGACCTGAGAACGACTGATACAGAATGAAATACGAGCACCATAAATATTTTATGTTGCAGTTCAAGTATATTTGGACTAGATTCATCAAAGGAATAACCGGGAGAGATATTTTTCATTTGTAGAATCTTAATGAATACATGACACTGCTATCCATTATTTATCTGCTTTCACATTTTAATTAATAGTTCTACTGGCCATTTTGGATTTTTTTTTCTGTATTTATAGAAAACGATCACTTCAAAAATACTGGATCATGCTGCCGTTTGTTACCTTTCATAAAATTTCCTTAACATTAGGACAGACTGAATTTTGTTATAACTTTTAAGTACATAAATGAAGGAGAAGAACATAATCTATTTTTCTATTCCTTTGAGTCAAAAGTTTGTGGTTTTCCTTTCCCCTAATGCTTTTACAATGCAGCTGACATAAATTAGCCAAGGAAGCTGGTGTTTTTTGTGCAGGAAAGAACCACTAGAGGACACCACCAGACTCATGAAGAGAACAGGCAAAGCCATAAACAGTGAAACTGGAAAAAAAAAATCATAGGGAGGGGGCAATGCTGTTTCCTACCTCTCCCTGAGGATGGATGGAGCTAGTCCAGCACCTCCTTATTGCCAGCCAGCAGACATGGGCTGGGAATGCACAAATTCTTGCAATGCTTCTTCATCCTTATTTCTCATGATGCTAGACCAGGTCTGCCTAGAAGAGCTTCTCCTAGAAGCACTGCAGAGCTGCTCTCTCCGACCTGGAGAAGCTATGGGATCCTGTTGCAGTGTAGGGCTGTGGGTGAGGTGACATTTCTCACCGTGTGAGTCCTTCCCACTCCTTCAGTACTAAATTTCAGTGATTTATGCAGGACAGTCTTTCTAGTGTGACCAACACAGGCTTGTAGAACAGTAGGGACATGTTACACAGAGTACTCACCAGCGCAGGATGGAGGAAAAACTTCCTGATCTGAAGCTGATGGGAGAGATGATGGAAGTGTAAAGCAGATCTCTCCCTTGCAGGTTCCACTTAAAAGAAGTGGTTTCAAGAGCAATGAAAGGTTTAGGAAACTTACAGATGACAGATTTAAAGACAGGATGATGATGTCAACAAAGCAGTGAGGGCTGGGAGGTAACATGAAACTTTTCCCTGTATGAAACTGGCACCTAAGCCAAGTAAAAGGATTTCTTCCACTTGTGAAAAAACAAAAACAAACACCCCCCCCAATTAAATTTTTTTTTTTTTACATATTCAAGGAGAATTATTTGTGATAGTATTAGAACATAAGGACATATCTGCAGAAGATTCAGATCATAAAGCCTCATTCTTATGCTCTTGGCTGTAAGCCAAAAGTCTTCAGAGCAGAGAGTTTGTTGTCATTTCACAAGCCTCTGCAATCCTAAATGCAAACCCCCATGATACCCAATGGAAAGAGATGCCTCTTTTCTGTGTGGCTTTCACCTCTGTGAGGTGCTGGGGGTGTCAGGGGAACAGTGACCATTGAGAGTTTCTCAAATATCCCACAAAAATTATGTAAATAATGTGAAATCTTGGCTCTGCTGGAAATAACATCAAAGGCTCCGTTGATTGCTTCTGTTGCAACAGGGTTTTGTGTCTGGCCTTTGACATCCCTGTGTTATTCTCTATATCAGTACAGCTAAACCCCCAAATGCCAGGGATTTCAGGGAATGGAAAGGCATCGAGGAAAATGCTCCACTTATCTCTCAGCTGTATTTTTAAAATGGCTTTGAGTTTGCTTCAGAAAAACAAAATCACATACACACAAATGTGCCTGCCCATGAAGACACTTCTTAATGTGAGAAGCTTTGGCTGTGAGTGGCAGGGCTGTGCCAAGCTGGGGGGCATCTTCCCAAATAATTCTAACCACATCCACCCATGTTTGTTTCTCAACATTTCCCTCAAGGTGGCAAAACCCCCCAGAAGATATATGGTTATTGATTGCATCCTTTTGTTAAAAATTATAACCAAAAAGCTTGGGTTTTTTTGTTGTTAAACTTGCAGCATTTTTCAGGCTTCAAGTTGAATATACAACAGAAGATTTAAAAGATGACAATATTTGAGATTTCCAAGGTGGAACCTTTGCACTTGCTTTCAATTAATACTTTCAAAAATTTGAAACCTTTCTTTTTCTTATTGGATGAAAATATTTTGGAGAACATTTAGGTGGATTCCTAATGAATCTCCTGTAACAGTTTCATTTTTATTTTTAAAAAATATATTAATTCCTTTCCTCATTCTCAGTAGAAGGCAAAATGATATTTTTTTCCCGTGGCTGCATCATAGATGAGGAGCCCCCTCAGTAAATTCTTCCTTCACTAATGCTCACATCTCCAGTTCTTTATGGTTAAAAGTTGGACTGGCCCAAAAACTTCATAGAAAACTTTCTTTAACAGAAAACTGAGGGGTTTACCTTTCTCTGAGGATGGTGTTTGCTTTCAGTGAGAGATATTCTGGCTTTAATTCAAATCAGAAGTTGGGTAAAGCATATCCTTCAGTCATGACCTTCAGGGGAACAGCAACATCTTCCCATCGAGGCTGGTGAGTGCCATCATGCTCTGCAGGTACAATACCTTCCCGGGTACAATTTTTTTCCTGGAGAAGCAGAGCATTGTCTGCTTACTGTGGGGATTTTCAGACCTGGAGCAGGCAGCATCTCTAGTCATACTCCCACTTGGGGAAGGTGCAAAACCAGCCTTGGTACGGTCTCTACTCCAAGGAGGTTATGTGGCATTGAGCTTCTTTCTTAGCTGAGCATTTTTAAATCGAGCTTTTTCCTTTTTTTAACCATTCTGCGGTCATGTCTTTTCACCCGTCTTGCTGTTGCAGACTGAGGCGATGGTAACCCCAGATTCTGCTTGAGCCAGAGCAGCGGTTTTTGAGCGATTCGTTCTGCTCTGTCCTTCCAGAGGCAGTCACCAGAGGGGGACAAAGCCCGACACACGGCAAGTCCCACTCCTTCCCCCACCAAAACGCTCCTTCCAAGAGCAGGCCAGGCTGGGAGATGCGTTTTGGGGTGGCATGTCCCCAGCTGCACCCATGGGTGCCCCAGGGCTGGGGGTGAGTCTGATGGCAAGGCTGGGTGCCACACTGCATGGACCAGCCTGGCCTTCCTTTGCTGTTGCATGGCATTGCTATCCTTTAGCCTGGAAAAGGTGTGCAAGCTTTTAAAAACCAGCAGCAGCCCTTAAAACAACTGTGGATTTGCTGGGGGTAAAGTAGAAGATTGAGCTCATATTGCAAACTCGGTTTCAGAACTGCCTAGTTTTTTTCCCATCTTTCATTGCAACAAAAATGCTGTTTAAAAATTACTGGGTTTATGCATTAAGATATCTGCTTCCCCCAGTTTTGATATGATTCACTGAAAACTGGAACACAGCTGATGACCAAGTATTTAAGTTAGCACCACCCATGCAGGAGAAAAATTTGCAACCTATGGCATTGAAAATGAGAGGAGAAGCAAATTTGATGAGTATTTGGCTTTTTCAATAGCTAGCTATGCCTGATTGGAACCTGTAGGGAAAACAAACACAATTATGTCTGTGAGATTGAATTTCACTTCCAAAAGAAAATATGAAATCTGTCACCTGCACGCTTGCTGTAAGCTGGTCGTGGGCTGGAGGATGCTCCAGCAATGAGGCTGGTGGGTTCTGGCAGCAGCAGCCAGCCCTGAGTCAGGGTATGTGCACAGGTACCTGTGTCCTCCTGTCCCACTGCCACGTGTGACCACTAAAATATGGGTCACCCATATGGCAGAACTCAACTTCTCCCCAAAAAAACATGGAGATGGCAAAGCAGGTCCCCTGAATTGAGGACCCAGGGCTGTCCCTGAGGGTATATATTGCAGGCTGCAAGCCTGGGTTTGGTTGCTTGGCTGACCAAGCCTGATAGAGCGAAATCTGTGAGACCTTAGGACATATAGATAATATTTGGCTCGAGCCCATTTCCTTGGCACCAGACAGCTTGCTGCTGAATGGAGTGGTTTTTTTTTTCTCTGGATCCTCAAAGTCAGAGCCTCACCTGGATCCAGCTGTCCCTGGTAATTAAATTTTAATGCATCAAGCTGGGAGTTTGTACTGGTGTTTGAAGTGAACCATGTTAGTGGCTCCAGTGTGGTCAACTGCAGCTTTGAAGCTCCTCATCTGCCACTGAGAATGGTGGGGAATGGTCCCACCTCTGTGGGTGCAGCTGCTGTGCTCAGTTCTGGCTGAACCATTGATCTAGGGAATCAAGGAGTTTTCTCTTGTGCAGACACAAGGGACTGGAAAGCTAATCAGGGTTTATTCTAGTGGATCTGAAGAGCGCATTAAATATTCTGGAGTCAGCCACAAAGCAGTGGCCACAGTGCTGTTTGGACAGCTGGCAGCATCTTTGCTGCCTATGTGGTGGCACCCACAGATGTGGTCCTGGAGACAGGGATGGGGCGTGGAGCTCCCACAGCCCATCCTGAGCAGTGGCATCCCACAGACCTGGAGCAGGTCCCCAGGGGCACAGCTGGGGGAAGTCATGAGCTGGAGGGTCTCCTTTGCTGCAGAGGAAAGAGGAGTTTAAGATGAAGAAAGTGACTAGAAAACTAACCGTGCTGATATGTGAGACTCCTCCTTAAACCACTTCATTGTAATTCCTATGCAAACAGAAGGCCTGGGTAATTATGATGTGGTTTTGTGGGTGTAAATTTAACATGTCATTCCCATGCAGTTACACTAGGAAGGAAGGCTTTCCTTTGACTTTTTCCCCTTAATTCACTACTTCCAGACTCTCTATGGGTTCAATATAGCTAGTTAATAGTGACCTGAGTGGGAAATAGCTCTGAACACTGATCTGCAGCAGGGGCTGGCACTGCGATGAGGCAAACGAACAAGCAGTAGATGTTTTTGCAGACTCAGGCTGTGACCCAGCCCAAACACAGGGTATGGGATGCAAAGTGCAGTAAGTCTCAAGGTTTCTGAAATCCTCTCGTCCTCAGCCAGACCATTGTGGCTAATGAACTCCAAGGGGACACTCAAGCTAATAAATCCTGTGTTGAAATGCTGGTGAGGGTGGGCAGCGCTGGCTTTCACTCCTCCAGAGCTCTGATGAGATTATTGAGCTGAAGCACTGGTCTCTCCCTCTCAAGTTTGCACTATGGTGCAAATGTATCTTAGGGACACTCTTTTGCATTTTTATTTCTGACTTTACCATGTTGTATAAAAAGCCATGAAGCTCAACTCCTATTAATTTATTGCAAGAGAAGTTTCCATGGAATTAGAGCGGACTCCCCTTTCAGCTGTTCATAATAATTTGGATTTTGTCACTGCCTTGTCTGTTCAGCATGAAGCACGAAAACAAATTGGTGCAGATATGGCTTGTTGAAACAATCCCACAGCTCAGGATGAAAGAGGTGGCTGCAAACAACTTTGAATGTTTGTATGCTTACGTGTCTGTGTGTAATAGTCAAACAAACCTCCACTGCTGTTTGAGCTGCAGAACAGATGATTTGGAAAAGCCTCTCAAGTAAGTTATAAACTGCTTCCTGTCACTCATGCCACTGTCTTGTTCTGCTGTCCTGCTCCTTCCTATTGCATTTTTTCCTTCCTTCTTCCCTTTCCTTTTATGAAAGCAAAGCCAGAAATGCTCACGCTGAAATCACCCGTACTTATGCTCTGCTCAGAGTGTTTTTAGTAGAATCCCCCAGGTTCAGGCTGCCCAGCTCTCACATATAAACTAGCCAATGAAGCCTATTGCTGAGCAGCTGATTTTCTGCTGGCTGGATAAAGATGTTGTCTGAAGCAGTTTTATCTTTTCAGTTTGTCTTTTATTTCCCACACGTACATTCCATAGCACAATGTGCCCTGCTGAGAATTAAACCTGTCAGTACTTTTGGACTTACCTCCACTGCAATAGCTGATGTTTTGTTCCAAGTCCTGCATCATTCAAAATCTGTTGGGCTTGTCCTTCCTGAGCACAACCCCTTTGAGGTCCTTGTGAAAAGCAGGAGGTGTGTGCTTGTGCCCAGAAAGACCCAGATGTCCTCTGGAGTGTCAAAGGGGCCTTGACTTGCTCTTGGCATGTGTGTAAGCACAATGCCTCCTGCATTTTGAAGGACACGCTGTGGAAATGATTAGGTCAAGTAGATTTGGGGTCAATAAAGGTGGAAGGGGTTTAAGTTTTTCTTTCTTGTGTTTTCATTCTTGAAGTCCACTGTACCCATTTTATCTTTGGACTGTGGAGGAGATGAGTGAAAAATTAAGATACAGACTAGAGAGCCCCAGGCCTTCATATATCCAGCAAGGAACTTCATGGTACTGAAGCTTTCCATAGTATCCCCACGGGGCCTGGGGATGCTCTGCGTACCTTGCCACTACAACACTACAGCTTGGTGATGCTTTGACTGTAGGGGAAGGGTGTTTCTAAAATGTGATGATTTTGTGCCTAAGCATTGTATTGTGGCAACAAGGCCCTTGTGATTTTTGACTTTGTGTAGCTACTTTGAGTAGTCCAGGCTACTTTTCTCGTTATAAAAGTATATCTTGCTCACAGCTGAGACAAGCATAGACATCCTTTCTTACAGAAAACAGGGATCAGGAGAGGAACGTCCAAAGGATCTGCAAAGACCTATCATTCATGCCAAAGTCCACTTGTGGCCACTGCCTTGGTGTGAGTGGAAAGGGAACGAGTCCTGTGTGTGTCCTGCTGAGACAGGATTTTCCAACACAGCCCACCCAGGAGAAAGTGAGTGCTTGCAGGACTGGTGTGTGCTGATGTGGAAATCATAAAATCATAGAATGGTTTAGGTTGGAAGGGACCTTAAAGATCATCTAGTTCCAGCCCCTCCACCATGGGCAGGGACACCTTCCACTAGATACTCAGTTGGTGACCTGTATCTGTGCCAAGTACTTGTGTGTCGCAGAAAAAAAAACCAGACCTGAATTATTTACTTAAGAAGGGGAAAATTGATGTCAACAAATGATTATGAAGAAAAGAATCAGAAGTGTGACATCAATATCTGATAACATAATATGAGAAATTATTTTATTTTCCCAGGAAAGTGTGTGAGATTTCAAATCAGAAGGAAGAGCTGGAATCAGGACATTTTTGCTACCCAGTCAATTAATTTTGTTTACTTTAACAGAATTAATATTTTCCTCCAATTTTTTTAAAAATAGTTCATCTAACTTTGAGCATTTTTAATTCAAACTGTAAAAATATCTTTCTGACCTTTTTCTCAAAATCAAGAAAACATATGAAAGTGACTCTTTCTTCTGATCAGCTTCCTTTTTAATAGATGCATATTTTTCAAAGGGATGATTAAATCAAACTTTTCTAATGAGCAACATGGATTGGACATGGCCAAGGAAAGCATTTGGCTTGGGCCCTACTTGTTTTGGTTTCTCCCATCTGTGGAATAAGCAGAGAAGCAATTTTATAGGTGGCAGGATGAAATGGTGAAGAGAACATGTCAGAAAAAATAAAGTCTGTTATACTTGATTTTCTCTGACAGAGATCTAAAGAACCATGTGCAACAGATTTACATCTTATTAGTATGACAAGTCCTGGATTTTAATCTGCCCTGATCTGCAAAATTGCTTGTAATGTTTAGATACTGCCATTATTTCCTTAGGTTTGGGATTTCATTCTGGCTTGTTCTAGATTTGGACTTCCCCAAGGTCTAGAGGTTGTCAGGGGTCTGTCTGGGCTGGTCTCTGGGGAGGGAAGCAGAAGCGCTCTGTGTTGTCTCCGTTCCTTTTAAATGTAAGTTCAGAGCTCTCCTGTTCAGCGCTTTGGAAAATTACTGATGACAAAAGAGATTTGGAGTTTTGATAAGATAAGAATCAAATGGAATATTTGTCCTAAACCAAAAACCTGAACTATTCAGGAGAATCAAAGAGTTGTGCTTGTTTTTAAAATAGACCTGTTTTCTTCATCTCCTAAAATTCTCTGGGCTGATGTTGAACTTGGGACTATTAATTGTTTTAGTGCTCAAGTTCCATGGGATGGCAATAAATTTCTTTTAAAAATTTGATAATGGCAAATGCTCCCATCATCATTGTGTCATGGCAAAATACCACAGGAGTTAGAAACATCATGTGTGGCTCAAAGCCTCTGAAGATATTTTTATAATTTGCCAAGAAAGGGACTCCAGACTCCGCAGAGCTGCTGGTTGCAGAGATGGGCCCAAGCTGAAATATTCATATTGTCTCAGCTCCTAAAAGCACTGAAGCTCAGCTGTAAGCATGTGGTTGTGTTCACCAGCTTGGGCAGAGCGCTGAAATTCAGTATAATTAACCACATGTGAGTGCACCCCTGAACAGGAATTACATGCTGCACTCCCACGTGGGTATCTCTGAGCCTTCTTGCTTTGGTGAATTGCAGTTTATTCCTCTTGGACTGAGGCCTAGTGCCTTTCTCCTTGGAGACGATTCCCATAATTCCTGTGTAATTAGATTAGCTCTAACTAGACCTACCTACAACAGACAATAAATTGTTTCTAACCTCCCCAGATCCTATTGAAAATTATGCCTGTGGTCCCTCCACATGGGAGCTTGTTCTCAGCAGAGATCACAGTGACAGAAAATAGCCTTTTGAAAATGGAGGGTTATATAGCATTAACAGCAGGGCTAGTGAAGCTTAACAGAAGAGGTGTTAAATGATAAGAGGTCTCTGTTTTTGCTTTTATTGTCTGAATCCAGTCCTGAAACCAGGAGGTTCATCAAGTGGTTGAGGTAGATACTGAAATTGCTGGTTCTTCATTGTCTCTTGAGTATTTGTTTAGAAGGCACTAGAAAAAACGCTGCATTTTCTGACAAACCTGCCAATAAATTTCCTCAGTAGGCACCAATAATGAGCAGCATGGGGACATGGCTGACAGATGATTGTCCTACATGTTTGTAAGCAAGTCAAAATCCATTACTGTGTGAGCAAAATTAGGTAAAAGTCTTAAGGCATCACTGAATCAGGGACTAAAATCCAGGATAGCAGTTGTGATATGCTACCTAGTAATCAGCTACAAGAAAACATATCTTGCTCAGGTTGTATTTCTAGTTAGCACAGTGTGAAAATTAAAGAATTAGCATATTTGTGGCAAATAAAATATTATGCTTTCAAGCAAGTGACTGTCCTTATTTAATGCCCCGCTTTTGTATTTAGAGTAGCTGCAGAGGCGCATCCTATATGTGCTCAGTAGAGCCAGCAGAATTATGTTTAGAATAATTCATCAGATAAATTCATGTCCATGAATAATCTGCATTCAGATCATGACCTTTACCAAACTGTGCTTTTTCCAGAGTGCAGAGCTTTCAGCTGATGCTGGGAAGAGACAAGAGGAGCACAGAGCAGCTTTTCTCCTAGCTCCCCTGCTCCAGTAGCAGTCCTCATTTTGGGAGCAGGGCAGGAAAGCCTCAACCCAGGGCATGGTTAAAACTGGAAAGAAGGATTTTCTGTGCGTGTTGCTGGAGCTGAGGAAGCAGTGACATTTTAAGTACCGGCAGAGGGTTGGGAGCACGGTGGCCGAGCTGCAAGAGCTGTGTGCGGCTGGCACTAAGTGCGTATATCGAGCCGTAGTTTTGTCAGCATGAACTCTCCAGAGTCACGCTTGCTCTCACTAACCATGGACTCAGAGCAGAAGCACAGTCCCCTGAGCTCAGCTGATGTGAAACATCTTCCCAAGCCACAGTCACTGACTCATGTATTTGAGCTCCAGGAGAGGTCAGATGAGAAGGAGCTGCGCCCAAAGCCTGTCACCAGCTCAGAACATTGCTGGTGGCTCTTGTCTCAAAGCCTGGGCTGCAGAGGTGAATCCATCCAGATGGTGGACAGTGCTGGAGTTGTGGTAACTTGTGCCTCACAGTTGCTGGATTCTGGGACATGAGGCAGGACAGCCTGTCCAGGTGATGTAGGTCCACATATGTTTGTTCAGTGAAACAGCTGGCTGCTTATCCCAGCCCTAACCTGATGGGAAAACCACTAATGAAACAGCTCTCTGCTAATGGCAGCTCTCACCACATGAGCTGGACTCATTTTGCATATCTTAGTGCACTGGAGAGAAGAGGATAAAATTAAACCTGTGTCAGGACCACAGACAGAAGCTCAGAGAAACACAGGTTGCAGCTACAAGCAGTTGTAAAACTGGGTAGGTTTTACTCATCATCCCAAAAATTAATAGGAAATAAAATAGCCAGAAAGCAACAGGGCTCAGAAGTGTCAGGACCAAAAACTGGGTCAGAGATTTCCATTTAGCAAATATTATATCTTAATATTAGATTAATTTGGCATTGGTGATTTTAAGAGTGAACTTTAGCATTTTTGGTATGAAACATTTACATTCTCCCTCATTTGCTTTTAGCAGTTTCACAGAGCTCTTGCGCAGAAATGTCTTATAAATTTTGCAATTTTATTTGCTTCTTGTGTTTGAGATGGTAAGTAAAGTCTCATATAGCCCGCTGCTGTGGGAGTGGGGCTCCCCTGTGGCACATTCCTTAGGTCCTCTGGCTCATCTGGGTGAGGGAAAACTTCAGAGACTACAAGTCCTGGTGTTGCTGTGGCATGGGCCACTGTTTGTTTAGCTGAGGAGACCTTGATGGTTTGATACACCAAGTCACCTGGGGAGCTGGTCCTCCTGCAAAATGAGCAGGAAAACTCAGTCTTGGGGTTGGATTAGGTATAGGGCGGAGTCGTAGAATCATTTAGGTTGGAAAAGAGCTCTAGGATCATAAAGTCCAGCTTTCATCCCAACATCTCCCTGACCCCTGGACCATGTCCCAGAGCACCACATCTACTTGTTTTTTGAGTCCTGACAGCAGTTCCCGCTCTGGATGAAAGCAGTTGCCTTAGTTCCTTATCTGTAAAATGGGGGACTAGTAATGATGTCTCATTGTAGAAGTTTGCAGAGTGGATGAGAAGCTCAAAGGAAAAGATGTTGTTCTGTAGACAACCTGTGTGAAGGAAAATTGAAAGGGTTTCATCATTCAGCACTGTGTACAGTGAGGTTTATGTGCTGTTTGAGCTTGTTTGTTCTTTCTTCAGGCCATTGAACAATAGCTAATGAAAGGAGACCTTGTATTTTTTTGTAGAAAATTGCTGTTTCTGTGTCTTTGAACCTACTAACTAGCAGCAGGTTTGTGGTGCAGAGTGCAGCAGCGCTGGGTTCTTCCTGTTGGGGCCTTGATGACTGCTGCAAAGGCAAAAGTGTGACTGAATGGGACTTTCATTATTTTTTTTTATTTATTCTAGGCTGCTAAAGAATTAATAATTTCCCCATTTCACCATCTGCTTTAGACTCCATCTCAAAGGGTTCCCAATGAGCATGGCATGCAAAACCCTGTAAAAATGATCTTCTCCATATTTCCTACACTCAGCAGTCTGCTAATGTGGCCAATAGATCTAGGTGATGGGCCTGCATGATTTAGAGCAGATCATTAAGGTTATGATGAGCTGTGCAAGTGTCTTGTTTATTCACAGTTAGCAATTCCACTACAGCGCCTTTTGTCTCAGGAAGATTTTTGCATTTAAGCTTTTACAGACAGTAGTGCCAGGAACATTCAGCTGGTGAGACTTCCACCTTGGACATGGGAACATAAGCCGCTCCACTGCTTTCCATCTTATTTCCCTCATGGGTTGCACTGGAAATGCTGAGGAGCTCTGGTGAGCCCTCCATAAATGACATGAGGGCAAGTGAACATCTCCCACTGGCATTCAAAGGGTTGCTCGCAAAGAGTTTACATAGTTTGATTGTCAAGTCTCTGCCTCCATGCTTTCCCCACTCCTCCCATCTCTTGCATCCAAGATTTTTTGCTTTCAGTCTTTGCCTCTCGGGGTCGAACTCCATTGAAGCCTCTATTAAACATCCTCATCACAATGACTCTTGGTGCAGTGCGTGAATGCCCACCTACCCTGTGAGGAGGAGGAGGAGGATTAGAAAGCTAAAGCATTTAACCTGCCTGTCAAACAAAATTATTCATGGCAGATGAGTGGCTGAGCAGCATTTTGCAAGGTTTCTGTGAATAATACATAGGATGGTCAGTCTTGGCACAGGTTTATTACTCCAACTGTAGAATAATTCACATGCAGGAAAGAAAAGAGGTGTTTATTTAATTTAGTTCATTTTCTGTAAGCGATAGGAGTGAAGGGATCTTCTGATTGTTAAGCTTGAAAGGCTGCAGCTCTGCCCACTGGGACCGTGCATTGGGTCTGACCATGGCTGCTGCCTCCTCGGGCAGGGCAGAGGAGCACAGACACGCTCGGCTCTGCCCCGTTGGTGGGGTCTGAGTCATTGTGCATCTCCCGGCTGTGCTGGCGCATCACCGTGTGACTGTGCCCGCGGTAATGTGTGTAGATAGATTTATTAGTGTGGGTAAAGTTGGATCGTAATGAGGTTACACGGCTCTAGGACTGCACCTAACTCATCTCTTGGCATCGTGGGATTTGGGGGGAGATGAATGTGTGGCTACCCTCATCTCTTCCCTCTAGATTTTGTTTGCATTTCAAAAGACAGATAGACAGCCATGCACACAAATATACTTAGACTTCCCCCTTAAGAATGATATCATACTAGTTTTTTATATTCAGGGTAAAATATTATAATGGCACCATTTCCTTCCTTCAAGCAAGAAAATAGTTGAACGGATCTTCTATTCTTATGAAAAGCCTGTAAGTGTATTACTTTGCTGGGAAATGGATCTTCTTTTTTTTTTCTTGAAAGGGGCTACTTTCCTCACCTAAAAAAAACCCACCACGTTTTGGCTGAAATACAGTTTTTACCATGTTTTGTAATGGAATGCACAAAGGATTCTGAATATTTTCATTTTTTTATTATATATAGAAAGTCTTAGCTTTGTGTTTTGAACTACTGGCATCACATAAATTAAAACAAACAAAAATCCTCCAGCTTTTTATATTTTACAAACTTTTATTTTTACTCGCCCTTTCCTTGGTGAACATGCATTGGCTTTTTACCACATGGTAATTAAAGTAAATACAAGTGTGTTTGGAAACTGCATCATCCAGCACTTCACAAACACACACACCCCCCTCATGGATTGAAAACTGCATTTTCATTGCTTGTTTAGGACACATGAATGAAGTGTGCTGGTTTCACTGGGACAGAATCTCAGGCCAGCCATGGTCTGCAGGCCATTAGCAGTTTGGAGTCAGGCAAGGCAGCTGACCCGAGTTGGCTACAGGTGTGTCCCAGACCATAAACATCATGCTCAGTATAAAGTGGCTGAGGGGGGGGTGTCTCCTGCTTGGGCTTCTCCTCTTCCTTCTGCTCCCTAGAACCACCTTCCTGCTTGTGGTGGCCACTGTACCTTTGCAGGGCTGAGTATAACTTTGTAGGCTTCATATTGGCATTACTATTGATATTAATTTTGCTGTTGCATTAAATCCATTTTAATTTCAAGCCATGGGTCTCCTCTCCTTTTCCTGATCACCCTTCTTTGCTATGGAGGGTTCATCAGAAGATAGAGCAACTGCTCCAGTTTAGCCCCAGTTACTGACTAAATGTAGGCAATGAGTCACAGAAATCTTGATGCAAACTCTCTAAGTCGAAGAGAGTCTGCCTATTGACTTTCTGGACTTTGGCTCAAGCATGTGATATGCAGAGGCAGAAGACACTGAGACGCATGGCTGACCTGAAGAGATCCTGCTCACAATAGCCATCTATAAGAGGCAGCAGAAGGCTGCGGTGGTCGGACAGGTAATTAGAGTGGGTGGGTGGGATGGCTGTAACATATGGCTGCGAGGGCATCGGAGTGAGGCCTTTAATTTCACATTAGGATTCTTCTCGTATTTGTTAGATAGAACAATATTAACCTTTTGAATTTATTTAGAAACTCATTAGTGCTTTTTCTATAGTCCATTCTTCTCCTGATTAGCTCTCCTCATTACAATTCAAATTTCTTTCTGCTACATTTACCACATTGTCCTGCTTTCTCTCATCTCTATTGTTGCTCAGCTTAATTTATTAAAGCAATGAAAAGGGAAGGGGGGGATCAGTTGGCATAGCAGCCTTCCTAGTCTATGGTGCTCCAGGAGGAAGAGAGAAGGAGGGAGATGCCCATGAGATTGCCCCTTCCCCTGGCAGGGTGCCCAGGGTGGGCAGACCATGGTGGCAGCAGTTTCTAACCAAGCAGATGATGCAAGCATGGTTCATTGTGGCAGCATCAGATAAAAGACATTTTAGAACATGCCCAAAGCTGCCAGCAAGGCACAGAAGTGCTGGGTGAACACAGCTGCTTGCAGGGACCCTCTCTTGCTGTGTCGCTTTAGCTTGTGGAGCCTTGACTTACCTGGTTTCCCATTTCAGTCATTGCTCAGTCTCAGAGTTTTAAAATGGATTTCACTCTGAAAGTTCAGTGTCCTCATCATGTCCTGGAAACGTATGCAACTAATCCCCCCAGCTCCTCTGACAAGCTGTTTCTAAGGTTATTTTAAAAACTATGTGTATGCATTGAGCAGCCTTTCTTTTGTGTACTTTCCCTTGGTATCAAGATGGAAGTCTGGGAGTTGCAGTAATTGCTCTTGACTTCACACATCTCCAGTGGAATATGAATTGACGTTTTGGTCAGGGTTTTTTTAGTAAGAAACCTAAGCCTGTCTCTGGTTTGGAGGAATTAGAATGGGGAGATGCTAAGCTTCAGATACACATCTAGACATTTGCTGCCCTGCTTTGCAAAATACTTTGTTAGAAATATGGAATTTATGCTCTTTTGTTTTGTTTTGTTTTATTACAGAGCTCATTTCTCAAGAGCGATGCTGCTGTATCCCGTATGCTTGTGATTAAAGATGCATATGCTTTTGACAAGAGATAATTAAATACATCCAGATGATTGCAACCATCCCAGTCGTTGTGGTTCTCTGATTATTGGTGTATTTGAATATCTTGCAAATGTGAATGAATGTGTTTTCTCAGCAGCTATTGTAAAACGCGGAAGTGCCAGAATATTTTATTTGAGGCACAGAGGGATTAACTCACTCGGCAAAGGTTATAGAGTTTTTGGCAGAGCCACAAAAAGAATCTAAATTTCTGAGTTTCTACTCCAATGCCTTAATCATAAAATCATCTTTTCTATGAATTCTTTTGTGTCTGTGGTAATTATAGTTTTTGCTCATTTTATGTCATTTATAAAAACCTGTCTTTAACACATCTTGTGAAACTAAAAAAAAGAAGGAGATAAAACAATCGTAATTTTCCAAGTGTATAATTCTGGACTCCAGCAGAGGCCTAAAACAAGTAAGGTAATTATTCCACTCAGTTCAGCACCATTTGGAGAATTAGACTATTTTGTGAATTGTAGTTTTAAAATAAGACACATGAACTGGAAAAAGTTCAATGAATAACGTTTAAAATAAATGCTTGCTAATGTCAGCTGAAAGAGAAAAGGAGCTGGCAGTTAAGTCTTTGGTGTGAAGGTGATTGGAAGAAGATGAGAAAGATCAATGGTGTTGAGGTTAAAAAACCCCAAACAATACAAAACAAAAAAGATTTTATTAATTCCTTTAGGTTATTGGGAAAATGCCAGGACCTACTTTTGGGACTAAATTAATTCCTCATGCAGGCTAAGGTAAAAAAGACTTTTCCTAAGGATGAATTTGGCCTGTAAGCAATCACAGGAGGTCAGCTGGGGGAAACTGCCAAGAGGAGGTGGAGCCAGCATTAGGAAAGTTGTTAAAGTCTAGACTAGACATGCGTTTCTTAGTGATGGTTAATTAACTTGTTCCTGGCAATCAGCCACTGGGGCAGGAGGTGGACTTGATTTCCAAGTTGTGATTGCCAAGAAAGTCACCCGTAATTGCCTGTGATCTTGTGGCTTTCTGATTTTCACCTTGGTCTTGTGTTCCCCTGCAAATGTTGTTGTGGGTTTTGATTTGGGGTTTTTCTTGCAGTTTTTTTTCCCTTTCTCCACAGGTTCTTTACTTCATATAAACACCATTTTCATGCTTATCACTACTGATGTGATTGAACCTCTGCCACAGTTTGATTTTGGGTGCTGCTACCCATGGTCACTGGAGAACATCAGCCATTCACATAGGTAAGGAGAGCAAAGTTAGCTATGGCTGCAGGGGGGGTTCAGGACCACTACTTGTGGCTAAGGAGGGCACAGCACACTTTTATGTGGGCTGCAGGACATCCTTATAGTATTTATTTCTAGTTCTAAATAACTTTAAGGTGCTAACAGCCCCACAGGATTGGTTTCTACCCCCTTTCCCCAAGCAACTCTTCACTGTGGTTGCAGTTCCAGTTTTTATCCTGTTATGTCTGAACACCCTGTGTTGCACAGAAAACAACATCACTGAGACCCTATTTGGTTGTCTGGGGATGACACAGGGGCTGCCAAACAGAAGCAACATTGCTAGAGGATCACGTGTTGCCTACACAATCCTCCTGCCCTTGGTGGTGTGTCAAACTGCAGATCAGACAGAGCAGATGGAATAACATAGGCTTGGACAGTCCCCACGTAGAAGGAACAAGCCAAAGGCTGAAATTATCCTCTGTTTAATTAGAGGTAAGAGTGCAGGTAACAGAAAGTAGGTTGACTGCGCAATGCATTTGTAATGCAGAGCCAGTGCTGACAATCAGGAAGAAGGAAGGTTTGGGTTTATTCTTGTGATCCTGGAGGCAGGAAAGCAGTGGAAGTTGCCATGCTACTACAAGTTTCTAGTTGGCCAATATTGGACTGTTTCATACTTTTAAATGAAGCAAATCAGCAAGGAGGGAAAATGCAGTAGTCTTAATTGATTTTATTTATTTACTGTTTTCTGTATACTGAAATGAAAGAAGGCTGAGAAAGCTTGAATGCTTAAGTGGATTCTTCTAGTGGCAGATTTACTGCTGGTAGGAAAGAAAGGGTATGGGTGGGATCTCAAGATTATGGTCCAGCCTGTGGCACCAGCATGGAGAAAACTGAGGGGCTTAATGCTGGGGGGGGGGGCTTTCAGGGAGGGAGGTTGCTGGATCCTTGGTAAAGTTGTTGGGTTTGGAGCATTTTGGGGGAGGATGTTGCTCTTTAATGGAGGACGGTCCACTCTTTAAAGAGTGGTATCAAAACTGAGACAGGAGCAGTTGCAGGTAGAGACTGAGGGGAGTGGGTTTTTCGTGAACTAGAGAGGAATAAAAGCAAGAGAGTGACATTAGCATATAATTTCTGGCAGTTGTTGCCGTGCATAATAACTTCAATTTAAAAGCTTCTCAGTTCTCTCACTTTGTGCCTTATTAAGGCTCCATCCTATATTTAATGGTGGGGATATCACTTTTTGCTTCTCTAATTCTATGCCTGCAATTGATCTACATAACCTGCTAGATCTCCATTTGGATTTCTGAAGCATGTGATGGCTCTTGCTGTGTCCCAAGAGACACAGAATTATAACTCCAGCCCTCTCTTACAGTATGTGTGTTATTGTGCTCCATTGCTTCCTTGTGGTATAAGTAACAAGAGAGTGAAAAATGTTGGGTTTGTTCTGCCTCAGATATTTGTGTCTTGTTTCCAGGGGTGTTTCCAGCATGCTGGGTTTTCTCTCTAAACCTCTCTCAATTTCTTTTTCTTGCATGGCGTGTTCTGGGTCCAGGACTTGCTGCATGGACTCTCTTAGCAGAGACCCAGGACCTGTAGCACCATGGCAGTCCAGCCAAGCAGATAGCTTTAAGGAATGACTCCTTGGGGTTCCTGAGGCTCTTGCTGGGTAGAAAAGGTCGTAGCTCTAACTGGGGTTTGGCAAGTCTTTCCCACTGGTTATTACCTTTTGAGCTCACAGGTTGTGTTAGGACAATGTCTGTTTCTCAGTTAGCCCAGCTATGTATATAACCACCTTGAGGAATTGTGCTCCTGGTGAGCTTAATTGTCTATGACTTTCATGTTTAAAAAAAAAAAGTATATATTTCATGGTTATGTATCCAATTGATTGTTTTAGGAAACAGTTTTCATAAAGACTGAGCTTGGTGAAATGCCTCCTTTGGCAAATGTTCTTTAAATCTATAGGCTACTTACATTTCACATAGTCTGGACACTTCTACCCTTGATGCACTGTTTAGTGCCAACTTTTCCTTTCATTTTCCTCTCTCTAGTTGTGCCATAGATATTTTCCAGAATACTTTCTGTGATGTGACTCATCCAGCTTCCTAAGAGACAGTGCAGCTTATTCAAACTATTCTAAATCTATTTATCCAGGCAAATATTTGGACATGTAAAACAGCAGTAAAGTGCTATGATGTCTATCAGGGCAGGAGAGCACACAAAAATCTTTGAAATTGTAAGTCTATCTCTGGTTTGTTTTATCTGGAGGTATTAATTGGCAAAGAGCAATGTAGAAATTTGATTCATACACATGCACACACAGGGAGTGAAGGTTTTGCACATATTTGAGCTCTGTTTTCTCAGGACTGAATTTGGCTTGCACAGGTTTACTACTTCATCAGATGCTTCACCACAAAGGACTGTTGAGGTTAGGCAGTGGCATGAAGATCTCTCTTCCATGTCACTGGGTTCAGACTTTAAAAGCCAAGAGTTGTTGTGAGCTGTTGGCTGGGTAATGGACTCCTCAAAAGCAGCTGGTATCACAGTTGAATTTTTCAAGTTCTTGCATTGTATCCAGAATAGATTTAGTGTCTGAAACTTACCCTTTGTGGTGGGTTAACCTTGGCTGAGTGCCACGTGCCCACCAAGCTGCTCTATCACCCCACACCTTTTTCCCCTCTCCCTCCTCAGCAGAGCAAAAAAGAAAGAGGAGGAAAATAAGATAAGAAACAAAAAGCAGTTTAATAATAATAGAAGCAAAAGCCAAGCAAATCTGTGCGTGGAAGCAAAGGAAAACAAAGATTTATTCCCTGCTTCCCGTCAGTAGGTGATGTTTGGCCAGTCCCTGGGAAGCAGGGCTCCAAGACGCGTAGCGGTTGCTCTGGAGGACAACGGAACGCTCCCCCCCACCCCCCCTCCTCCTTCTCCCTAGCTTTATAGCTGAGCTGGCGTCATATGGTCTGGAATATCCCTTTGGTCAGTTTGGGTCAGCTGTCCTGGTTGTGTCCCCTCCCAAGATCTTGCCCACCCCATCCCACTGCGGGGGAGAATGTTGGGAAGAGCCTTGGTGCTGTGCGAGCCCTGCTCAGCAGTAGTCACAACACGGGTGTGTTATCAACACCCTTCTAGCTCCCAGCACAAAACACTGCTGCTATGTGGAAAACCAGCTCAGCCAGATACACTACACCCTTGGAGAGGATTTCTCATGCAGCTGCTAATCAGTCTTGCTCCTTCACATGGCTGAAAAGCTCTTAGAGCCGGTATTGTCACTGTGCTTGAGCCCTTGTTGCAGCAGGACAGGCATTGCCTGGGAAGAAGTGGCAAGGATTCCTGGACTGGTCAGAAATTCCAGTCTAATTTTTGTTCAAGTTCAGTTCAATGGATCTTGACAATTTCGTGCTCCTATCATGGAAGAGATTTTTAGGAGAGGCTCCTCCTGTCCCCAGAGGAGTACTTGCCCTTTCTTTTCTGGAGACCTGTTCTCTGAACTGTTGACATAGGCTACTAGAGCCTGCATGGGACCGTGGGAGGTATAAATTGCCATACAAGTGATTAGGAATTTGGGAAGATTTCCTTGCTGCCAGGGCTACAGATGTTTAAGACTGAGGTTTGTTCTCCTTTTTTTTGGCTTTAAACTTTTGGCTGCCTGAATTAATGTATTTCGTATTGAGTCTGTAATGAAGACAGAGGTCTGAATTCATATGTTGCTTCTTATTTGCATTTTTACTAGTTAGTCTCATTTCCTCATTGCCGAAGGCCATTAGTGAGGAGCTAGATGACTTGTCTAGGTTTCTGCTTTTTGTAGTTTTCCAAAGCTCTATACATAGTAGATCAGGCATCCTTTTTTCTTCTGCAATTAACTAATCCACAATGTAACAGAAACAGTAGAATTGATTGAATATGTCAAGTTTTAAGCCTTAAGGAAAAAATGCAACAAAATAAAGAAACACATTTGTGGTGATGCTTTTCAAAATTGTTGCCCTCATTCTTGCACAGATCTTGCCATGAAATTAGGATGAATAAAAGATTTTGCCAATTGTCACCCTCCAGTTGATCCAAGCCTGTGCTTGAAATAAACTTTTGATTTGACACATTCACCTCTGCAGCATACATGGCTTCATCTTTCTGTTCATCTCACTACAGATGACAACTCTCTTTGCTTCCCTTTGGGTAAGATGTAGTCCAGCAGCAAAACAGCAGGCACATTATCTGGCATGGATATCTTGACTTGCTAGTTACAGCTATTCCATGGCAAGACACTGTAGTGTTTTCCTTTGTGACGATCTCTCAGTCTCATTGCTTTACCCTCCTACCCTGAATAAGGAAAATTGAAGCAAAGAAAGGTTGAAGAACCTTTATCAGAAACATTTCTGAAGTTGCTGACTGGCTCTGAGCCATGATATTTAGACAAATCCACATTAAGCTGCATTTCAACAAGTAACAGTTCAGCCTGACCTCTTTTTTTTTTTTTTTTAACAGAAGAATGTGAAAGTCCTCTCTTGCATAATGGGCTGTGTTGGCACAGCAGAGTTGGATACTAGGTTCCCCTCTGTTCCAGCAAAGTATTCCTAGGTCAGAAACTGCTTCTGCTAATCTAAAAACCTATCTTCTCTAATATATACTCATAATTTAGCTGGTTAAAATAGTTTCCTTCCTTGTGATATTTTACCCCATGAACTTCTTTTTTTGTACAGAAAGCCATGGGTCCTTTATTGTATAGTTCATGCTCTCAGGTACTTCTAGTCCTTGGTGACATGCTCAAACCTGAATTCCTTCTGCAGTTCAGACTTAGCAAGCAGTTCTGCTGTGCAAAGTTATGCTACAGAGACACTCTACTCACACCCTCAAGCATGTAAAACTCCTTGAAATCCACCCTTGCAGAAGGGTGAAACCTGTGTGGAAAGACTGAGCTTCACATCAGCTTCCATATTCTTTTTTGCAGGGGCCCTTTAAGTACTGCCTGTCACAGAAAACTGTTTGGATACATCAGCTTCTCCAGGGGAGAAGTTACCTTCCAGGATTAGGTGCTGGAGACAGGTCCTTTAGTGTTCCTGCACACCAACCAGAGTGAACTGATGGAACAAGTGTTTTTATGTTTATTTAGGAAGAGAAAGCTTATTTAGGATCATATGGGTGAAATGGACAATAGCAACTGCACTAATGGCAGTTATTTTTGTGCAATGTTCTTCCACCTAAAGACAAGGTGAGAGTTGGAGTCCTGCTTTCCTCCAAATGGAGAAAGAGCATTGGCAGTTCCAGCTCTCTGGACTTGTTTCCCAGCTCCCAGATACACCTGCAAAATATTGCCTGCAGCAGAGCATTGGAGATCATTAAAAGATTTTTTTTGGCAAAGATAAAAGATTTTATACCTCTTTGGTGAATGTAAAAATACTAATTGAATAAAGTATTAATTGTCAGTAGAAGAACAAATGTAGCTTAAAAAGTATGTAAAGATGATGGAATTTACAAATTAGCTGGTAAGGTAAGAAGCATAAAGTGCTGAAAATGCTTACTTAAAACACATGCATTTGAGGAGGAAAAAATCTGTGATTTGAAGTATATTTCATTTTAATAGATATTTCCTGAACTTCCTTGAGCCTTATTGCTTTGTGTTGCAAATAGCTCATGAGTACTCTATTTTCCATGTATTAAGCAATGCCATATTTGCTGCTGCTTTACTTCTCTCAGAACCTGCTTTCTAGGCTTAAGTGAAGAGCAGCTTCCACTGAAGGTGTTTATGGAAGTTGGGGCAGTTTCATGCCTGTGAACGTGGCAGTAAGGACTATATGTATTCTAGTGTTCAACCCCAAGTAGGAAACAACTACTTGGGGAAAGTGAGGGTAAGTTTTGCCTGATTGTGACAATGCAAACCATCTAATGACTTCAGCATTTAACACCTAAAAAGGTTAGGACAAGAGTCACGCTAAATTTTTCCTCTGGACTGCTTCTAGGTTAATCCCTGCGGTGCACTGCTGCAGGTCTTTGGATTGCTCAGCATGTTGACATCTGCCCTTGCACCACTGGCCCTGCAGATGTACCACAAGCAGGAGAGCTGCCCTCTGTAATCTCTGATGAGGAAAGCATTTATTTTTACTGGTAAGAACAAGCTCTCTCTTAAACTAACATGGCCTGGGTCAGGAAGGCATCAGACTGTTTCCCTGGGAGCTGGTTCGCCTTCCCTTCTGGGAATGAGCTAGGCATTAGTCATAGCTTTGCTGGGACCTCTCTTTGCCCTTTCCAAATAAATGGCTCTGGGAGAGGAGGGCAGGGCTGTGAGTCTTGGAAGGCATGAGGCACCCTCCAGCCAACCTCTCCTTGGGGCTGACTGATTTACGGAGCTGGAAGGAAGCTCTGGGAAGGCCATCTGCCATTGCTAAGCAGGAGGTCAGTTTATCTCATTTCACCGCTGGACTGCTGGGCAATGGTTGTGGGTAAGGCTTGCTCCTGGACATTACAGCAGCCTCTTGAGGCTGTGTCAGAGGGCAGCATAGGCATGCTGTCATGTGCAGGGTAAAGAGAGATTGTTTTCTCCATCCCCTCTTATCAGTTTGTTAGAAAGCATTCGTTAAAAAAAAAAAGACATGTTTGTGAGATAGAGGTTTTTATGCTCCTTTCCTCATTCTGAAAGAAATGCTAGAAATCCTGCTTGAGCAGGAGATGAAAAGGCCCCATACCTCATTTTATAGCCATTTGAGAAGGTTAATAGGCCATGGCTTCTTCCACATCAGAGCAGTACAGTTGGCAGGACAGGGACCGTACCTAATCTCTTACCACAGTGATGGAACTGCAGAAAGAGTGATAGGCAGCGTGAACATCATCCTTCCTGATAAAATTTTCTGGGCTTGTCTGGATATTTTATTAATGAAAGGAGAACTTACATGAACCTATGGAAACCAGTGGGAGTTTTTTGCCCTTGACAAAGGCCAGGATTTCACTCAATGGTTCTTCAGTGTTTCTTCTGACTGTCCTGTCTTCTCCATGCATTATTTTTACTTTGGATTGAAAATATTTGCTGCTATCAGGTCCAGAGCAGCTGGGGACTCCTCCAAGGTACTCTGCTCATCAGAGAGGTTTATTTCAGAGATGGGAAGTGCTGAGATACCTGTCTAGTGGGAACTCTCAAGGCATTTGTTCCCCTGCCCTTTCTTTACCAGATTTCCAGCATATGTGCTGGGTTTCCGAGTTAGTCACATGGAGCTGACAGATGTTTTGCTTTTATTTCTGTCCACATCTGCTTTTGAGAACTGTGTTGAAACAGTCTCTGCAAAAATGATGCTGTGTTTCTTCCTTGGAGTTATAGATGAGGTTCCAGTCCCAGAGCTCAGACTCAGGGTTGGGTTCACCTCTGTTTAGAGAGTGGGCATCAAAGCTGCTGTCTCCCATTTATCGCTATACCTCAGAAATGGGGAGGAAGGCATGCTGGAAAGAAATAACACAGTAACATCTTCCTAGTGGCGTGCCATTAACCTGTGTGTCTTTTGTAGCTTAAAGCAATATTGCGCATGAAAAAAGCCAGCAAATACTTTTCTGAAGGCAGTCAAACTCAGATCTTTCTTGCCTGGGGCTATCTGGAATCACTCTTCTTGCTAAAGTGTAAGGAAGATTTTCTTTCTTTTAGTGTGAAAAGTTTACACTTATAAGACTCATGCATGAAGGACCAAAAGGCATTTAGTTTGGCTGCACAGTAAAATACTTTGGTGTTCTCATTACTTTACGCTGGTTGTTACAGACCAGCTTTATCACAGCTACTGCTGCTGCTAAAAATCTCTGCCTGAGTGTCCGCACACTGACACATACTGCAAAATGTACCGTGTGCACCAATTGTTGCTCTGTGCTGCTAACAGCCGACATGGAAAAAAAGATTCTCTCTTCTTCAGTTCATGTTACTAAATTCATATCCTGTGGGTGTTTGTATTTTCCTATTTTAGTGACTTTGTAAACATTGAACAGGGCAACAGAAAGCATCAGGGATGAAGCAATAGGGAGAGATGAGAGGCTTGGGAAGCATGGTTGGAGGCACTGCAAAATAAACCTTACAGCCCAGTGGGATTGAGCAATGGGTCCCTGGTTGCCCTGCCCTCCTGGCAAGTAGGGCATCAATCTTTATTTTCTGACTCTGCTAAGACTCATACCTCTGCAAGACTGACTGCACCGGCTCAGTATGTCACAGTCCTCTCCCATTCTCTGCAATAGGCTTGGTTATTTTGGATCTGTGTAGCTAGTGGGGGTTAAATTATAGTTAGACAAGGTTTGTAGGGAGAAATAAACCCCTTTATTGGGTGAAGAGGGAAACAAAAGTGCATTTTTGGGGGTGTATAAGCCTAGCCATCCTGTAAGCAGCAGGCTGTCCTCCAGAACATGGTTATCCTTCACGTGGCAGCTCTGGGAGACTGACAGGTAACAGCAGCAGCCAGCTTGGTCGAAGTTTCTGTGGATTTACTGTCAGTAGCATCTAGCTCATTTTCCCAGGAATGTTTTTTCCTTACGTTCTTTTCACTTTAGGCTTAAAAATGGCTGGAAAGTTAGATTTTATTGATGGAAGAATTGCACATAAGCCTTTGCTTTCACCTACATTTTCAGTGGAAATAAGTCTGTTGCAACCTAGCTGCTTTTTCTGGTGGTGCTAATCCTTTTTGGGTTGATTACTCAATGTAAACTAAAAAATAACAATTTCAACAACACTGCAGGCTGTCCCTGGACAGGTCCTTTTGTAGAAAATACTTATTTTCTTGGGGGGAGGGAAACATTTCACTGGAAAACTTTCAGCCTTGTCTCAGTTTGATTTTTATTTTTTTAAATCTTTTTTTTTCTACATATTGGCTCTGGTTCCACATCACTCGGTTTTGTCTGTGCCCTCTTTCTCCCCATCTAATGGGAAATAAATCTCCAAGCTCTCTTCCATTCCTTGCCATCCTTACCATACCTTCTGCTCTTACTGAATGACTGAGATCATACATCTCCCTTTATAAAACACTTAAAGTACCATTTATATTTTTTCCCAGGATCCCTTTTGACAGGTGTCAGGTACAGAAACACTAACAAAATACACCTTGATGATAAAAAAATCTTGTGGTTTTATCTGCAGTAAAGACTCTTTTTCATGGACGTGGATGCTTTGGCTTCTCATCCCACTCCAGTCACTTTTGTCTCCCTCCCAAGCCAGAGCAGTCTAGACTTGTGTACAACAGGACAGAGGTTGGCTCTTGTGTAGGCAGGGGTCACACACCAGTTTTCTAGTCCAAACGTCTCCCTAAGCTAGTGTATCTGGGTAACCTGAGCTTCATGCTCCAGGATATGCCTTGGGCTATGGCTTTCTTGGAGCATGGCAAGCCCATGTCCAGTATCAGGAGGTGCCTTGGTGCTTGGTAGTATTGGAGTTTTGCAGTGGTTTCCAAATGACATCTGCCCTGTTTTGTGTCAGCCTGCCAGGAACCTGTGAATCGGGCTGGTGCTCTCCAGCAATCAGCAGGGTTGTCACCACCCTGCATGCAGCAGCATCCAGACATCCCATTGCCTAATTGGAGCAGCATGATCTGCTTTAGTCACCCAATTATTATGCTCAGAATTGCCATTTTGGAGAGCAAAGTTCCTAAGAAGAACTTAAGTTTCTAATTGTTGACTTGCTGAAGGTAGCTACCTGTACCTGAGCTGAGTAATGCGGGTTAAAAGTTCAGCTGTGAAGTCCTTCATCCCAGTGAGCACATCTCCTCTTGGCACACTTTATGGAAGCCGTGCTAGTTTGTGGTGGGGCAGGCCAGGGTCACAGTGCCCTGTGTTCTCATGTGCAGCTGGCAATCAGATACATTCATGAAAACACGCAAGGGAGGTGTTGTTTCTTCATTAACCCATTTTCAGTGCAGAACTGCGCTTGAAGTCATCTTCCTTGCTTGCATCACCCATGGGAGGATGAACTCCCAAGCAACGTGGTATGACTTCAGCTGGGGCAGCGTCGTGAACCCCAGTGCCTCTCACTGGCTCCTGAAGGCACCTTGGCTGTATCATCTAGACCTAGTTTCAGTGCATGCAGTGCGGCCCTGGGGAGTGAAGACACTGTTGGCGTACAAAGGCTAGTGAGTGATCCTTCCTCTAAGGAAAGGCATCACAAACTTCAGAGCTACTGCTCAACAGCACCAACTCTCCTGGCTTTCTGATGAATCTGGTTCATTTTCATCTGTCCTGAGCACACCCACCTGCTCCCCAAGGCACTGAGCTGCACTGCTGCCATGGGGAATGAAACGCGAAGGGAAAGGGAAAAAAGGATTGGATTCCTGTCAGGTAGGTGAATGCTTAGCTTTCCTCCTCCTCTCTCCTGCCTCCTGGAGAACATATCGTATGTAGAAGGTGACCTTTTGTCTCCTTCCTCCCTACCCGAGCTGAGAGAGATTCGGCTGACACATCCGATGACAGATAGATACCAGCATGAGCAAATTGTGCTTGAACTTGCTCCAGAGAAAATTGTTACAAGGCGCGTGCGGGCTCGGCTGCATTAGGGAGAGCACAGATCATAGTCAAATGTTTGTGTCATTTGCAAACGCCACTGTGAGGGGACGTGGAGGGATGAACAGATGAGTGTTTTGAACTCGAAAGGTTACTGTAGAGAACGTGAAATAGGGCTCTGTGTTTGACTTTTGAACAATATTCTCCATTTGGGGAATGTTCAGATGAAAGCAGATTAATCCCTACTATCTGGATTTTTTTCTTTCATCTCCTGACTTTGTTTTCGGCTGTATTTTATTTTAAAGTTGACTTCTTACCTTCCCTCCCCCAGCCTTTCCCCCGAAAAATCTTGATGCTCACCAAAGCTTTGGTTAATATATATGCAGAGTCTTCATGGTATGAGAAGTTAGCGATTATAGATATGAAAGCATTTTAAAGCTGTAGAAACTGTTTGTGAGAATAAAACTCTGATCACAAATCCCTGATGGAAAAGAAGAAATTTAAATGCAAGGACTTTGAAAGCATATACTTGGCCTGTCCAAATAACCCTCCTGGGCTGATCTCCAGAAAAGACCCCAGTAACTCATCCCAATTTAATGTAGAATTGTGCATTCTGGCCACTTCCATCACTCTGCCACTCTTGTCTGAACAAACTCACTGTCTGCCTGAAGATGCACAAACCTAAACCCTGCTGAGCTCTGCTTTCAGGGCAGTGGAGACTTCCTTCCAGGCATCCATATTTAAGATGTGAAGAATATTTTGGGATTATATTCATACTGTATTAATGATCTCTCTCTCTTTCTTGATCTGTCATGGCGATACCATGCCTCTCCATCCTTTGACTTTAGAAAGACAATTATTTATGGGACTACCTAATGCTCAGCTAACCTTCAGGATGTTCAGAGATGCAGCTTTATTCCTTCCACTGGGCAGCTATTGAATCCATTCAGGCCACGTCTATTAAAAAACTGGACTCTGCAGCCAAGAGGACAGCAAGAGATGGATGGTGCTGGCATGCAGCCACTTCAGAGGACAGAGGCAGGATCAGCCTACTGTGGACAGAGACAGACTAATGAAACCTGCAGGACTGGCATGTAATTACCCTGTTTGCCAAACTCATTATAAAGAAGTCACTTATTTCCAATATTTTGCCCCTAGCCTCAGAGACAAAGCTGTCATCTGGATTATGAATAGTTCCAGGCCAAATTCAAGTAGGGCTGGAGCAGGTGTAGTTTTGATGAAGTTGGTTTGCTTGGCCAGCTGAGACCAGGATCTGGCCCCCCTCACATGGTGGCTCCATCCCCGGATCACTGAGGGTGGCTTCAGGCCCACAGAGCAACATGAGACAGCAGTGATTCTTGCTGTGCTGCTCTGGAGCTTGTTGGAGCAATGCCCTGCAGCAGCAGCATCACCTCGAGGCACACGTTTCATAGTTCAAACCTTGCTGATTATCAAAAAACATTGTGGTACTAGTGTGGGAACCTGAGCCAGGTCTGATCCTACAGTGTTGGCATTAAACCCAGCAAAATTTATAGCATGAAGAAAACCCTTTTTTCTCAACAAAGAAATGCAGCAGTATTGGATTATTTGGAGAAGTGCCTGTATTTTGGAAACCAGATACTATTTTGGCCTTGGCCTATTGGTCAAAGTCCAGTTACAGTTTCCCAGGGAGGTGCCAGGCCATAGCTTAAGGCAGAATCCAGGTAAAAACCCTTTATAAGAGCTGAAAAAAAGCTACAAAAAGAGAACTGCTGGTAATGCCAAACAACAAGTTTCCAAGGCCCAGGACCACAACTCCATATACCTGAGTGCCATCTACTGGCATTCATCTTTTGACTCTTTGCCCATGAGTGTGCAGGTCCTCCTCCTCTCGTATCCCTGCAGCAGCTCCAGCTCCTCGCAGCACCTTCTGGCCAGGTCATCTCCACCATGGTGTGGTCTTGCTTTTTCATGGATGGGAAGCAGGATTTAAGGGAGGGTGGCAGCCTAGCTCTGTTGAGGGGAATGCAGCTCTGATGGTGATGTGCGTGGACTTGTCTTGTTAGCAGCAGCCTTGGGATTGCCATTGCTGAGATGGTCCCAGCCACTAACTCATTGACAGTCTCCAAACAGCAGCCTGGAGCCTGAGCAAGCAGCCTGGGGAGCTGTGTTGGAGACAGCAAACTGCTCTGAAACATAAATTATGGCCATGAAAGCTTGTTTGTGGGACTTGCCCCGGTGATGGGCTGTTATGGGAAATGACACATTGATGTTGAAGCCTTAAATGTTCCTCGGGCATATTGACAAAAGCTGCATGTTTCTCCTTAGGCTTATGAAGCAACAGGGAAGAGAACATTTGTTTTAAGCTAATAAAATCCACTTTTGGTGGTTTTTATTTTGTTGTCTTTTGCCACTGCTGCTGTGTAAAAACAACCTACCTTCCTGGAGTGCATCAGTGGGCTGCAGGCATTTCTCATCAGCTCATGATAACCTCGGGCTTTCCCAGATGCATCCTACCCCACTTCACCCTCACTATGGTTTTGATGCTAGTGCCATGTGCTTATTGTCTTTTATCCATCAGGTAGGTGGTTGTCACTTGGCACCTGACCTGCTTCAGATGAGGACAGAAACTCCAGCCCCAGCAAGGAATGACAGTGACCCAAAGTTAGCATCAGCTCCTTGCACCCAGCAAGGCTCAGGTAACCTCTTGACAAGCTTCTTTCATTCTCACCATTTCATTCCATGTTTATCTGTCCATTCAGATAAAACCACAGCAGGACACTGCAGGAACCAGCCAGGTTTCGTTATTCAGCTGTGAAAGGCAGACACCAGTGCTCACCACAGAGTGTCGGCATAGGTTTTCAGGGGAAAAAAGTGGCCTTGTCTTCCCATTTTACTCTTCAAAAGTGCTAGCAGCCCTACGTAACACATACGTAACTTCAAGGAACCCTATACAAGTGATACTGGGAATCAAAGCTGTCTCTAGACATTTGGGAACACCTCACTTAATATTAAGTGCATAACTTTAACTTACGCAGTTACATGTGTATGTGGCAACACACAGATTCTTCTGCTGAAGTTCTGCTTTGCTCAGTGCTTAGCCAACCCTACAGTGTTTATCCCTATTCTTCTTGGGTCCTTCTTCACAGACTCTGTGTGGGATTCAGGTCCACTGCTTCCTAGCTGTACTTCTCTGTGGTACCTGTACTTTTTAGTCATGACTGGAAGTTTGGTTTTTTTTAAATGATGCCCCAGACATGTTTTACAGTGTCTTGTTTTCTAATTGAGAAACTGAGGCACAGAAGAGGTGTACACAGCATCCGCTGATTTTTCTTCTTCCAACTTGAAAATTGCTGGGGCTGATTATTTATCTACAGCACTATTTTTTTTCTAGTGGATTTTCACAGTCTTTTGAACATTTAAATCTATGAAAATGTCCCTGGATGTCTGAAACAGTGGGAACAATTTATCAGGGGAGTGCCCAGCCCCGGGAAGGTTTTGCCTCATTTGTTTCATGGCTTTTGTGGCAAATGACACTGGGGTCCTATGGACAGGGGTCATCTTCCCATCAGAGTCCTGACGGGAGGGCTTTGATGGTGATGGTGCTCCCCAATAGCTCCATTTTGACACATTAAAGCAGAACTTTCTTGCTTGAGCCAGGGGATGATATATGGGAATTCTGTCAAAATTTTGCTACTGAAACTGCTGGCTTATGCTAATAATATTTCTTGTCTGATTATGTACATGGCTGGAGAGTTAATTCACTCCATAATTGCTTGCCCATTTGCCCTTGCTAATCATCCCATCTTGTTTTGTCTTTCATGACAAGGGGCTTAGTTTTCTAACATGCAGCATCTTTCACTCATTCGGGTTTCTGTTTCTAAACACTTCATGGCTTTGCCTGTGTTTAGGAAGGCAGCTGATAAAGTCCACTTTGGCTGCAGTAAACTCTGCTGTATCATCAGTATCGTTGGGCTACTGAAGCAAGGCTTTGCTAGTCATCCTTTGTTCTCCTGTGGAGCCAGGTTCTTCTCTGAATTTTGAGCATTTGCTGCCCTGTGGGGTCTGGGCTGGGACAGAGTAAAGGTTTCAAATGGTCCATAATTTCTGTGGTAGCTGGGGGTAGCCTATGGAAGATGGTGGCAGGACAGTAGCCTGTACTTCACTTCTGCCTTCTCAAACTCCAACCAACATTTAAAAACCAATCTAACAGCTTACCCAAGCAGCTTGGAAGCCTATCCATCCCAGCATCCAGCCTTTTGCCCCTGTTCCCTTCACCCCTTCCCCTCTCTGAGCCTGTTCGTCTCCCTTCATCCTCCCTCACCTGCTTTTCCTGCATCTGGCTTTCAGCTGCTCCAGGCTGTGATGAGCCACCACTCAAGCCTGCCAGCAGTTTGAACGGATTTCTTGAGTGTCACTATCATTTAGGATGCTTTTCTCCAAAAATACCTCTGCTCTGTGAGTTGGAAGGCACCAGTGACATTTTCGAAAGGACCTATGTAATGTAGGAGCTCGGATCTCAGTGAACAACAGGAATGAGAAGTGCCTTGATCATTTACACACTGTTTAAGATCACAGCCTGTTGTCTTGAAGCAATCCAGGCAGATGATGAAACGTCAGTATGCAAGGATTTGCATTTCTCTCCTGTAGTCCAAACCAGAAAATTGTCTGTTCATGTAGACACTGAAGTTGCTGTGTTTGTGGTTGCTGACTGAGTTTTCTGTTGGATTGAATATGTAGTTTGATGAGAAATACTCAAGGCATAGAGATTTGGGGTGGAGTAAAAATGTGTTTTTCCATCTGTCTGATCAGGAGATTGAAATAACTGCTGTCAGGACATACCCTTCTTCTCCAGAAGAAACAAAACTTTGAAGCAGTTTTTAAATGGACCAAGCCAGAGACCATGGGTTATATGAAGCTGCTCTAGAACTGCTGTATGATCGACTAAACCATCTAAAAACCTCCCCTTGACCCCACAGTGATCGCACTCCACTGATCAACCTGCAGTGTTGCAGGTTGTGAGCCAGTGAGAGGGCTGCTGTGATGTCTGAACAGGTGGAGCAGAGGATGGTTCTCATTCAATTATGGGAAATCTGAGTCATGAAAACCATTGGATAAATTTAAATACATTATTCTAGCTTGGAGGAGGAGACCATCTGGGTAAGTAGAAGGATGTGTGTCTTACTGAGGGAAGAGTCATTTCAAATGACAAAAGAATTGTCCTGAGCCTGAAAAATCTGCCAGACCTGAGCTAAAAAGACCAGATTAGAATGACACTGATTTGATGTTTGCATGTCAAGAATCCAGCTAAGGGTCATAATGTTAAAATATTTTTTAAAGTGCTAAAAGACTTTTGCTGGTATTTGCCAGCTATATGAAGGAGGAAGACCTGGAAATTTAATCAGAAATTCACATTGTAAAATTCCTTTTAAGAGCTTTGAAGAAATATTGTGTTTGAACTCCAGATTCCATGACAGCTCTACTTTAAACAAAAAGCTGGGAAAGAAATGGGAGGATCTCCCCACAGCCAGAGTGCAGTGGGCTCAAGTAGGCTGGTAAGACAACCTGGCTTTTAACTTGTTTTTGAGAGCTGAGGCTCTGGTTTGCCACCTGGCTTATCCCTCTAGGTCAGGGTTAATGGTTGGGTAGCCAAGTGGTCTCCTGATGGACGTCCTCCATCTGTGTTGAACCCACTACCCAAGATGCATAGCAAACAGCCTGGTGTTCTGTCTCTCTCTCCTGGTGCTTGCACTGGCTTTGAATAACATGTAATGGGTGTGCTAGCACTATGCTAAGGTAAACTCCAGTTCAACTCTATTAATTTTCACAAAGAGCAGGTCCTGCATGGCAGAATTCCTCCTGAATGCCAGCTGAGACAAGACTGAGAAGTAGATGGGTCAGAAGGGAAGTGGATATATGCTGGTTGACCTAAGTAATGATGGAAAGAGGGGTGAGTAGCTCATAACTTACCCATCACTGAGCTGTGATTGTAACTGGGGAAATTAAGGCAGTGTAAGGGAAACAATCTGAAGTCCATGGCTTGATCCCTCTTGCTGTATTGATGGATCAGTTGCCCACAAACTGCATAATGAAAACACTCTCTGTCATCATCTCCTGTCATCTTCTCAGAAAATGACCTGCACAGCTTGATGGTACCACCATTCCTGGGGAGCCAGTGACAACAGCAACCCTCACTGAGTCTGACCTGCACCGAGCATGGAGCAGTGATTGCCAAGGTCAGCAGGGGAGAACTGGGTCTGATGCCATGGCAGGACAGGATTTACAGAAGAAATCCATGCAGATACTGCTGAAAAATACAGAGGCTTCCTCTCCACCCTTGTTCTAGGCAGTAATGGTAATTCTAAGTTTTATTGTGTTTTTCACAAGCATAGATCTCAAAACCCTATGGTACAGACTCATCATTACTGTCTTACAGATGGGGTCACTGAAGCATAAAGAAAGGAAATGACTTCCCTGGAACCATTAACTGGGCAAAAGGCAGGGCTAAAAATAGAGTCCAGATACTCAACCTTTTATACAACCCATTGCCATTCCTAACTCAGAGGATACATGTCAAGGAAGTTAGAGCAGGTAGCAACTATTTAACTGCATACAGTTACTGAATCCTCTTGGTAAGATGCTTTCATGAGATGCTCCACCTAGATTGCTCTGATAAACTAACACATTTTTTGAGAAAAAATGGTTGACAGAAAGGACAGCGAGCCACATATGGCTGTAGTGTACGTCAGTCACCCAAACCCTAATATGTTCAGAAGTTCCAAATGCCTTTTAAAGCTAATGGTCTGTGCACTAACAGCTCCTGGCCCTGGCATCCAGGCTAGCAGCTGGTGCCACTAATTGGTAGCCCCGAGGATGAGCACGTGTGCAGGCGACTGGATTTCAGGAGCGGCGAAAAGATTAGGATTCCTGCCTTGCTAATTCTATCATTCAGCATAGTCTTTAATCAAGATGAAAAGTCAGGAGACCGCGAGGGGCTAACAAACAACAGCTTTGCCCGATTACCAGAGTCCAGCTCGCTCAGACCTGACAGGCATTGCCTGGAACAGCCAGGCCAGTAACAGCTTGTAAAACTGCCTGAGCTGCAGCTGTTCTTCTTCCCTGTGGTGTCTGCTGGACAATGCTAGAAATAGCATCAGAACATAATATGTCTATCCCTGGCCTTTTTGGGGATGCAGAGTTGATTATTTGAGGGGTGGATGTCAAGTCGTATAAAAGCATCCACCCCCCTCCAGCTAAGCCCAGCAGAAATAAACAGCCTGCCCGATATGGGCTTGTAACAGCTACCAGTGAAGGCATTAGCATGTGTCTTCCTTTTCTTCTTCCTGGTCTCTGCCTTGTGGGCAGAGGATGTAGAAGGAACATAGCCTTGTAAGGCAGGGCCATGGCAGAATGCATAAGAGCACTGAAATGGCTGAAGAAGATTGCCAGAGAGCTGAAGCTACTCAAGGAGATGCCAGGCATTGCTGAAGCCACTCCAGAGCGATCCAGCACAGAGCTGGAGGGCAGTGTGGAAAGCTGGTGTGTTATTTGAGCTGTGCAAAGCAATGGGTACCACCTGCTTTCTTGATGACAGGAGGTTACAAGGCACCCTCTGATGTCCTTTTTTAACCCTGATAATTAAGGTTTTGATATTCCCTGTGAAGCTTAACATAACCTGGAATTGACCCACTTGAACACCATCCGTCTTCGTCCCCTTGAGAGCTGAGCTGGCCCAGACTTGAGAGTTGCAAAGTTCCTGCAGCTGCTCAGAATCTCCTTCTGATGTTCTGCAGGTGGTCTAGGGCCTGTTCCAGTCTCCTTGATGAACTGGGATCATTTCAGATGGAAAGTCCTTTGGGGAGACCTTCCCTGCATGGCTGACTGAGGTTTCATAGTCCCCAGTTCCTGTCAGATCTCAGAGTTCT
The DNA here is from genome assembly GCA_013400335.1 of Eurystomus gularis. Lineage (NCBI taxonomy): Eukaryota > Metazoa > Chordata > Aves > Coraciiformes > Coraciidae > Eurystomus > Eurystomus gularis. The sequence goes on along the minus strand of VZZY01021831.1, from coordinate 890,614 downwards.
TGCTTTCTTCCCAGTAACTTCCACTACAGTGGTTCCATATCATGCAGTGGAGACCAGAGTGTCGCAGTGAGACACAGAAAGAGATCATCAGCTCTAAGCATACTCATCATTAACCTTCCCACCATTCTCCAGAAATATCCTTTCCCATTATGCCTGTGACTGAGTCTGAACCTTGCTCCAGATGGCAGTGGGCTGAGGAGATGAAATTTTACTGCAGTCACAGCTCAAAGATGCATAAAAAAGGGAAATTGTGAAATTGCAATGACAGGGTTGTTTGGGTAGCTTGTGATGTCCTGGCTTTAGAGAAATCCATGCCTAATGTGCCTGCATGGCAAGGTAAACTAAAGACCATATAATTCTACTTAAGCTTAACATAACAGTAAGAAACCCATGTCTCCTGGACTCCTTGCTGTCTGTAATCATAAAGGCTAGTTTCTACATGTGTTGCTCAGTCACTCCACATTAAATCACTTAGGATAAAGTATTTCTGGAATTCGGTTATTACACAGCTTAAAGACCTGGCTCTGCCATAATCACACTTTAGACAATGTCATGATCAGGCACAATGTGACCATACAGGGGTTCATGGAGGAGAATGACCCCCTTGGTCCTTGCACTGCCCTATCCCTTCTTCCTGCACCTCTGCTGCCGTAGAGAGGAACCTTGCTACTTATTTTTCTAGTTGTCACAAGGCTGAGCTCAAGATGAGGGAGGAAAGGCCCATCCAGAAGCCAGATTGGAGCTATGGATGGACTTTCTTTCATGCAGTGACAGGCTGAGAGTCTGGTATTTGAGTTGCTGGGGAGAACTGCGCATCCTGGGCAAGGCATGCATGGGTGGATGGTGCCTTGCAGAGATGGAGGCTCAAAGGGGAGTAGGAAGCCATCGTCCCGTGTTGTGAGGTATGGTGCTGTATCACTCTGTAGCATGGTCTGGATGTCCCATGGTGGGAGCCAAAGTCCTAACTTGACTGACAGAAGGGGAGTTGGTGGAGTCTGGGCACACCTTGAACTGTCTTCATACCTCCACATCCCTTCTCTTTGCTTCTCTTTCTACTTTGTTTCCATTGGTGCTCATCACTGCGTTTTCCCTCCCCACCTCCCTCTTTTGTTTCTGATTTGTATTATTCTCCAGATCTTAACAGTCCTTTTTCCAAGCCTGCAACAATTAGGGGTGTTTGAAGTCAGCAAATATTTTTCTGTTCTGTTCAGCGTGGGACTTCTTAAAAGGTTACCTGCGTTTTAATACAGCATCACCAGTAGCAGTGCCTCGAGGTTACAGAATTGTATATTAAACATGCAAACAGATAGTTTTCACAATAGCTGCCTCATCTTTCACCATATATTAATAATGCGGGGAGTTCTGGATCATCTGTCCCTGTCATTGCTACTGCATATTGATACACTCTCAAGAACTAGCAGTTAGAGAGCAAAATAAGCAAGGATGTTCCCTGACCTTTTCCCTTCTCCCCACCGGTAAATTCTATGGATTCTGTACTGGCAGCCAACACTGTATCCTGGCAGCAATATTTTGCTAATGTTCGTAGTGTGGAGTCTAGATATATTAACCTATAAAGGTTATGTTAATGCAGACCTTGATGCTCCCCTGACTTACTTATATGATCCTCTTCTGTGTCCAACAGTGAAATCTAATTATCATTTCCATCTCTGACCTCTGTCTCACATCACTGCAGGGTACAAACATCCATCGCTGGATGCATTCCTACCTGGAAAGCTGTAAGACCATAGCAAGGAGGCTGCAGGGGACCTGGGGATTTCTAGTTCACCCTACGGTGCTGAGGTTCTAGTGGGCTTCCACAGGATGATGAAGATTTTTGAAAACTGAGTTTGTGGAGAAGCTAAATGTTGTATGTCTCCTGTAACAGCTCTTTTTGTTGAAGCGGTGGGAAGGAGCTGCATTGCTGAGCTCCAGAGTGGGCAGAGGCTGCACAGATGGGATGAGTTGCCTGCCTACAGCTCCCCAGCTACTGCTGGTACATCCCCAGTCAGGGCCTCTCTCCTGTCTCTACAGAAATGACTCAGGCCCTAGGAACTTGGCCCCTTTCCTCATGCACTGCAGTATCTGTGTAGTGAAGGAAAGCCAACCCTCTATTTTTTTTCATGAAATTCAGCAACCTCTCATTTGGATACCTGCACATGGCAGAGCTGAAGTGGATGGCACTTCTTTGCGTTGGTGTCCGTGAAAGCAGGGCTGGCCCTGGTGAATGTTTGCAGGAGTACAGCACGTGTTAGGAAGGGCAGGGTCCCAGGGCCTACCCTCCAGCTGGTAGGCACAGCTACCACCTGCCTGCATGGGCAAACACGGGCAGCTGCCCTTGAAATGCTTCAGTTCCCCTCACTCTGAAAGCTGTGATGCAGTGCTGCCTCATTATTCCAAACACAGTGATAAACACTCCTCCTTTGGTCTCCATGACATTCTCAGAGTTGATGGAGGTGGCAGAAGCTCAGCTCAGGGGTAGGTTCTCTCTCAGTGGTGTCAGCCCTGGGTGTCTAGCTAGAGCCATGCCCTGCTTCTGTGAGGTGAGCACAAGGAGAATCGTGTCCTTGAGGGGCAGCTCATGGGAGAGGTGACATTACTGGAGAAGTACATGCTGGCACCCATGGGCACAGTCATAGCAAGGGTGCTGGGAGTCAGACCCTGGGTGACAGCTGGGCTGGGAGTGATGCGTGACTCTGCAGAGACATGCTGTGGGACTTCCTGGAACAATGAGGACAAGGGCTGAGTCTCCCAGAGCTCTTCCAGGCACTGTTATATTATAGCCCTCGGACTGATGTAATTAATGAGACATCCCGCTTTATATAATAATGTGTTTTGTGTGACTCACCCTAATGAACAAAAAACAATACCATGTGCCTCCTAATGGGACTCCTGGTCTTTATGTCCCAGGGCTGGCTATGAATTATTTAAGGCATCTGGAGGGAATTGTGAGTAATGAAATCTCTGCTGATTCTGTCTCACCTCAGATGACTCTAAAGGTCTGGTTAGCAACTTTGATCTGTTTCAGGCTCATCCTTCACCCACAGATCAGCCAGCTTGAAAACTTCTCCATGTTCTTATTCTCTACTTTCATTTAGCCCGTGACTATGTTTCTGTTGCCTTCCCTCAACTTGAAAAATAAGATGCACTTTTCCATATCACATATCTGCCTTGGGTGTGCTAAGGCTATGTCTGTCAGAAAAATGAAGAAAAGTAATTTAACTCTTAAATTTAGGGATAGCAGCAGTAGTCACAGTGAGATCTTCGTCAGGGAAGTATGCGCAAAGTGTGCTGAATTGCTTTCTGGTATTCAAGCTCTTGGACCTCCCTCCCTCTCTTTCATTGCAAGTGAGATCCTAAGGGCCAGAGAACCCCAGGAGCAGACAAGGCTCTGGGCGCCCTTTGCTTATGGCTATCCAAGCTTCAGACAGATGAAGGCACCTGGAGATCCTTCAGAAACCATGGTTATAAACTCATAGATGAGCCACTGTGTGAGTCAGTCATGCCATCAGCAGGCTCAAGGTAGGAAAAGTGGATGGAAGGTGCCAGCTACCGTACTTTATGTGACCCACTGCAAACTCAGAGGTTCAGTGGGTCCATTGTTGCTGCTTTTATTGCAATGGGGAAGTTTGTTGAGAAGGGAAAAAAAAGATGAAGAAAGAAGGAAGTACAGGACTTCTTGACCTTGATGTTGAAGTGAGTGAGCAGATCAAGCCTCTTTAGGGGTGGGGAAGCTGCCAATCACTTTTAATTTAATGGTAGGGGGTCTTGTGGGTTTGTTTTGTTTAAAAAAATGAAACAAATGAAAACTACAAAACTTTCACATTCACTTTTTCACTCTGTGCCTTGAGGTTGCATTGCACTTCTGGACTTTGAGGCTGTGTGGAGACATTCTTCTATCTGCAGCCTTGGAACAGAGAGCCTGAAGGAAATGCTGGGAAGATTAAAGATTGCTTCAAGAGAATGAATGAGAGCAGAGAGCTGAGATTTCCCAGAGGTAAAAGCTGATGCAGAGCCTTAGCACTTTGTAGCAGCTCTGAATCTGCCACGGCCCATGGCCAAAGGGGATAAAACCAAACATCTGCCATCTGTGACTTTTGACCAGAGAGAGGCGAGCCTCCTTATTCCAGAGAATGAGAGTCTGATTTAGAGCACTTCATGCCCTGCTTTTACTGACATTAGAAGGGCACAGATGTTAGGGTAGTGTTTCTATTTTTAGGAACTTGCTTGAGATTATAAGGCTACAATAGAGCAGTGGAAAGGGAACCAGTGTCCCTTGAAGGAAATGAGTTCAGAGGCTTTTGTGGAAGCAAAAGTAAAAGGATGGAAGTGACAGTGCCACAGCGAGTGGAGCTCTGATACAAGCTGCACTTGCACTGGACACAGATGCCTCGAGTTTTTGGCCTTTTCTCTGATTTGGTGCATGTTGCCTAAATCCAAAAATATCTAACCTGTCAAATGCTCAGAAAAAGCTGTTTAGGGGACAACACCTTGAAATACTTATCTTCAAAAAGCAGTGGCTGTTACAAGCACTTAAGTTAACCAGGTGTGGTGGGATATTTTTATCCTCTTTCCCTGAGCAGGAGGATTTAAGGATGCTTCAAAAATAGAGCCAATGTTACTTTTAAGTACAACAATTTAAATAGCTCAGAATTTTCTTACAGCCTTCAGATCTTTGTGAGGTCCACCCCCTTAGTCTCACATTTAAGGTCACACAGGGGACTTTAAAGCAGAAGCCAAGGAGCTGTGCATGTCAAAGCGGGTGGTGGGGGCATATCCTGGATGGTGGTGTGGCCTGTGGCAGTGGTTATCTATCACTATTAGTTAAAGAAGCCTTGAAGTGTTTTTAAGTTATAGCAGGGAAGGGTAGTAAAAGCTACTATTGCATCTCAACTTCCTTGGTGTTCTTGAACCAGTGCGGACAAGGCTTGAAGGGGTGGTTCCATGGTTCAATAGTCATAATCGGACATCCTCCTCTTGTCACCTTCTCATTCCTCCTGTCTTAAAAAATCCCTAAGAAAATTAATCTATCTTTGCATGTATAGTTAAAGAGAGTACAAGTAATCATGCTCACAAGATTTACATTTATTCCTGGTATCATTTTCCCCACTAGGGAAGTTTGTCTTAACCTCCACAACAGACTGCAAATGCTTTGTCCAGCTATGTGCTCTGTGAATTAACAGGACTTAGTCAGAGGATGACGCGGCTCTGCTCCCCTGAAAGCAATAGAAACATATGGGATATTATGGGAAGAAAATTTTTAAAGATCTGACGACTATAGGAACAGCATGATTGCTAATTCTTCCCAAGATGCAAAGTTTAAAAACAATTAGATGGAGGCACAAACTGTGCTAGCATATCCATCTCCATGTGCAAAATTTTCTGTTAGCAATTACAAATTGGACAGTGAGTTGAAATTCTCCCCTGTGGAGAACGGGAAAGCACAAAGGTGTCTGTCCCTCTAAAATCTTGTTTGTCTCTGTGGTACTTACAGAACCCTCATTAATGAAGTATTTAAGCATGTTACAACCTTATTGCAGCCCATGAGAACAGCATTCATTTTGCAGGCATAAATTGAGGTACAGGAGCTATGTTAACACTTACCTTGGCTTGGCTGTCCTGGGAACAGCCTCCTGCAGCATCTCAAAACTCAGATCTGCTCATCCATGGTGCCCTTCTGGGCAGGCTGCACTGCAAGTCCCATCCTTTTATGATCCTTTGGCTGTTTTATGTCCCCAGCCTCAGTCATCAGGTGACTCTTACAAAGCAGATACATGGGAGACAAGCACAGCCCCAGTGGCCCATCTACCTTGTACTCACAGCCTGCCCCGTAGATACCAGCGCTGAACTGTCACCAGGGTGAGCATCCAAAGCCTCCATCAAGTGAAGAGCACTGGCGGTCTGTAAGTTTGGCCTCTGGCCAAGCCTCAAGGGTGATCTTTCACTTTAGAGCAGATATAGACTTTAGGTGCAGCTTGTATAAGGTTAGGCAGAAGGTCTGTGGGCAAAATCTGGCTTCAGGTCCTCGGAAGCCTAGGGGAGTAGCTATGGCTGAGATCTTTGGGTCTTTTTGCTGAATGAATGGCTCTTTATAGCTTGCAAATGTTTCTCTGCCTTGGACCATAGTGTGGATGGAGGACAGCTCAAAGAAGCATCATTCAGGGCACAGCCCACTAGAAAAAGGAGCAGATTTCCCAAAGTGAGGTTGAAACCTCACCTCAGAGCTGAAGTGGCCCTTGGTAACCTTGGGAGAAGGATGACACACTGTGGTCCTTCCAATCACAGGCACTGTTAAGGATGACTAGGAAAGGCCTTTTTCAACCATAAATTCCTGTAGCCATCTATCATCTTTTGAGAAAAATCTTAGCTCACCCCTGAACTGGGGATGATTTTCATCCTGTTTGTGAATTCTCTCCTTGCTTCCAGTAATGCAGGTGACTGAATGCTTTGCAGATGAATCAACGTGAAAGAAAAAGAGGTCCTAATTAGCTGCATTCTTTGGCTTTTCAAGTAATGACAAAGATGTTTCAAAGTTGTGGCTCAAAAGTATCTAGATACAATGCTTTTGTCATCTCTGTTAGGTGAAATGCTAGATGGTTTTGAAGAAAGTCCCCAAACTAGAAGGCAAAGATAGAACAGTAATACATTCAAATGTTGGTGAATTCACATGGAAATCAGGAATTTTCCTATCTATCCCACAATGCTTCCCTAAGCTGCTTTAAAAGCCAAGAATTAAAGATCATCTTCCAGTGTTCCCCATTTTCCATATGTCGAATATATTTAAAAATAAATTGAACATGAATTTTCAGTTCTCAACTTTCACCTGTGATTTTCTGCCCAGGGTCTTAAGAATAAGAAAGTTTGTTCCCTGAACCAGAAATTGTTTTAATATGAACTGGTGACTTTAGCCAAAGGTTTCCTTTCAGAAGCAGCTAAGCTCAGCAGGTGCCACCCAACATGCATGAGTATGAAACTTATTTGCTGTCATTATGACTTTTAACATGTTGTTTAATCAGTCTGTGCCTCAGTTTCCCCTTCTGTGAGGAAATTGTATCCTCACACCTTTGGGTTGTTCAGTGATCCATACAGAAAAACCCACCAGCTAAAATCGCAATGTTAAGGATGACTCATCCTGTTGTTGGTTTTTTTTATTATTTGCTTTACTGTGGTGGCTGGAGATGGCAGCTGTGGATAACTTTGAGCAGGCCAAACATGTAGTGCCTCTGCCCCACCCAGGAGACCTCCAGGGACCTTGTGGGAAGGGAGGCAGATGAGGCAGCACACTTTAACCAGCGTGACCAATTTCATGTTCACTGTTGCTTCCTTTCAACATCCCACGAATATCCACTACTTCTGGCTCATTTTATTTGATCATTTTTCCACTTGCCTGTTTCAAAAATTCAGCTCTTGTCCCAGCTACCTCAGAACAAGAAGCACTGGGGAAACTTTCTGAAGTGTCCCTAAGGTAGAAGAGAAAGCAGCAGCCTGCTCAGAAGGAAAACACAGGCTGGATGTGGAAACACCTGAATGCTACAGATGCAGCCAAATTTAAAATCACATTAAAGAGCAGAGGAGAGCTTTCAGTAGGGAGAGTGCTAGGAGCTGTCGCTGGTAGGATACCCTGCACTGGCAAGGAGGCAACAGCAGCTTTTTGATGCCTTGTTATCTTAGACACAATATAAAATTCACCTAAACCCAGAGCAGAACAACCTTGGGCTATGAAATTAAGGAAGTCCAAAGAATGCTGGGGGTGGGGGGGGTGGTAAATGAGGAGAGTCCTTGGAACTATTTATTGCTCTTGAATATGTGCTTTTTGGAATATGCTCAAACAGAATGTAAAATAAATTATTAGCAGATGACAAACCAATTTTTTCACACACAGCTATTCCTGGTTGTGGTAATCTCTCCTCTCAGTAATTTTGAAATTCAGAAATTGGTTCAAACTTTGTTCCTCAGTGGGAATATATGTCACAATGAGGCATCAGAAATCTTCTTTACCGCTTTCCCATAAAGACCAGTTGACGAATATACAAGTCATCATGGGAATAGGAAAGTTTATTTGCATTTTTCAAGACATACTTAAGATCTTCTTTCCTCCTTCCTCCAAATTTAGCAGTTTTTTCTGAACTTCTTGTTAACACAAGAATGGAAATATGAAAAAAGGAGGGATCCACAGGTCTCAAGAAACCCTTGCAGGATAGTCAGATGTAGCTATAGCTTGTTCGCAGCTCATGTTCTCACCTGTGGGCCTAATGCTGCTCATATCTGCAGCCTGGACTCTCTCAGTGTCTTGTAGTTCCATCAGACCCAGCAGCAAAGCCCCGTGCAAACAGGGTTTGGGGTCTGGGGTCACTATCCTCTGCATAAGGCTGCTTTTTATGTCTACCTATTGCAGTTTGCAGATGGAAATATATTCTGGCTGGGGGCTCTTAATCTTTCTCCATAACTATTTTTACACCCATTTTATGGCTCTAGGTAGCAAGGAGTAAGAGGATGTAAAATGACTTTACCATCATTGAGAATCAGGTCCTATAGATCACAAGAAGTCTATTAGCAAACTCACCGACATGATAATTATAGGTGCTTAAGTGTTTGCATATGTGGATAATGCAGTTTCTGTAAAAAGATCATTTTTTCCATAAATCAAATCAGTGCATAGAATTTTCTCTTCCGTCAAGGAGATTTAAACGTAGCACATCATTCCAGTCTGGTGAATCCAGATCAAACTATCTTGGCATATTAAGCCAAATCAAAACGTGTCATTTTCAGTTAATCCAACATTTCTTTGTGTTTGGCAGAGCTGGTTCTGTGCCTGCAGGAGCTGTAGTTCAGATGTTGTGTGCCCTCCTCCCGCTGCCTGGAGAGGGTGGTGGGTCCTGTGCCGCCCCGGGCTTGGTCTGGCTAGGCAGGACAGAAGGACAAGGGGACAGCCAGCTGTCCCTCTGAGGCTGTGCTGGGAGAGGGCATTTGGGTTGAAAGCCCAGGGCAGGGAGGAAAGCTGTTTGCCTGCCATAATGATTCAACAAGGCAAAGCAAAACTTCTTGATTTATATATGTAGAAATGTTTCTAAACATATTAAGGTAATCAGATTGCCTGATGGATGGGAGCTCCAGTTTGCAATATTCTCTAGCAACTCTTGCCTATGACTCATACTTCATTTTCTTTAGGCATAATTCCCACTGCGCTACACCTTGCTGTCTCCTCATCTGAACTAGCCCCCCCCAGTCAGATCAGGAGAGAGCACTTACAAACTCCTTTTTGCAAATTCTGAATAATTTTCAGATTTACCTATATCTGAACTCCTTTCCTCTCATTTCCTAACTTGCAAAGCTTCACAGATACTTTTGTAGCTTGTTAGCTTGCCCAGATACTTGAAGCCATACCACTGGGGAGGGACTTTTTACAAGGGCTTGTGGTGATAGGACGCGGGGTAATGACTTCAAACTGGAAGAGAGAAGGTTTAGATTAGAAATTAGGAAGAAGTTCTTCACTCTGAGGGTGATGAGACACTGGAACAGTATGCCCAGATAAATTGCAGATTCCCCATCCCTGGAGGTGTTCAAGGCCAGGTTGGATGGGGCCTTGAGCAACCTTGTCTAGTGGGAGGCGTCCCTGCCATGGCAGGGGAGTTGGAACTTGGTGATCTTTGAGATCTCTTCCAACTCAAAACCGTTCTGTGATTCTGTGATTTTCACCACTAATAATAGGTGTCTAACAGACTCAGATTAAATAGTCTGTGTGCATTTTATAGACTGATAGAATTAAATGTATCTCTAAGCTACCTTCTTTAAATGAGTGAAATCCTCCGGATCTCCACAAATTTGCATAAATATAAATCTGAAGCATCACTGTGCATGAATTAAGTTGAATGAGTCCATCTAATTAAGTAGTGGCTTTTCCTACATGCATCCTTTGGAAACACCGGTTGTGTTCAAGTGAAATGTGAAGCGTCAATTGACTTTGATCCCAACTTTGCCCCTGGTGAGGAGCAAAGCTCATAGGGCTGCCCACAGATTCTGATTTTGTTCCCCAAAGTGCGGTGTTAAAGCTGTGAAGGATTGGGATGGCTGACAGCCACAGAGTTTGCCTGAGTAAATGAGTAATGCTGACTTTCCCTCCCAGGCCCACTGGGTGCTGAGTGTGATTAAAGGCAAGTCAAGAAGGACTGCATGCTATTAATTCTATAGAGGAAATCTCTTGCATTATTCATTAGATGTATACGGCTTATTCTAGGAGGAGAGAAAATAGAGAAGCACCTTTGGTTGTATTGTAACATCTGTGAGAACAGCTGGCTCTTTTTCTCTGTGTTCCACTTATTATGTGCAATTTGTATGTTTTCTTCTCCATCCTCAGATAAAAAAAAAACAACCAAACAAACCAGCTCTTAAGAGAAGAAACTTGCAATGCTTGTTATTACCAGGGCAAAACTCCCACTCTTCCAGTAGAGACAGGAATGGCCAAGCTCTTGTTCAGCCTTGGCTGTAATATCTGCTATCATTGTCAGCCTTCACATAATCAGGTAATTTAATGTAATTCCTGCACTTTCAATCAAGTCTGGTGAGCAGATGGCAGAATTCAAGCCCGTAGATTTTGTCTAATGATGCAGTTTGATTCCAGACCCGAAGGCGGCTGACAGTGCTGTCTCTGTGTTCGTTGCAGACTCAGCTCCACTTATTCCACTGCAGCGTGGGCTGGAGAAAGAGGAGGCTCAGGGCTGGGAACATCAGCCAGGCAGCCTCACCTGCATGGAAATGAGATTAGACACCTTCAGTTCTCTTAAATGCTTGGAATCCCTTCTTGCTGCATGACCACAGAGAGGAGGTGGTGTGTTTGCTGAGATGAAGCAGACAGGGTCTTGCAAGGTGTTAGGATTTGGCCCATGCTATGCTACTGTTGCAGCTTCCTGTGCCTGAGACAAGGTTCAGCTCTGCTGTAGTGTCAGCACCATGCACTGAGCGGGGCATTAAACTTGGATCCTCTCTGCTTGCCAGCAGAAGTCAATTAATGACAGCAATTTGGACAAAAGCTTGATGCTCCAGCACTGAACAAATGCTTTCCAGGAGGTGGGTAAGATAATAGTTGCTGCGTTTCAGAGCCACAGTGCTGCCACGAGCATCTCAGCTGATGAGAAGGAGCAAATTCATGGGGATGAAGGAGCACAGATGTCAGAGGTTTGTATGAGCTCTGCTCTGTCTTGATTCAGAAGTTTGACCAAGAAATGTGATGCCCCATGTCTTATTTCTCCTGTCTCTAAAGAGTAGCAACACTCACCTTCCATGCTGGAGAAGATGTAAAGCTTTAACCTACAAATGACCATGAAATGCTTTGATTAAAAACAGGAAATTTGAAATGTTTGTTATTGGGCAAGATTTGGGCATCCCTTTCCCAACAGCTCCTCCAAAACAATGTTTTGCTTTTGAAAGAGGGAAAGCCTTCTGTGCACTGCCAATGGGCAGAGAGGAAGGCAGACCAGCTTCCCCTGGGAAGTTTGTCTCCACCAACCTCCTTTAGGAAGCACAGCCTGGCATGTGTGCTGCTCCAGGACTGGGCTTCAATAGCTGGACCTCAAGACACAACATCCCTTTCCAGCCTCACCTGGCTTACTGCTGCCTGAGCCCTCCCGTTTGCCCTCAGCTTCTCCCCTTTTCCTGACTGGCGTGTCTGGCTCAAGGGCAGTGTTTACAGGCAGCAGCACACGTTTGTGGGTTTGTCAAGGTTTAGGGCTGTGCCGGCCACTAGACAGATGCTCTCCACCAACCCTTCTCCCTTCCCAAAGGGGAAGAGAAAGGGAATAAGAGAGAGGGGCTTGTGCATTATAAAAGAAAACAAAAACAGCTTTAATGAAAACAGTAATAATAAAATGGAATGTATAAAAATGTATACAAAACCAGTATCGAGCCCACTCCCCCCCGATGGCATTGTGTTACCAGCACCATTGATGCTGTGCAGCAGGCACTGGGGAAGTCCCAGACTGGACACAGCAGAAGATGGGAACCAGATTCAGAAGCTAGATTCTGGAAATGGATTCAGGAACACACAATCAAAAGCAAAATGGACAGAGTCCTCTTCAGATGCCGGCCATTGAAGAAGAGGCTAGACCCTTGTGATCCCTCAGCTTTACACTGAACATGGGGTGGAATCCTGTGTTGGTCAGTTCAGGATCCGTTGTCCTGGCTGCTTCTTTCCGCAGGTGCCACCTCTTACTTTTTGCCCCCCAAAGTGGTGCACAGGTTTAGCAGCAGTGACCTTGGTCTGCACAGGAGCAAGTACAAGCAAGAGCCTTTCTACACACACCGATCCTTGGTAGTAACTCTAAACATGGAGTGTTATCACTGCTGGAAGCAGAAACTGTCTGTGAAAATCTGCCATTAACTTCAGAAAGTGCAGTTACCTAGAAGAGACTGAGCTGAAAAGTAAAATCACTGAACAGAATTAGTTCTTTCTAACTCAAACCAGGACAGGGTTTTGGGTCTTCAGGCAACGTCAAGTCGGCTGGACTTGCTGCTTAGGGCTAATTTATTAAGCAATAACTAAAGGTGTATAATCTTTTCATGCCTGCTCCCAGAGAAGGGCTGGAGGCCATTGCTTGGCATGTTGCATGAACATTACTTTCCTGACTCTGAGTTGCTAGGCACCCCAAGAAACAATTTGAGAGCTACCTTGAAGAAAGAAAACCTGGACCTACTGATGTTGCACAAACATCAGCGACACCCCAGGAGATTTGCACCATGCATGAGATTAACTCACAGTACGAGTCAGTCATCTGTCCTTCCTCCCATTTACTGAAGGATTTTTCTTGTTGATGCTGTGGCAAGCGAGGAAATGCAGCCTCTGCCAGAGCACTGGTGCTTCTGGGCAGCAGAACAGAGGGGCCAGGGGTTGGGGGCTGCTGGGGACTGTCCTGGGGGCTGCAGGTTTGTGAGGAGACGTCCAGGGGTGTGGTGAGTCTCAGCACCCTCCCTGAAGCAGGCTGCTGGTTTCTCCAGTGGAGCTGTGCTGAGCTGCTACAGACGTGCTAATGATTGTGGATTTCTGCTCAATTAGGAGGACTGAAAAGGACTCAAGACCATCTCGAAGAACTTATAGCACCTGCACAGATGGCTGTTTCAGGCCTTGTAAGTGAAAGGCTCAGATATATAGATATATATGCACTTGTGCAGTGGGGTGCTTGGTTGCTGTGATGCCATTTGGACAGACATTTCCCAGGTGCCTAGCTGAATCAAGGCAGAAGGTGAGCAGTTTTCTGCTCACATGGCTACTAAGCTTGTGAGCCTTGTTGGCAAAGCTTAACCAGGCTGTGGAAATGTTACCCAGGGACAGGGAGAGATGCATTTTATCTGGTAGGAAAAATGACAGAAACAAGAAGGGAAACAAGCGTATTAGTGTGTTGCTTTTCTTGCTTGTGCTTATGTTTTGACGGATGGTCCTTATGCTCCCTGGTGCCCATGGCTGCTGTCCTGACATGTGTGGCTGGAGGACTGGCAATGACCAGAGGGTTCCACTAACACCTTGCTTCCCCCTCCCTCCTCCAGCCATGGAGATGAGATTACTTCTCATCTGTGATACTCATTGTCTCCTTGTGCAGGTTCATCAGGTGCAACACGGACTCAAGCTTGTCTGAACCTTGATGATAAGCTCTCCTTGTTAAAAGCCATTATATTCGCTACTAGCTGAGTATAATTCTGACTGACTAGCGCAGTTCTCCTCTGCATGTAATTGAATTCATATTCATCATGAAGCAATGAAAAATAAATTGTGTGTGTTTTTTTCCCCCTCATAAAGCAAGGCATGCCGCTGGCTCTGCATTCCCTGTAATCTTCCCCTTTGCAACGTATTGTAATAGAATTCATGGGAACAGAACAGCTGAAATAGATGGTGCGTTTTTGACCCACCTAGCAGAAAGCAAGCTTTATTTCAGTGCCAAGGAGGAATTGATTAATTCAGTTGGCTTCAAGGGAAAGGTAAAGTCTTGGTTTAAGATGTTTCAGTACCAAAGAACAGTGCTGGCTCAGTTGCACACTGAATACAGTGGTGTGACAGAAGACCTGTGCCTCAGGTTGTGGAGGGGTTGCCAAGGTATGCCACTAATCAGTTGGTTTGTGTCTAAGGTCTTAAAGACTTAGTATGTTTCCATGCAAAGTTTCCAAGTTCTAGTCTCTGTTACTCATGTGCTCACAGCACACAAAACATCTGAGTTCAAAAGAATCTACTGGTCCTGTGTGCCATGCCAGTGAGTAAGTTCAAGGAGTCCATTGTACCATGGTTATGTGCTGTCCCTGTGGCAGTGACATGAGCTTGGTGCAAAGGAGGAGGAGAACTGGTCTGGAGCTATGAGGACCAAAGTCAAGGGCACAGGGCAATGCTATGCAGGGTGCACATTCCCTTACACCTCATTCATGCCCTGCAGCTAGTGGCTTCCATTGCGTTGGTCTATTGTAGAGATGGCCTCCTCTGTAGCAGATGTCAAATCACTGGTGCCTTCTGAATTATTTTTAAAACCCTTTTGTCTGGGCATCTCACAAATAGCAGATAGCTGGTGGGAAGCTGGTCAGCTAAGGCCATTGCCTCCTCCCCGCATGTGTTTACCTTTTTCTTTTTTTCTCGTGTCTTTGATAGGGTCCAGAAACCAGGACCTAATGGTACCTGTGAGCAGAGCTGCTACTGTGCTTCAAAGACCTGTCAGAAATGCTCTGACAGGGTAAAAAAGGCCTGTTTTTTTGCAGCCTCTGGCTCACTGCCAGCTGTGGGATAGCTGCTTCAGAGACAGACAAGCCCAGACAGTCCTAATGCTTCATAAAATTAGTGAGTTTTGTTGAACAAAGGGTCCAAATGCCTTTCCAGTTAATTATTAATTTCACTATGGTGAAATCATTAATTACATTTTAATACTGAAAGACGTTACTTCTGCAATTTGTGAAATAAGCATCAAGAAAAGAAATTAAGAGGAACTCGTGGGTAGTGAGTCCTGGGAGCTGTGTGAGTGAGCAGCAGAAGCTAGAGAGGTTGTGGTCTTCTGTGAGGCTCCCACTTCTCAGCCTGTCCTTTCTCCACTGCCTTCTCCCAGCACCTGTGTTGGCAAGCACGTAGGAAGAGGGTACCAAGTGAGGCAGGCATAGGAGCAGCATCGTGCTTGTGCTGCCCTGCCTAGGACATTCTTTCTGTCCTGAATCAGCAGTACTTGCACACCAGCAATTCCGAATCCTTCCTTAATCTCAGTCAGGCTGGCTGGTCCTCCCTTCCCTGCTGCGGTGGTATTTCCTTAAAGTAATAAGAAAATGTAGAGTAGGGTTTTGGCTGCAGGTTCCTGAGGAAGCCCTCTGCCACAAGGAGACATCTGGCCCCATGACTCAGGAGAGGAAGATACTCCTCTCGCATCACTCCAAATGATGGTATGTGACTATACAATGGGATGAGGAGGGATAATGTGAAACTGTGCTGCAAAACGATACAAGCAGCACCTTCCTCTGAGGACTACGGATGGGTCACCTTTGCACTGGGTAGTTTGCTCTGGTGGCTGTGTCACGTCTGAGGGAAGAGCTGAGGCTGTGATGATATAATTACAGTCAGCGATTGTTAAAATAATTAATCCGTTTTCTGCCTCGTGAGGGAAGTCAAGAATTAAAACCTGCAAAAGGGAAATCTGATACATGACACGGTAAACCTACTGGGCATTCGACAGTCTTTGCTAAATTAGAAGACTATTTTGATGGCTGTTCCTTGGAGTATATTATTATGCATAAATACTCTGTCTGTGTTCACCCTTATAGTTCTGCTATTTCCTGTAGCTCGGTGAACATTTGCCTCTGGAGATAGGAGCTGCCATGAAGGATCAGAAAAGTGGTTTCCTTAGATCAGAACTTTTTCCAGGTCAGTAGAGAGGGTTCAGATGCAACCAGGTGTAACGCAGAGGAGCATTTTAAATTGTGTTTGCAATATGAGTGTATGATCCCATGGAATGTATGGTGCTTAGTTGGGCATCTTTTAATTTTTTGTCAATACCCCTCTTTTCTCCCTAGCAACTGGGCACTTCCAGCATTGTTAATAACCAGAGAGTGACTGGGTGAATAAGTGAAAGGTGAATAAGTGACTGAGCTGGAAAACAGAAGCATGAGTCCTAAGGCCCAGCTCCTTCAGGAGAGGGGGTTATCTTGAAGTGCTGTTTGGACTATGGCCTTCTAAAGTTTGTTCTTCAGTAGGTAGAGACTTAGCACTGGGATTTTTCCCTGAAACCACCAGATGGGGTAAGTAAAAAAAGACTGATAAATAGTCAAACTCCTGCTCCCATCCTCACCACACAGGATGCAGATCCTCACCTGGGTGACTGCCAGCCATCCTCCCTCTGAACTACAGCCTGTTCAACAAGAAAACCAGCATGTATTCTTAGATGCTTAAGCTGATTGCATCCATGATCTGCCTGGTCAGTCTCTGAATACCACTTCCCCTTGCTTGAGTCATTTAATCACCACTGCCAATCAGTGCTATTGAAGAGAGCAACAATACGCTTCAAAGCTCAATCACCTTCATAATCGTCTCACTGTCAGCACATATGTCTCCCTGGAGGGCAGAATTACTGACAGATGAGATGCAGGGTGTTTTTGCAATTGAAATGTTCGCTGGTGTATGTGTGTGTGTCTCGTGAGCGCGCATATGACTCTATATATGCGTGAGTATGGATACTATGCTTTTAAATGTAGTCTGAGTGTTGGGAGCAGCTTGCATGCAAACAGAGAAATAGGCATTTAAACAGAATTTGCAGCCTCTTAAATGTTCAGTCAGCTGAGAAATATGCATAAAAACACCAGTAATGTTGCAAGGCTTACAGTGACACTGGTCAGTGTTTAAATGCACTCAGTGGAGAGGGCTCACAGAGAATCATAGAATCATTCTGGTTGGAAGAGACCTTTAAGATCATCAAGTCCAACTGTTAACCCAGCACTGCCAGGGCACCACTAACCATGTCCCTCACCACCACATCTACCCAGCTTTTAAATCCCTCCAGGGATGGGGACTCCATCACTGCCGTGGACAGCTTGGACCAGGGCTTTACAACTCTCTCAGTGAAGAAATTTTTCCTAATGTCCGATATTGGGAATCCAACATGGGGATGAGTCTGAGACAGTTCCTGTGTTGGAAGGTCTTTCTGATGCTAAATCTCCTTCTTGTCAAGAAGTTGTGCAAGCTGCTTATTTTTTTGTTTTTAAATCAGCGTGAACTGGAGCCTCAGAGAACCTGCTCAGCTTTGTGGGGATGGTCAGTCACGGGACAGTCCATTCCAGCACATGTAGATGCTCCAGGGAAGTTGTGAATTCTCCCTTCCCGCATCTCATCTCTTGTCCTTCTGTCCCAGCAAAAAAGTTCTCTGAAGGCTTGTATATCCCTGTAGAAACTTTCAGTTTCAAGAGGTGGGTATTTTCCTGCAAAAACCTCTTCAGCTGAAAAATTTCCAACTCAAACAGCTATCCACTCATTCTTCTCCAGCTTTCTACCTTATTTTCTCTGTACTTCATGCCTCCTAACATGCAGCAGCCAGGGATAAACCTTCTCAGCACCTTTGGTGCTGGGGAAAGCACAGGAAACAATGTCACCTGTTAGCTCTGAGATGTGAGTGCAGGCGTCTGGTCCTGCAGCGCTCATGTTGAATGGCATTCCTTGGATCATTAACTTCTGACCTGCGACATAATGCAAGGCTGATGGTATATAATAGTCTGTTGTGATTCATCACCCCAGAGTCTAGATGCTAATTATAATCTGCCTCTTGTACATGCCAGTAGCCTATAATTTTAATCCCAAACATTTGTGTGTGTAATGAGGCAGTGCTTTTATCGCTACATCCTGGTGTAAGCCTGTGATTTGTAACATGCTGGAAATACAAAATCAAAATAAGAGGGAATAAAAATAAAACAGAAGCAAACTTTTGCCCTTTGACGTACAAAAATGTTGTGATGACTTTGAAGTCTGCAGGGAAAACAACTGCATGTGCATATGTCTATATCTGTGTATTTCTGGGTTTATACATCTATATAAAGGTAACTTTCCAGGTCCACGCTTTCTTCACTGATGTTCAACAAAGCAAATCCTGATATCCATTGACCCAGAGGAAATGCTGCGAGCAGGATCAAATCAGAATCATTTCTGCCTTTGACTTACCAAGAGAGAGCGTAAGTACAACTTGTTGCATGCAGAGCTCCTTCCCGCTGGCCAGATGCTTTTCCTGCGGGCTCCCAGCAAAAACTTTGCTGTCTCTGTCGGTAACTTCTGGGCTGATGTGCAGCCTGTGCTGGGACTCAGACTGAGGAAACTGGTCCTGTCCCAGGTTGTGCTTTTATTTGCTGCACACATAATTTTCAGGGTGCAGATGCAGGTCCTGCTCTGTTATTGTCACCTTGAACAGTATGATTTCCACAACAACCATAATAGGGCCCGATGGCTATGGAAGTTGTGGACTGTGGGACATACAGGCTGGGGAAGAGTGAAGAAGTGCGAGCTATCAGTAAATGTCTTATTAATCTGTACCAAATCAGGAAAATGTCCCACAGAGAGGAATCTTGTAAGGAAGAATCTGGGGATTCTGGGCATCTGTCCAACAAGGAACAGTAGAGCATCTGGAAAGGGGAATCTGGCCAGGAGCTGGATGCCAACACAAAACAGGGAGCTCAGATTAGCACCTCCAGTGAGTGCAAAGGCAAACGTGTGCCCCCTGTAAACTGTATCCTAAATTTTGTTGTGCCACAAGGTATGTGCCACATATCTGGAAGAGCTGAGGGGCTGGAGAGTTGTAGGAGTGGCTTTTGGAAGACATTAGTCCCAGGATTGTTGCTGCTGCTTTGGAAACTGAGCTGGTATGACCTGCCTCAGACTCTGCAAGCTTGCTCTCCCCTCAGCTGGGGCTTGAGCTCCCCCAGTGCCCCTGTGCCAGCAGAGCTGCTGATGTCTCACGACAGCAACTGTTGAATGATCAAGGCTGATGGACCAAGCCTTGAGGCTTTGCAGTGGGGAACCAAGGGTTTGAAGGGTCATCCTGTGCTCTTCTGATGATTTCAGTAGGTTTGGTGGAAAAACCCATGTTTGTCGCAGACAACCGACCAGTTTAGCAAGCATGTGAACTAGATAAACCTGTGAGGAGGGAGACGTGTATACTTTGTGAGTAGGTTTTTCCTATAGAATATATTTGATTAAAAGTTGAGGTGACACGAGAGAGTGATCAGACAGCAAGCAACACAAAACATTTGGATTTGAGTGCTGGAGGAAGAAACTAACTTTCCTTGGAGAATGACACTGAGGAGGAAAAAAGAAAGTACCAAGTTAGAAACAATCAGTGTTATATGTTTTAAAATAGCAGCAAAAGCAATGAACTATTCCTTTTGGCTGCTTCTTCAAACAAGCCACTTTGGATGGAGGCTTCTCGCCGTAATGAAAATTACATGATCTCATCTTGGAGATTGGAGTGGTGGAATAACCATATAGGGAGTCTTTTGGTGTCTTACATGGGTTATTGAAAAACCGCCTGGCAAATTGTATCACAAACTATGGGGAACGTTCCTGCCACACTAGGAAAATGGTCTGGATATAGCAAGTCACCAAAGGGTTTTGAAAAATCCCACCATATGTAGTAATTGTTTCTAGTTACAGTCATAGAATTGTATCTTTTTTTCCCCCCTCTTATTTTTTGTTGTCTTTTAATATAGCCTTTCCTTCTCATTCAATAACTCTTCTTTTACCTTCATTTTCCCTCTATATTAAGACCTGATGATCCATTAAGGCAAATCCTGTATTTCGAATTGCATCTAAATTGGTACTGGAACATGGAGTGCTTGCCTCAAAACCCCTTCCATTCTCTTCTGCTAGAGATTAGATGGATTTTCTTTCTGAAAACAAATGAAAATTTTGATTATATGTGTCATTCAAACTGCAATTCCATTTTATTAAATGGTTCCAGGCGGTTGGTGCTGGGAACATTGTAATAAGGACTCTAACATCTGAGACTGCTTGGCTGAATCTGTTGGCCAATTCCACACTCTTAATCAGGAAATTCTGGCTGTGGCTAAGCATGCAAACAGAAAACCACACAAAACAATGAAAATAAGTGTTTTATTATCTCACTAATATTTAAAGCGGTTTAGGATGGCAGCTGTTCATTTCTGCGTAGTTCAATGCCTTAAGGAAAAATGCTCTCCGGACTTCTTGGTTTTACTGTATGCCTTGGCATTACACCACCATTCATCTTCCTTCTCTAACATCCCAGATGTCCCTGAAGTCATTGAGAAAAGAAACCACACGTGAAATAAATGCTGGCTTCTACTAAAAGATTACATTTCAAGTGTGCACTAATCTTTTACTTTTTTTTTTCCCCTCAAACAGGTGCCGATTTTTCAGCCTATACACGAGGAAAGACTTGAGCTTTGCATTCTTTATTTCTAGGCACTGAAGCCTTCCAGGGGCACCCAGCATCCTGGGAAGGTGCCCGGCTCTATACAGCACCAAAGGAAGGTCCACCTGGGGTCAGAGCGAGCCTATCTCAGACCTGTGTTCTCCATGGAAAATCCACAGCCTGGAACACTTTCCCAAGGAAGGTACTTCTGTCTCCTTATTTAAAATAGCACCAGTCAGGCTTTTATTAATTCAAACATAAATACATGTCTCTAGTCCATCCAGGAAAAGACTGAGGCGTGCACTAAGGTGAGTCCCCGCTAAATCGGGGTTTCTATGTAGAGTGGAGCAAAATTCATGGAGGGAGGAGAAGAATGAAGGCAGCACGGCATCACTGTAGGGTTGTGGAGGTCAGATTAAAAAAACCAGTAGAGATTGTATTAGTTTGCACAGGTGTCTTTTAGGAATGCATTGCATATACCTACAAGGCAAATCTCCCCTGCCTTCTGGTTGTTCCAGCTGGAAGAGAGGCAGATTTTTATTGTTGTTTTTTTCAAAGTATAATCTCTGTTGAATGTGAAATGCAACAGCTGAGAAATACAAAAAGTCCAGTACAAAGGGGACGTGCAACACACCATCCTGGTTCAGTGGTTGAGTTAAGGAGACTGGAGCCACCAGCGGCACAAAATCCATAACATCTTGTAACTTCGGTGCCTGGAACCTGCACAACATCTTCCGAATTAAAGCAAAGGTCTTTTTCCCCGTCAGCACTGTTTCCCTAGAGATCCGTGTAGAAGTAGTGTCAGAGCTGGCTGGAAGGTGTCGACTGGTTAAGTAAAGGTGCCCACTGCAGAAAGGAGGTTCGAAATACCTGCTTTGCAAGTCTCTCCATCGCTCTCCCCCCTAGGCAAATAATAATTTTGAGGAGATTTTCCTGTAGTTCGAGTAAAATCCCATTAAAAGGCCACCAGAGGGGGCAGCTGCCACTGCTGCACAGAAGACCAGCGAACTGGTGCCAGCATGGCACACATTACTGCTATTATTTATAGTACTCTACCTATACTTACGTAAGTGGTGCTAATTAGTAGATGGAATTAGCCTACTGCTCTCGGCAGCATAATTGTAAATAATTTCCTAACGTTTCACTCACCAAGTAATGAGTTTCTTCTGGAAATACAAAAGATGAACGAATGATAATCTGGCTGTTTAGAGCAAGATGACAAACATTAATTATATGGGATTATGATGTGATCCTCCAATTTAAATCAGTTTGGCATTTCTAGGCAGATTTAGATCTTAGGACCTCAGTGGACACTCATGTCTGCAGCACCTTATGTTACTTTTTTTCCTGATTTCAAGCCACCTTTTAGCTTTATCTTTTACCCACAGATCTAACCACCATCAGCTACTTTGCAGGCAGAACTGCTAGGCCAGACTTTTTGACACGACAGTTGTATAATTTTGCATGAAAAATATGACCATGCCAGCAGACCAGACCACTGTATGTATGGGAATGTAGTTTGTCTTTGATTGCATTTATAATTGATAAGCTGTAGGCTTAAAACATGGGACGTGTGATTTACTAAGGTCAGTTCCAGAAGAGTGATGCAAATAATGCTGGGATACAAAATATTCACTTAACAAGGTCATGTCAGCAAACTGGACCTTATATCTGATGTTTGTCAAGGGACAGTGCTAACTGCTGACAGTGCTTGGGAAATTCCTTTGAGCTAAGGTGTGAATCCTGGATTTTCCACATTTCAGGGAAGTTTCTCTCTGCCTGACCACAAAAAGAAGCTCTGTCTGCTGACACAGACATATTTCTTCCTAATGTAGGAAGTTTTTCTTGGGTTTTGAGTAAATCCATCCTTCTTTGGGAAGATCAGAGTTATCATTTATGGGGAAAGAGTTACAGATATGAAACTGACTGTAATGATGTAGACTCAAGCTGAAGAAGTTAATTTTTAATTTTTTAACTGAGATATAATCATCCTTATGTATTCTGAATCAGACCCAGGATAATTATAGTTTTCATATTTGTAGGAAACTGGAATTTGCAATATGGTAACCTTGCTGTTTTCTCCATATTCACTAGTTTTCTATGAATAATACAAATGCATGATAATCACCACTGGAACTCTTCACTAAAATGAGAAAGGAAACTTTATTCACTGAAATAAAAAGATATTCATAGACATGAGTTGGCATGAAATCCCCAAACATCAGGATATTTAGAAATAGTGTTTGGTTTCTGAGCTTGTGCAAATAGCCTGTTTGCCAGGCATCAGCGAAGACAGTTTCTATTCGTGCTGCCACTGTTTGCTGCGATGCAATCTTGGGCCCCTAACAATCTTTTAGTTTCTCCATCTGCACCCCAGGGATAATGACACTTTGCCATTTACACAGAGCTCCATCTCTCTTTCTCTGGATCCCGAGGTGGTATGCAGGGATGTGTAAGTATTGCGGTAATTGTTGGATCACTGCCAGCGCTCACTGGGCTGGAAGGACGTGAACTGACTGCACACTTGCAGCAAAACGCCTGGGCTGCATCTGCTTAACCTCTTGTTTTCAGGTCCCACCAAGCCTGTGTGGACCCAATAGCTGCTAGTAGTGTAAATACAGTGTGGTTCTTACTCTGTCTTCCCAGACCTTTTCCAGTGCTGGCTCAGCTTACCTTGATTTGCTCTGATTTCTCTAAATGCTACAGGCCAGTGCTCAGACCTTTCAAAGTATTTTGGTGCCCAAGTCCTATTGATTTAAAAGAGAATTAATGGTTTCAACACCTTTGAAAATTTGCCCCTTGGGGCCTATTTGTGCAGATACATCTACAGTCTCAGCCCTAATTACCCAATTTGATCCATCAGTACTTAAGTGGGGAGTAGTTAGGTAAAAGCTGACTAATGTCTTTTACCATCTTGCACCATGAAAAAGAAGAGCCAAATCCAGCCACAGGAGCTGATGTTTCCCATTTAAGAATCATTACCTTAGCATTTACATCCACAGCTGTTTGCTGAAAATATTTTGACCTTTATCTTTCCCTTTCTAGCAGGTGAAATCTAAGAGCGCTGGGTGCATTGCAGCACTCGTGGCAGCTGCCAGCCGTGCATCTCCACACAGCAAGTGCTGAAGGGTGCGGGAACTCCTGCATCCCCATCCTGCCAGGTCCTACAAGGCTTCTTCCATCTGCATACAAGAATAATGGTGTTAGTTTTCCCATCCTGTGACTTTTCAATCAGTAGAAACATCTCTTTCCTCAATTCATGTAATTAAGTGTCAGGAGTTGTTCCTTGGGCTGAAATTGGTACCTGAAGTAGAAATGTGTGAACAAGCTTTGCTGGTAGATTTTGTTATTTATTGGCAAGTCCAATACAAACTGCTGGGGAGCTGGCTCAACTGAAGGTTACTTAATCTGTATTTTGTTTGTTGGGTTTTTAAAATGCAGTAACTAAATATTGAATTATTTTCTTTACCATGCTGGCCTCATTCTTCCTTTTAGGTGAATCTTTTCCAACTCTTTAAAGTTACTGCTAAAATCAATCTTTAGTTTTACTTCTTTCTTTCCATCTCCACTCTTCAGCCCTTCTTCATGAAGGGGTGTTGCCTGTCATTGAGCCCCTAACATCTCATTGCAAACCCCTTGTCATTCTGCCAGACTTTAAGTATTTGGGCTGAAATTTTCTGCAGCAGCTGCCTGCCTCACATCTGACTTGGTTAGGAAAGAGCACAGTGAGACTGGGTTGGGATATGTACTGTGGGGAGCATGACTGAGCTTAGAGCTTGGTGGCTAGGCAGAATAAAACATATCTAAAACCCCCAGGATCTTTATTTTTATTTTTACCCATTGATATTTTCTGTTATCTCCTGTCTTCCTCCCTTTGCATTCCCTTTCATCCAGAAAGTACCATCAGACAAGGAATCCCTAATAACTAAATTGGTTGAGTCTTGACCTGTATCTAAATGAGAACAGTCCAGTCTCAGAAGCTGAGCTGTCAGTTCCTTATAAATCTCCTTTAGTTGTGCTTATTTGGAATTAGCCAAATTCTCTACTGGCAGAAGCTATTGTCACTAGAAGAGCATTTGGCCATCAAAATCATGCACATTCTAGTGTGGTCTATTATTTACCAGCATATATAGCACCGTTAGTAAATGCCATTGCACAGTGATGGGTATCCATTAATTTTACATTGATGCACACTCCATCAAATACGTTCTGTAGTCTGGCACTGAGATTTCTGGGCTGTTTCACCTCAGATACCAACTTACTCTGTTCTTGGGTGTGTCAGGTAATCACATAGTGCCTTAAAGGAGCACTGTGAAGTGGGTGGGTTAATGATACCTACCTGAAATGATGCTGCGAGATTCAATTGTTTCACACTTTTACAGCAGCACTTACAGAACTTTCAGAGGAAGCCTGGTATGAAAACAATATTTAAATCTGGATGGACTTGTGTGATAACTCTTAGTAGTCTGGATTTGTAAGTGAGGACAAACCAACCTATATAGCTATTTACTTATGCTTTTAAAAGCTCTCGGGATGCATCTGCACGGTAAAGTCCTGCAGTAAAGAGCAAAAAGGGGCTAACAAAGGTAAGAGCACACACTGGTTGGGACAGAGGCTTGGATAACTCAAGAGAGGGACCCCAGACTAGTGAAAAAGCTTTTTTTTAATTTATTTACTTTTTATTTTTTTGCATGATGCAGATGCAGTCCTGCCTCTCTCAGGTTTGTCCCCTTTCTGCAGGTGTCTGGGCAGTTCTGGATTTCTTTCCAGAGCTGCCCACAGAAAAGAAAGTTGAAACTCCTGAACAGATGAAAACTCAAAGTTTATCAGATGAGAACTCAAACTTTATTTAATTCACGTCCAGCCAAGGGGGCTGGAGGAAGAGCCCTATCTGAGTGAGTACCTTGGAGCACCGTGCAAGTGTAACATGGCTGGGGAGTCCTGTGGCAAGTCAGAGAGCAGAGGAAATTCAGAACAGAGAGCAAGCAGTGGGCAACAAATGGGCATGGTATGTTCATTGACATTTGTGAGCTGAGCGGAGTCTCGGCTGGCTGAATGCTTATGGATTGTCTGCATGCCTAAAGGAAAAGAAGTAGTTATTTCACTTTTGTTTATGGTCAGTATCTACTAAGATCCATTTTCTGGCTGCTGTTAGTCTTATGCTATGGTGTTTGGAAATAATGAGACAGTATTTCACACCCTGGAAATAAAGCATGAAATCATGGCTTTCCTGAGCACTGTGCAAAGATGCCATTAACCTTTGAGGAGCCAGGACTTCATCCTCAGTCCCTTCACTGAATGTCTCATCTTACTGACCCTGGAAAGCTTTCTAAAAAAGATACACTTCTGAATCAATTATCAGGTAGTCAAAATTATTTTTTGACTCCTATTTGGAGGAGAGGAGTCAGGGTTTGTTCTAGCATCTTCTGAGCTGGAGCACGTGAGACATTGGGTAGTAGCAACCTCGGGGGAAGGTGCTGTGGCCCCACAATTCAGTCCCCCTTCTGTGATATTGGGGCTATGATGGGGTGATCCCAGGAAGAGTCTCTCACTGGTGTGAACATGGAAGCCTTGAGCTGGACTCCACAATCCAGCACTGTCCCCTTCTGTTTTTGTCTCATAAGCTCCTGGTTTAGTAAGTACCTTTAACAGCATCCTCTGCACTCGGAGTGAGGTGCTGCCTACCTTGCACGCACAGTGCAGCTATAGTCATGGTTTGTGCCAGGGGCAATGTCTTTTACCGAACTGGCTGCTGTAGATGGAAACCCAGCTCTCTCCATGCAGAGGTCAGGTCTCCTGGCAAGCAATGCTCCGTGCAGAAGGGCACTGTGCATAATTACTGCTCTCTCTCGCAGTTTGGTGCTGGCAAGATACGTACTTCCACAGATCCAGACACCCCTGACATGTTGTTTCTGCCTCTCCCTTTCTCTGCTTCTACAAAACATCTCACTTCAAATGGTGAAGTGGATCTCCACAGGTGTGCGATGATGCCCATGTCCCCCCATGCATGCCTCAGCAAATGGACCCGAGATGGACCTCCAAAGCTGCCCTGCTTTTCCTCTTGCTTCCCTCCTCCTGTAAGTGAGGACAAACCAACTTATACAGCTATTTACTTATGCTTTTAAAAGCTCCCTGTTCCCCTCCTGCTTTGCTACCTGCCTGTGTGCAATTGCCAGAGCAGCAGGTGCCCACATGGCACCGCTGGTGGGTGGCTGCACAGCAGAGCAAGTGCTCCATGAAAAAAAGCATCCTGCACATCACAGCCCATCTCTGATCCTCCTGCTGGTGTCTTTCACTCATTTTACACCTGCTAGGCTGCTGCTGCTCCTGATCTCTCGCCTCCTTGTGCGTTCCCCTTCCCTGTCATTCTTACGAACTGTTAGATCCACCAGCATGAGGTACTCTTGTCTCAGCAAAGGGGAGATTTTGGAAAGACTTTTTATTTTCAAGGCACTGCTGCTGAGATGAGTCTGTTTTATCTGTGGTCTCCTCAGACTCACCTCCTCACACCTTGCTCTGCCTCTCACCATCTCTTCTTAAAGTAGCATTGACTTTTTAACTCCACACACTTCCTGAGCAGTCGGTGTTGTCTTAGTCCCATCAAGGCATATTTGTAGGGGAGGAGTGGGAGAGTGGGTGGAGGAGGAAGAAAGCTGGGAAGAAGACAAAACCTACTCTTTAAGGCCTGCCCCAACTACTCTTTGTTAATGGCCGGGAAGGTGCCTGGGAAGGAGCCTTTGCTTGTGTTGACTCCAGGCTGCTCTGAGACATACAGTGTATTTTATTTTTGGAGGCATGTCTGCAGGCGGCATAGTAACGGAATGGATCCTGATTACATAGACATTAATCCAGCCTCCGTGCTGGTGGGCATGTGGAAAGAATGAGAGCAGGATGGATGAGACTAGCCTAGAGTAGACTAGCAGTCAGATCCACTGTAGGCACCGATTTATACTAACTAAGGATCCAGCCTATGCAATCTGGTTGAACCTTAATTTCTGCTGAGATTCCACTTTCCATTAGCACTCTGTGAGCATTTATTTGGCAGCAGAAATTTTTCACTATCTTACAAAAAGCAGTCACGATTCAGGGAAAGCTTCTGCATTCAGTTCATCTACACACCCTTGTGCACTCCCAGACATGCACAGAGCTTAATTTTGCATAATCACATTGGCTCTTAACCATGGCAATATATTCAGATCTTCAGACACCTGACAGTCAGACCCAGCTCTCTAGCAGCCTTCCTGCTGGAAAAGCAATTATATTTGTGGAAAGGCATCAGTGGAGAGTTTAAAGGTACCTGCCACGCTGGAGGGAATGGAGTCTCAGTGAGGCTAACCATTGCAAGGGGGGCATCCCACCCAAGCCTTATCAAAGTAGAACTCAAGTGACCAAGAATAGTTGCAAACTACATCCAGCAAAGGAAAAGGAACTTTAATTCACTAATAGGTGTGTTGATTGACTTGTCTTCTACTTTGTGGTGATGAATCTGCTCATTGAGATAACTTAAATTCTAGGGATGAAATTCTTTGTCTAGCCAAAGAGAAGGCAGAAGCTCTTTTCCTGAGTGAAGGGGCAGAAAAAAAAAAGCAGCAAAAGTAACCCTTTACTACCTCTTCTGTCCAGTTTCTTGTCTGTGCAAACCAGAATGCAGTAGCACTCCCAAGCTTCCCCCACTTCTGCTCACCTGGGCTGAGCTAGCAATAATTTGGTCTCCTGATCACGACATCACTTTTAAAAGAGACAGTCTCCAATGAACCAATCCCAACTAACAATAATTACGTTTTTCAAATTAATAGTGACTTGTTGGATTCTCGTGTGCTTCATGGAATTTTGGTGCCATTCCCTGTGGCCTGACTGAAGACGTGCGTGGCTGACACCTGTCAGGGATGATGCAGGTAGGACTGATCATGCCCTGGGGCAAAAAAATAAACTAGATGTTCTTCTGAGGCTCCCTCAGGCCCTGAGCTTCTGCAATGCAGGAGTCACACATGTGCTTTGCCTACCTCTATATATTTCACTAGATGAAAGAAAAAAGCCCTGCCATATGACAGAGAGATGGCACTGCCACAAAGCTGAGAAAACTTACTTCTTTGGTAGAAATTAAGTGGAAAATGCAACTGTCTCCAACTCAAAGTTTCTGTGGACACTGGAAGGCAGTCTCCTTTCTTTTGTCATGTGGTACAAGACCTTAAGTGGCTAAAATGAGAAACTTAAGAAACTTAAAAGAGGAAAAAATATTTTGCTGAATTTTCCTTTTTTTTTTTTTTTTTTACATAAATGTCTTTTGGGTACAATTGATATGAAGAGCCATAATGCTGTCATTCCCTCTCATCTACATTCAAAAAAAGGAAAACATTTAGGGATGGAGCCAGAGTAGGATCCTGATTAATGCATTCAGATGTAACTCTGAAGTGAATCTCGTGCTATAAATGCAACAGTTTCAGGCTCCCGCTTGTGTAACAGAGATAAAAATCTAACACAGAGCTTCCAAAAAATTCTTCCGAATCTTCCAAGGCTCAGTCAGGCCCACATGCAGAGTCCAAAATAAATTGAATTTACTGGAAAACCCCCAAGATTATGTCTACAGTGACTCCAAGGCTTTTCTTTTTTCCAATTCAAATGAGCCCTATTACACATCAGGAATGTCTGGAGGAGAAATCCAGCCTATTTCGTAAAGCTTTATTATATATTTTAATGCACACAAGGTAAACATGAAAATGTCTCTTGGGCGTTTTGTTGTTTCAGTTTTATCATTTCATGTGCTCTTTGGTTACTTACAAAAAGTCTTCAGAAAAAACACTTTTGTGATGTTTATTTTGTCTCCACAAGGGCCACAGCTGCTGAATCAGACTCTGTACTTCAAGGGTGTTTTTTACTTGCTTGGTTGAGTTTAATTGATTGACAAAAGCAGGCCTGTGTGCATGCTAAGCCTGGCCTTGCTTCTTGCTGCCTCTGACCAGCCTTGACCCTTCCTCACCTCCTGAGGACTTTCCTGGGCTGTCTGCTGGACCTCTTTTTCTCTCCTGGCTCATGTGGTCCCATGCCTCCGTCTCAGCCTCTTCTGCGGGGCAGCCTGCTCTTGCTGCATCCAGCAGGTATCTCCTGTGGTGTTTCCTGGTCCTCCTTTAGCACTACTTTCCAGGACAGAAAGCGTGGGGGGATATTACAAGAGCACATCTGCAAACCTGCGGAGGTTTAAATGCCAGGTAGGGAAAGCTGACTCCCAGGGCTCTGTCCCCTTTCTGTGCACAGGGAGAGAGGTTCCCCTGGGTGAAGATCTCCACAAAGCCATGATGAAAGGCAGGGGTGAGCTGTAGCTGTCCTCCAAGCTCCAGCTGAGAAAGTGTCATTTCAGCTGAAATATGACTGGGCTGTTAACACGTTTCTGGTGCCGAGCACAGGGTGACAGGGCTATGTCTTGATACTGGTGAAGGCTGGTGACATTTCAACAGGTTCCCTTTTTAGTAGCAATCGCATTGCATAGACAACTTCTGAACTACAGAATAGTGCCTTTTTCTTTAAGGTGCAGAGAGGTATAGTACCAGGGCTCTGATAAACATCTGTTTCACTTTACATTTTCAATTCTGGCTCAGATAATGGGAGCTCTTGTACAAGAAAGAAAAAAACCAGCAAGAGTCCCCTTTATTTACCAATCTAGGGAGGTATAAATCACAGTGCCGGTAAAGCCCTGTTCCTGTGATTTCGGTTCTATGGGTAATTACTGCAACTGGCTTGTGATGCTCTTTTAACATATGAACAGCACCACTTTATTTATTATAGGTGGGATTGATTCCCCTCCCAAGGGGTCCCCATTGAACCTAGCATTATTTGCACTGAACATGGAAAGAGAGGCTTTATTTTGTTAGTCATGTGAAAGCCTTTTTTAAGGCTCAGCTTTGTTTTCTTCACCACTGAGCACCCTCCTGGGCTGATAGCTATTGTGGCACTGCAAGTTCCAGGAGGAGCTAAAAGGTTTGTGGAGGTAGGAAAGCTAAATATCATTGCCCGTGTGTCTGCTAGTTATATGGGAAGTGGTACTACCCAGCCTGTTTTTGTAAGGGAGTTTCAGGGTATGCTGGCAGTGTAAAGAGTAACTGTTATAAAAAGGAAGGAACCTGACTTCTTGTAGCCCCTGCAAAAAATTCTGAGCAAATTCAAGTCCTGCAGCTTGCATTCTTTGTCTTTGCAAGTGATTGGGAACCTCTGGGTCTTCTGCTGCCAGGAAATGGCTGTGCTGTGATGTTACAGGGGCTCACCTCTGCAATAGGTCCTGGAATGTTTGCAGATCCATGTGAAATACAGTGCTGCTCAGGGTTTGGTGTGTTCCTGTAGAGATTACACCTGGATGGGCAAAATGCTGATGCAGATACTCAAGGGAAGGTGCTGTTACAGCTTTGCAGAGACCTTTGCTTGGGATTTTAATTTGTTATTTTCCCCCTCAGCTTGGTACAGTGCAGAACATTTGTTATTCTTGGCTCTACTGGAGGAATACCCTTCACTTCCCTCCAACTATCTGACACCATATATATATGGCATCAGATTCCTAAGTGATTGGTTACTTAATAAATGTGCACATGTTCAGCATATGGATTTCCCCCCTATATTTCTGGAAGAGGTAAATTTCAAAAATCCAGTGCTGCAAACTTTGTCTCACTTTTAGAAGCAAGAGCTAAAGAGGAGAACTTTGTCAGTAGTGCCCTGTGCAATGAATCCCAGCTGAAGATGGTTACAGGTCTTCCCAGAAAGCTTTTTCAATGTGAGACGCCGGCAGATGAGATAAATAAGAGGGTAAGTTGCAGGAGGAGTGGGAGATGCAGGAGGAAGGCTGCAGGAGAGGGAAGAGGGGTGGTTTGGTCTGTGATTGAGCCAGTTCTGAAGCAACTGTTACGCTTTTTCACTACCCCACAAGTGGCATGACAAGGGCTGCAAATATAAATATTCATAATTTTTCTTCCTGTAATAAAACTGTCACTGGACAAAAAAAAAATATCAGGCAAAATCACTGCTGCTTTCCAGACAGGGAAGCAGCTGCCTGGTATGAGCCTACTCCTGAGAATGAAGTGCTGATGATGTGGTCTGGGGGGGCTCAGGGATTTTGAGGTTTGTTGTTGTTTGTGAGGGCTTTTTTGCTGTGGAGGCAGCCATACCTTGCCCATATGCAGAGGGGATTGACTGCAACATGATGTTGACTGAAAGTAAGTGAAGCTGCAAAAGCTGGTGATCTAGCTAAGTGGACAGCAAAGCAAACAGGCCATCAGGGGCATAAAGTTGTCAAATAATCACAATGTTGGAATGTTGCGTAGCAACAATAAAGATCCTCTGTGTTTTTATAGTCAGAATGTGCATTATATACAAGCCTGATCTGCCATTCCATCAGTGAAGGATTGCATCCAAAAACCTAAAGCCAGTGGGCACAATATAGGCAAACACAGTTAGTAGAATTGTTTACTTGCTGTGGTCTTCTGTGTTTGCAGTCAATGTTTTCAATTGATCCCTCTTAAAAGCCTGTCCTTGATAAAGATGTTAAATTAAAATACAGTTCTCTGTAGCTGATGAACCCTTCCTACCTTCCTTGTCAAGGGGATAATTCTTCCAACACATCTTTCTCTGTCTCAGAAGGGCCGCCAATTAATCCATTTTGTTTCAGAAGTACAAGATGCAGGTTCACATGCCCATGCCAGCACCTTCCTCATCCCCATCTTTCATTTGGATTTCCTCCTGCCTGTTGCTGTGCTCTTTGTCAAGTAGGGAATCTCTTTTTCCTCTGCCACCAAAATACTGTCAGGTCAGTTCTGTGAGAGCAGTGATTAGCAACAATGTTAATTGCCAAACTGTTTAAAGCAAAAGCAGCAGTGAAAAAGCTCCCACACTGCGCTCGCCCTCCTACACTGCCAAGCACTCTGCCCTGGGCTTGCCACAGCAAATATTGACTATTTTGGTTGTTAACACACAAGACTCTGCTTTGGCATGAAGCATCTGGCATCCTGCTGACGAGCTCCAAACTCCATGAGCTCAGACAATGACATTTTCAACAACCTTTTCTCCATTGCAATTGCAGGGGCAAGGTCACATAAATGCACAACACAATTGCTCTCCGCTTCTTTGCATTAATTTTTTTAAACCCTGTGTACATCAGCAGGGGATGGCTTTCTTGTAACTTGAAACTACTCAAGAGCTCACTACACCCCCCCAAACCCCAAATTAAAAAAAAAGAAACTCCAAACAACAAAACCCCCACAGCTTTAAAGGCATTGCACATTTCTTTGTTGGACATAGTGTCCTGCCTCCTGCTGTGAAGGTCAAAAAGCTCTTTTTTTCCCTTCCCAATGTCATGCTAGCAAAAGCTAACACTGGCAGCCTTGGAAATGAAAGCTCAGCTTTTACGGCTCAGGTAATGTCAGTTTGGTCTTTCTCAAGTGTGCATACATTGGATGAGAGCCCTGACTTAGCCTTAAATAAGTTTCCTTTGGGAGTGAGCAATCCTGTTAGGAGCACATCCCTTAGTTCATTCTGCAGCTCTGGCTGCTGACAGCGGCTGCAGGTCATGCCACGGTTTGAGTTATGCAGACACCTGCCCACAAAGGGCTGTTCAGAGACCTCCCTCAGCTCATTTTATCAGTCCACATGTTGATTTGGATTCACAAGCAGCTCACGTAGACTCCTAGCTTTTCATCCAAAAGCTCAGATTTCAATAACTTACTGCAAATCTCTTTTGTGTTGAATCCGATGAACTTGATGACAGACAAGACAAAACCACCTAGGCTTTTTTAGTCTTCCTACTCCAAGTTGAAGGGTGTTCAAATACTTCCTTCCCTTTACTGCTAGGATCCTTCTAATTTCCAGTCTAAACTTATTCTCCCCCAAGGCATCATTTCTCATTTGTTCTTGTGTCATGGTTATATTTTATATCTGCAGCGTGGAAAAATTGCAGATATAAATAGCATTGATGCTGCAAAGTTTTGCACTATGTACAGATGGAACAACTTGCTCACAATAATTACATTGTAGTTACTGTTTTTTTCTGATTAACTAAAAATACAGCAGTTTTTCTCCTCCCATACTTTGCATAAAAGTTCTTTTTCAACAGTTTCTACAAATGTTGCTCTATAGGGGTTTGCTGTACTTGCTCTAGATTTAAAAAACACAATCGCTTGTTTGTAAATATGCCTGATCATTTGTAACACTGTTATTCCCTTTATGACAGCCAGGAAAAGAAACAGGAGAGGGGGACATGGAGGTCCATGTAGCTATAGGAGGGAGGAAGAGGGGGGGTAGATTGTGACTGCTGGCTTAGTATTTCCCCCTGTTCCATGGGTTCATGGACATGAATCTGGGGGTTTCAAAGTATACAGAATTTCTCTCCAATTCAGGACAACCCTGAGTTGGAAGCAGTTTGAGGATGGGAGTGGGGATGTGTCACACAAGTTTACCCCAGTCCTGGGCTAATCACCCTTGAACTAGCTCACTGGTGAGCTTGGGCAGAAGTACAGCAGAGCTGCAAGGACAACCAGGGCTTTGTAACTGTGGTCCACAACAACCTCATTAAAATTGACACAGTACCATGCCCCTCTCAAAGTTCAATGAGCATCTTCATGTTATTGCATGAATTTATCTTCTCTCTCATGCTATTCATACTTGTAACTTGTCTAAAATGGAAGCAAAGCCCTGATTTTAAGGTGTGTTTTAAAAACAGAAGATTTAGAGGTGAATAGGAGAACTTTTCAATGCACTGAAGCACCTCTATTGGTTTCAGGAGCAGTCAGCTTTGTGAAAATATCCAATTTACAAGTGTAAATAAATAATCTCAACAGTGTGTATCACTGCAGTTGTATATATCGAAATTCCAACTATAGCCACTTCTTCTTCTCTTTGACCTCTTAAAAACATTTAAATGTACAAAAGAGTTTGTGCTATCACAGTAAGTAAAAGGAAAAGAAACTTTTCTGAACCTATTCCAAAGTTAACTCTTCTGAGCAGCATGTAATTGTTCCCACATTGTTTCTGAATAAGCCTGATTTGAAAATGGTCAGGAAATCACTTTTCTTCCTAGTAAAAGTCTG
This sequence comes from Eurystomus gularis, assembly GCA_013400335.1. Classification (NCBI taxonomy): domain Eukaryota; kingdom Metazoa; phylum Chordata; class Aves; order Coraciiformes; family Coraciidae; genus Eurystomus; species Eurystomus gularis. The sequence goes on along the minus strand of VZZY01021831.1, from coordinate 856,188 downwards.
TTCCTGGTATCTTGCTGTTAGGCAAAGGCCTGTGCAAATGCCATTCCTTGTGTCCCACCTTTGAGTCTTTATGTCACTGCTGGATGCCTTTTCTCAGTGTCTGTTACCTTGAACTTGAGCAGAAAGTCCAGAAGAATTCAAAGACAGAAGTGTTAATTCTCCACCAAACAGGTGGAGAGATGTGGAAGTAACTCTCCTGGGCACGTTTGTTTTATTTGATGCTCAGGAAAGGAGAAAGGAAGATAAACCAAAGGTTTCTATGCTGAGTTTTTGGCAAATGCACTTTCTCATTGCCTTGCTTCTTTTGCTAAGGCTTCCTCTCTGAAGCAGTGGAAGGGGAAGTTGACTCAGGCTTTTACTCTATCTTGGTAAAATAAAATAATAAAATAAAGTAAAATATAAAATAAAATAAATTAAATCTACTCTCTCCAAAGGCAGTTCTACACTGCCTGTGCTACACAGTATAGTCTTGCTGGCTTCTTCTGGAAACTCCTTACTTGCCCTGGGTGGAATTGAACTCTGTACCAGGTCTGGTTTTGTAAATATAAAAGTACAGTTTTAGTACGTGTGATGTATCAAAGTGCAATGTGCTGCTCCATATGTTCCAAGGTACAGCATTAAGACCACTGTTAACTGCATGGTTAATGACTGCTAGTAGAAAATACACCAGTGCTTGCTTTGATGGGAATTGCTGGAGTGGGGCACAGGACGGAGAACTGGATTTAATGGTAAGTGAATCAGTGTAATTAAGGGGTTACTGTGGCTGGGGAAGCTTGGGGGAGTGAAGAAACAAGACTTCTCTGCTCTGTGCTGGCCTGTCTCAGGCCAGATAATTTCAATTATTGGAAAATGATGAAGTTCAAGTCTGGAAGCTCTTATGCAGGGTCAGCTCTCATTGAAGGGATGGAGAATAATTTCAGGAAAATCCTTTGGGACTCTAGAACTGGTATTTCCAGGGCAATATAATGGCTTTTCAGCTAGGATCCATGGCAGATTGGTGATATCTATAGAAAAAAAAAATTAAAAAACGTGATAGTGTGGGTAGGAGGTGGGGTTTTTTCTGGGAGCTTTATGGATTAAGTTAAAGAGATATTGATCTACTCAGTAAATGCTGAAATTTCTGAGTTTCTTCCTGCAGTCAGGGGATCTGGTGCCCAAAATATTACTTTTTTCTTTTTTTTTCTGATATGTGCAATATGTTTTATAGCTTATAGAACTATTGCATCTTAAGGAGTTCTTCCCTGGACCTAGATATAGGCCAGCTTGAAAATGTAACAAAGCCACAATGCACAATTATGCTGACCCATCACTTCCCATTATTGGACCTTTTTATCCTCTTTTAAACAAACAACTTAAGATGCAATTTTCTGTGCTGGGTACCCGTCTCAGTCTGAATCTTTTTTGAAGGTCTCAGCAAAAGTGACTGAGCACAGGGCTATGGAAAAAGGATTGTTTTATGAGTGCTAAGAATGGCTTCTGCAGTTTGACAAAGGAAGAGAGCCTGTGCTCTGGAATATGGTCTTGGAAGTTTCAGAATGGATTTGCTCTGCTGTTGTGGTGTTGACCAGCCCTGCTCAAAGTTGTCCACATGTTTTGCTGTCCACAGTCACAACTAATCCACCTGCCCCATTGCTTTCCAAGACTGACCAGTCCCAAGCTGGGAGAGGTGACAGCTGTCGTCCAGGAAGGGGGAATTCTTCATTGCAATCTCTGCCCATGGTGTAACCATCACATTAAGGACCATGACACTTTCATGTGTCAACCTCAACTCTCTGCAGAGAGAATCAGCTGCTGGGACAGCTGGGGTAGAGGGCAAGATGAAGGTTTGTCAGCTCAGACACCTGGCAAGGTGCACTGGGAAGCTGGCAAGTGAAAAGGGGACACGTTGGGGCACCACTCTACAGTGGTGGAAGCTTTTGTGTGGGAGAAATGGACAGTGGAAGCAAGATGTTTATTTTTAGTTTCTCTGTTGGGCTGAATCCAAAAAGGCAGATGATGCTCCTTCTGATAGGCAAATGTGTTTTAACAAAGCCATATGTACTGCCAAGGAGTTATGTTTCCCTTAAGTAAATCTGATGTGAGCTTCCAGTCTGAAAAAGTGGACTAGCTACAGGACCTTCTTAGCGAGCACATCTGCTCTACAAATTTGTGCAGCATCACATCTGCCATGTAATTTAACAGAACCTGCTGAGCTCTGGGAGACAAAAGAAAGTCTAGGTTTGTTTCTGGCTTGCACAGAATGAACTCAGAACAAGTTGTGGCTTGAAGCTACCTAAAAGACCAACACTTTTATCATCATGCAACTGGCTAGTTCTGCTGAGCAGCATATTGTTGGGAGGAGGACTGCCAGCAGGACCCGAGCCTTAGGGACACAGTGGGAGGAAGATCTTGCAGCTTTTGAGCGTAGGGGCAATTTGCTCCGATCTTACCCAGTTGTTCATGGGCTGTAACCATACTTTTTTTTTGTAGGAAACTTTTTAATGAACAAATCTCCTTGTATTGCTGCTACAACCACTACCAGCACTCAAGCTTTGTGCCTAAAGACCATCTTCTCACATGTTTCTCGCTTCCAGACACAGTCCTACTCTTTTCAGTACCATCTGTATTGCTAATATGCTTCCTTTCAATATTCTTCATTATTTTATTTCTTATGGCAGCAGTTGCTGCTCCGGCAAGGCCAGAGCATTGCTAGCACGTAGTAAGGACTGTGTCTGGTGGCAGGGTCCTTGTCTTCTGCAGGCCACCAACATCCCAGCCTCAAGAGTGCTAGTCTGTGACTTCATCTCCTATTTTTAAAATGTGGCTTTGCTCCTCACATTCTGTAGTTGTCTTCCACTTCCATGGTTAGTCACCTTCAGCTTCATTCCTAAACTTCATATTTTCACTGTCACGTCTGTGACACTGTGTCCTGTGACTGCTGTCACACTGCAACAAGAGCCTTTGTTACAGCTTTCTGGCCGTGCCCTCAGCTTCCTATTTTGATGGCTTGCTGTCCCACAGCCTGTCTGCAGCATATGCCTGGAGCTGAAGTGGTAAGTAAGTGGTTGTACGATGCTCTGCATGCTTCAGAAAGTGCAGGTATTACCTTTATCAGTTTGGCCACCTTGTGACCATTTTCCACTGTCCTGGCCCACCTGCCTCAGCAGCATCTCAGTAGCTTCTGCACCCACTGCTCCTTCCCTGGACCAGAGCAAATCTCCTACATGGGATGCCATTTCTTGGCTTTCCAGCTTATCAGTATCTCCGGGTGGTTGCCTATGTTCTCCTTGCTCTCTAACCTCTTCTCTAGTGCAATGGTTGGAAACAAACACAGGAGGAGAAAGATGAAAAGTGCCACCATGAGAACTGCAGAGGGGACCCTTCAGGCAGAGCTGGTGGGAGTGAGACTCTGTTGTCTATGCAGAGATCTCAGAGGGTTTCTTGTAGAGCTATTTCTTTGTCCATCTTTTTCCAGTTGTGTGCCCACCAACATGCAAGTGTTCCCGTGTCATTGTTTACTACTTAGCCAGTGACAGGGAAAGTATTTCTCTCCTCCTCGGCTACAACTGCCGAAGGTTAGCCTTCAGCAACATAATGACCAGCCAGTGTGAAACTGTTAAAATTACCTTATAAATAATTCTTAATGCACAGAGAACTAGGGGCTGCTGTTGCTCATAGATAAATTACTCCCTGCCATTATGGAGCATTAAACCATAGCTAATATGGAGGTCTCCATAGGGGTTTCATTAAACACCAGAGGTTTCCTATAGATATAACCATCGGGGAGCTGCACAGCTCTTGCTGCTTGTCAGCTCTACCATGTTAGATGTAATGCACTTCTGCACAGAAGTACTGGGGATGCTAATGGCCAGGAAAATGCCTCTTAATGAGAAAAAACCCAAAACATTTAAAAATCCCAACATTGTTAATACTCAGTAGCAGACTGCTGTTTGTAGCAAGAGTCTTGATCTCTGAGCAGTTTGGAAGTTGTTTCTTTTTGCGTGAAGACATTAAGGGAGTGTAATTGCAAATGTTGTTCTTCCAGTCAGGAACCAGGGAAAGGACAACACTTCAGACTTGCCTTCCCTGTCAGTGGTGATTTCCAAATCTCTGCTGTTAGCCCAGCTGGGAAAGATGAGCTGTGGCATGTTCATTTTTTGCCTATGACAGATCAGAGCCACTGCAGGCATGTCTACCTGCATTGCCATCAAACCCCCGTGCTGCCTGGTGGATGCATCCTCTGACAAGACACATCCTCATCCACACCTACATTGCCATGTGGCTCAGCTGACACAAGGCTTCAGCCACCGGGACTCCTTCCACCCAACCATAGACACTGATCCACTGGAGCTCCCTTTAATCAAGGGAGATAGCGATTGGATCCATGCATGGTCTAAATCACCCTTTGGAGACTCTAACAGGTGTGAACCAAATTGCAGCGGTGGTGTTGTGCACTGAAGGTGTGTTGAGCACCCTCAGCTCCTCGAGCTGAAGCAGGGTGTGCAGCTTCCAGTGTACAATTAGTTCACATACATTCACGCTGCAAGTCATGTACCCCTTCTTACAGCAAAGGCCAGAAGAACAGATGGTGCCTACCAGATGAGATACGAGAAGGCTTAATGACCACCATGGAAGTATTTATAGCTCCCTCTTGTAAGAAACTTTTAGTAAGTAATTACCACCAGCATAGTAGTAATTGTATTTCTACAGTGGGTGTTTCCATTTTTTGCCATCTTTTCTATTGCTACTATAATAGACTCTCTTATAATATTAAAATATTTAAATCACAATTTATTTCTTAATACGTTCAGTATTCGTGTTATGTCAAAGGTATGTCCTTTTTGGCACTGTAGTAAAATTGTACTTATTCTCAAAGCTATTGTAGCTGTCACTCATGTGTAATTAATGTGCTACACCATGGATGACTCCACTGACACTAATTAGAGGTGTGAATAGGAATTCACACCCAGCAATGTTCCCTGTTGGGTCTCCTTTTCTACCATTCCAACCCACTGTTTCAGCTAAACAGTGGGTGGACAACTGCAGAGTAACCACATAAAGGTGGACTTGTTGCTCAGTGAATGCTGCATCCATGGCAAAACTGTAGGGTTTTTATCTGTGCAGTTGGTACCTGATGAAAGTCAGAGTGATGTGATGGCCTGACCAATGTGCACTGCCTAGAAAACTCAATGCAAAAAGGGGAGAACTCTTGTGGTTGCCAACACAACCCTGAAAGGATTCAGCCGTACCTGGCTTTCTGTGCTTGTCTAGGAAGACTGCCAGATAAGAGAACGTGACTCTTGGACCTTTCTGTGAAAGGACAAGGAGATATTATGGTTTGGAGTACCAGAGCTACACTGGATTAGTGCAACTCAGGTTGCCCAGAAAGGTGGTAGAAGCCCCATCCTGGGAACTATTCAAGATCAAGTTGGACAGGGCTCTGAGCAACTTGATCTAGTTGAAGATGTGCCTGCTTACCACAGGGGGCTTGGAACTAGATGAGATCCCTTCCAACCCAAAAGCATTCTGTGATTCTAAGTCCTGTCACTATCTCCTTTATAGACATCAGAACCCAAGCCACTGGGAGCATGAGGGGATTTGCACTGTTTCAGTTCACTATAGACCAAGTGATTGGCCTTCTGGCACTTACTCTGGGCTCCTGTGCTATGGCTCTAGCCACTGCTTATCTGGAGTGAGCGGAAAGGGCTCGCATGGCAGGATGGGTGTGCTTGGTCATGCATGCTTGACCTTGTCTGCTGCCTATCCTGAAGAGGATCTGGCTGAAACATGCCCCAGTTCCCTTCTGGAAAGCAGAAAGGGAAAAGGAACAAAAAATGGAATAAGATGAGGATGGGCAGTGCTTATAAGTTTTGTGGTTTAAGCACAGCTCAAGTCTCCCTCTAGAATAACCACCTTGTTGCATTGATTATCTAGAGAAATATGGCTTCTGGCATTAGGAGACTAAATTAAGTGGTGTGATTACTCCTTCAAACTCAAATCAGATACTACCTCTTCAGGCACCCTGATCTTTCTTGCTTCTCTTCCATTCCATCCTCAAAGTACAAATCCAAAAGGTGAATATTATTACTTAAGTAGTTTTCAAAACTCTGACTACTTTTCTACCCTTCAGTGGAGTAGAAATGCTGCTTACCAAGTCTGGAGCAAACCCAACCCTTTACCATGAATGAATATCTGAGATCTGAAGAGAAAAGATAGAGGGGAAAAGAATTAACTGTGCTACTGAATGATCAAGAATTTTAATCCTTACCTGCAGCTGGGCTGTGTTTTGCTGATACAGGGAGGAGAACATGATTCAGTTTAGCCAGTCCCACAGCATCCTGCCGAGACTTGTCTGAGTTCTTGTCCTCTGGGCCCATTCCCTTGTGCTGGCATGGTCAGGATCTGGCCTGGTGCTACTGCTTCTAGGTCATTGTTTTCCTTCTGTGGCACACTCATGCATAAAACAGGTGAAGAGGATATGTAGAAATATTGCAAGTCTTCAAAAATGTTTTTTTTCTGGTATCTGCATAACCCCGAGTCTGCCCTGTTAAGGTTATTGCAACGAATAACTGATGAAACAGCATTCAGTGGCCAGTTATTTTAAAGTGCTCCCAATCTTGTTTGGTTGTGATAAAGACAGTAAGTAGAGAAATGCACATATTCACATCTGCATGAAAGCCAAAATCACATGTGGCAGAGATAGTCAGAAACAATAAAGTCCAAGATTGAAAAATGAAGGAGAAGAATGAAGCCTTTTTGTTTAATATGAAGGAAAATATATGACAGAATCTTTCATCTCTGCCCATGTTTGCTGCAAAGTAATAAGATACGTTGGCTCTGAATGGAGAAGATAAGAGACTGGGATAAAAAACAAGCTTCAGTACAACAATCATGGGAGCTGAATTATTGCCTTGTTTTTATTAGTACAGGCACAAAAATCTAGTGGAAAGCTGTAGCTGCAGGGGAAAACTCCAACAGCTGACAGGATGGGCTGCAAGTACTTGGGGTGTGCTTTTAAAAGGGTGAATGTTGAGATAGATAGATTCGTCTTGTAAAACTACCACACCAATGCTGCCTGTGGATAGGTTGAATGCCTTGAAACAGTGGCTGTAGCTTACAGATTTGGGTGAAAATGTTGGGAATTGGGGTCTCCTAAAGCAAACTAGTAGCAGCAGTCGGTGTCAGAACTGAGATCGTGTAAAATCAAAGACTGAAGGGTGCTCACAAGGTGACCGCTTTCTCTGCCACCGCAGAGCCCCAGTGCCTCAGCCTCAGCCCCTCCAACTCAATTCCATTTTGGAGACTCGTGCAGGGTTTAGAGGTTTCTTTGTCCCTATTTAAAAGCGAGGCAAATAGAAATCCAGCCAGAATGGCACTTTCAGATGCAGGAGTGTACTGCTGAGTTCCCAACTTTGCATGTGGTTTCCTAAACAAGTAGGCTGATTTTCTAACATGCTGGGCAGCTTCTGAAGCTAAATGGAAATTCATCTGGAGACACAACTGTGTCACTAATGTGAAAAGGGCTTGGAATGAGAGGCACTGTGTGAAAGTTTCTGTTGTGTGGTTGCTTTGACTCCATAGGCTTCCAGACAGCCCCTGAAGCTTAGGCAAGTCTAAAGATGCCCAGTTCCTGGGCAGCACTACTGGGCTTCTTGGTTCTCATACATCATGAGTCTGAAATTTTAATTTGAATATTTATCCTATTAAAATGACCTCCTAGCTGTCCTTCACTCCTAGGACATGAGTTTCTATTTGTCTGTGTTTCTTATTTGGCTGCTGGGAGAAGAGGCAGCGAGTCAGAGGATGCCCAGAGAGCTTGTGGAGTCTCCTTCTCTCTGGACTTTCAAAACCCACCTAGATGCGTTCCTGGACAACCTGCTCTAGGTGAACCTGTTTTAGAAGAGGGGTTGGACTAGATGATTCCCAAAGGTCCCTTCCAACCCCTACCATTCTGTGACATGGTGTGTGCCTCCCTCCTGAACACCCTCTGTGCTGCTCTTTGCTCACCGTGCCCAAGGAGACGTCAAGCAGAAGTGCCAGGTCCAGCTCTCAGAGCACCAGGGAGGTTCAGACTTGCAGCCAAACATTTTGGTTCTGACCCTTTTTTGGTAGCAGGTCAGACCAGTCTCTGGCCAAAATTTCCATGCTCAGTCCGGTCTGGGTTGAGGGATGTCTGGATTCTGAGGCAATGCCCATCTATGCTGTTAATTCATTCCCGATGAAGTCCTGATGCCCAGTCTCCTCACGCTGTTTCCCAGCACACACTACACTGCAAGGTCCACACACTTCCAACTACGCTCAGTGCTTAGAGGTACGTGGAGATACTGTTTCCTATTTATCACAACACAGCTAAATCTTACTGAGTAGGGGCACTTTGCAGCCCAGAGTGGCTGTGTTTTGTGATACAGGTTATACAGCCTTCCTGTGATGAAATATTATGCTGTATTTTAGTTAGTTTTGTATATGTATGCATATATACACACGCTCTGTATATGTATCTAAGACTATAATGCCTCTTGTTGCAGTGACAGCAATCTCCTAGCCTCTTTACTACAGGATATTTCCCGGTTTATCAGGGCAAAATATGACAAATTTTGTCAAAAGTAGCGAGTTTTTCTAATAAGCAAATCCTCCTAGAGCCTGTTTCCCCCTAGTGCCTTTAATGATTTGGCCTCTCCAGGTCCTCCAAGTGGGATTGCTCATGAGCTTGTAAGCACTTTAAATTTGGGCCATATTAAAACAATGTGGCTTAAAACAGCATTTCCACTGTACTTTGAGGAATAAGCTTTCAAAGGACCTGCTGAGATGAAGAGTGGAGGACAGTGTGGCTTTCCTTGGGTTAGAAATTGAGTTAGGTTTGGACATGAAAAAAGTGAGGACACATCAAGATGGTTTTATGGTGGCAAGAAATGATAACACAGAATTGCCACCATCCTGTTGAGAAGCGGGACCTGCAAGTGAAAAGAAACTTACCCTGCCAGTGCTCAGACAGAGGTGACTTTGAGGGGGACTGAATTGTACTGGCATGTCCTCCAATGCAGCCATTCCCCCAGGCTAGGAGCAGCACAAACCTCCCAGGCAGGGCCCTTCCCACACTTTTTAAAAGCAAGGCATGTCACACTGCGTGATATGGGACACTTCACAAAAAACGGTTTTGAAGACACAAATTTCCTCATTTACTGAATCACAAGTTCAGGCATCTCAATTCCAAAGCAGTAGAGATGAGGGTGAAGTGATTAGTTCTACAGCATCAAAATATTTAATTCCAATTTCAGTTTTTAAATGTTTTATTTCAAAAGCTGCTTCTTTTGAAGTGCCAGTTCCAGAAAAAAGCAAGACATTTCATTTGTAGATCTCTTCAATCTTATCAGATTTTTATCAGACTTTTGTTTTACAAAGTTTTGTGAGGTTGACAAGAATGTTTATGTTTAAATAGCTTCTTTCAGTTTGAGATTTCTTTAGGGTAAAAAAAACCCCATGGATTCTATTTAAGACCTGCTGTTATTTGCCTTAAGAAGAAAAAAAAAATAACCAACAAAAAAGTGTCTTGAACTAGAATGTATTTTATTCACCCCAACATAAATTGCAAGCATAACAAAGCGAGAAACGGTGAACTGGAGAGACTTTTTTCAAGCACTTCAGTGTGCCAAGACAACTGTACATTCATCAGTTATTTCTGTTACAGCTCAAGATTTTCTGAAGTATTCTGAAGTATTTCTGGAGTATTGTGTCCTGTTCTGGGCTCCCCAGTCAAGAGAGACAAGGAGAGAGTCCAGTGGAGATTACAAAGACCCTGAGGGGACTGGAGCATCTCTGTGATGAGGAAAGGCTGAGAGACCTGGGGCTGTTTAGCCTGGAGAAGACTGAGAGGGGATCTGATCAATGCTGATCAATAGCTAAAGAGTAGGGGTCAAGATGATGGGGCCAGACTCTTGTCAGTGGTGCCCAGTGACAGGACAAGGGGCAAGGGGCAAACTGGAACCCAGGAGGTTCCATCTGAACATGAGGAGAAACTTCTTTCCTGTGTAACAGAGCCCTAGAACAGGGTGCCCAGAGAGGTTGTGGAGTCTCCTTCTCTGGACAAGACCAGAAGATGCATTGCTGGATCAAGTCAATCAAGTCTTAATGTCATCTCTGGGTGTGATGAGCTGAGCTCATTTGTTTTCACGTCTGAACAGGTTTCTAACTGACTCTCACCTGGGCTACAATTACTCCCAGAGGAGAGGTGAACATTAGTGGTAAGTGGAGATTATTTTTAGCCAAATTCTGTAGTCCTGGTATACCTCAGTTTTCACTTTCTCAGCACATTTTATTCAATTTTATTAGGTCATTTAGCAAATAATTTTAATTTTCTGCTTAGATCTGAATTTCTGAAAGTAATGTACTGTTGTACAGTTAATGAGTCTGCTAATAAGCTCCACGAAAATGTGATTTGAGAATCATTCCAGGACATAACTGTCACTCAGACCCTATGCCAATTAGCATAACCATTAGCAACTATCCCTAAGAGGTCCTTGAAATTTAAATGAGATTTCCTGAGATCCCTTTTACTAGGGAGGTTGAAGATTCACATAGAAAATGCAGCCTGGTAAAAGCAGTAATTCATTAAAGACAAAGTCTGTCTTTAGATGTCAATCCTCACCTGGGTTCTGAGGAGCAGCAATCTCTCTGTAAGGAACTTGGTGTTTGTTTGCCCTTACAATGATGTCAAGTGGTGCCATGGCTGTATAACTACTTGAGCAGCCAAGAGACTGGTACAGCAACAGAATGGGTGGCTTTTTATTGCAAACATGAAAAACACGTTAGCATTGGTGGGGGGGGAGGGTGTGGTGTTTAGGGAGCAATATTTTACCCACAAGGTCTTATTAGATCTTGATTGATCTAGACCAATTACCAGGTCCTGCACTTGGTTCACAACAACCCCCACTTCAATGCTCCAGGCATGGGGAAAAGTGGCTAGAAAGTGCCCAGCAGAAAGGGACTTGGGGGTGTTGGTCAACAGCCACCTGAGTATGAGCCGGTGTGTGCCCAGGTGGCTGAGAAGGCCACCAGCATCCTGGCTTGTATCAGCAATGGTGTGGCCAGCAGGACTAGGACAGGGGTCATCCCTCTGTACAAGGCACTAGTGAGGCCACACCTCGACTACTGGGTTCAGTGTGGGGCCCCTCACTACCAGAAGGATATCGAGGGGCTGGAGTGTGTCCAGAGAAGGGCGACAAAGCTGGTGAGGGGTCTAGAGCACGAGTCTTGCAAGGAGCAGTGAGGAGCCTGGAGAAAAGGAGGCTCAGGGGAGAACTTCTTGCTCTGTACAAGTACCTGAAAGGAGGTTGGAGCCAGGTGGGGGTCAGTCTTTTCTCCTAAGTAGTAAGCAATATGACAAGAGGAAACAGCTTCAAGTTGCACTAGGGAAGGTTTAGGTTGAAATTAGGAAAAAATGTCTTCCCCAACAGGCTTTCCGGGGCAGTGGTGGAGTCCCCATCACTGGAGGGATTTAAAGGACATGTAGATGTGGTGCTGAGGGACATTGTTTTGTGGTGGATTCAGTGATGCTGGGTTAATGGTTGGGCTTGATGGTCTTAAAGGTTTCTTCCCACCAGAATGATTCTATGACTTAGTTGTCTTGGAAAAAAGGCTGTGTGAGGTTGGGGGCAGTGCTGCAGTGCTCTCAGGTGCTGCAGGGACCAGAGCTGCTCTGGGTGCAGGCAAATTTCAGCTAGCTGCAATTCCCACTGGAAGTCTGTCCTCAATGCTTCACTTCACAAGCCCCCCCCCCAACTCAAAAGAAAGCACTTTCCGGAATACTCGGCTCTTTTTGATCTTTCTTTTTGATCCCAGCTTTTTAGTTCTTTGGCCTCCCAGGACCAATTCTGTCACATGTGTTAAGAAGTAACAGATCTTCAAGGCTTTGTTTAGGGTAACAACCTCACGCAGATCTTGCCATAACATTGCAAAGATGACTTCCCGAAGGTGAAGTTTTAGCCAGGCTATCAATCAGGCAAACACAGCACCTCAGGTGAAATGCAAAAGCTTCAGGCTCAGAAGGAGGCTGCTGTGGCTTGGGGGTATGAAATAAAAAAGCATGTCGTATTAGAAAACTTTAAAGACCTGGCAGAGGTATTAGCTTAATCTCTCTTCTTTTAATCTTGCTTTATCTCATTTACAAAATGAGAAATCCCTATACTTGCAAGTAATTTCTGTCAGCTAGAGCTGGGTGGTCCATCAGTGCCCTCCATGGCCAGAGCCAGCCCATGGGGTGATGTCCTTGAGCCATCACCTTTCCTTCCTGGCAGCTCTTACAATGCAAGGAATAGCCTTTGGTGCAGAGTGTGAATCCTAGAGCTGCACACCTCCTCTTGTGCCTGCAGAGATATGTAGACCTGTGAATTACTGCTGCAGCCATGTGGTCCATGAGGATGCAGTCCAAAGCTGGCATTCATGATTATGACCAACATGAATTTGAAACCTCATGCTTGGGAAAGCAGTGCAGGAAGGTGCTCGTGGGTAGAGGATGGAGCTTGGCAATGAGGTCGAAGGGATATCTTCTGAACTCTGAATTGTTAGACTGATTCTATCCCACTTTTAACTGAGCAAGTGAACATGAAACACAGGATTAAATAAAGCAAAGATTTAACAACTGATGCAAGTCATCTAGGAGAGATTAAGTTAGTCAGACAAATGACCAAAGCCAGTAACATGCTAAGGTAAAAGAGGGGATGAAGTTTGCCAAGATCAAGGAACTGCTTCAGAAAATGCTCTTGTGAATTAATGACACAGTAAAACTGACTATTAGGCCGAGCAACTTCCTGTGGGGTCTTGTGAAGGGCTGCTTTCTCAGCCACCTCCAGAGTGTTTCCCCCATTGCTCGCTTGTGTTCCCATCACTGGAGCAGCGTTCACCCATCCCCACCTTTCAGCAGCAGTGGTGGGCTTGTTTCCTCAGATCTCGCTTCCTAACGACTTGCACATTCAGTTGTTTTCCTGCTTTCTTTTGTTTTAAAGCAACATCGAGGGCATTTAGGACTGGGGAAAGGATGTCTGCAGAGACAATATCGTGCAAACAATGCCAACAGATTATGATGGTGATTATGAATAATAACATCAAGCAGCAGCTGGGACCTGATTGATTAAAGATGACTTGGAGGTCCACAAGGCCTTAAAGCACTTTCCAAGGTCTGTTTTTGCCTTTTCTGATGGAGCCTGAGCAGGTTTGCACAGCCGGGTCCTGCTAACGTATTTCATGTCTCGCCAGGACTTCGCTGGGCAGGTACAACTCTTTCACAGCTGTCAGTAAGCAGCTGGATCTCAAAAGATCTACAGCCTGTCAAAGCTCAATAAATACCAGGGCTCCTTAGTTCATATGGAGGCCCTATGGAAATTCCCATTTTCTGTAGCAAGCCTAGGAGAGGGTAGTTCTTAAACTAGTCTAAACTCAGGCTTTAATATGTGGCTAGAGTTTTGTTGGTCATGTTGGCTGTTGATGGATGATCATTTGCCATCTTTTTTTCTCTTGATGGGGAAAGCCAGGGTCATATAAATCATATTTTCATGCAAGACACCAGGTACAGATTTTTTGGTATTTGCCCTTAATTGCCTTCTCGGTTTTTGTTAGACAAGAAAGGATATTAACAGGATTGCGCAATGGCCAATTAGTTTTAAAGGTCTTTAGTACCATTACTTATCTGGAATAATTTGTAATCTTCCTTTGACAAAGGCAGCCGAGGAACCCTTTTTGATAATAACACTAAATCAGGCTGCTAGCGCACATACCGATTAACAAGTACAAGGGATGTTACACCAAACAGAAATTCAATTTAACAGATCTCACAGCTCCAACCATATCCCAATTATATTCATATCCTTCTGCAGCCTTCTCTGTTTTATTCGCTTATCCCTATCTTCAGAGGTCTCAGCATGAGTTTATCATGTTTCCTCTTGCTGTTGTTCATATGCAGCCTGCTCAGTCCCCACCATTTTTTTCCATAATGTTCTTTGCTCTCTTATTTCTCTACTGATCCCTTATGATGCCTCTGGCTACAGAGGTGAAGGGGACTGTTTTAGCAGGGAAGTGGGAGAAGGTGTGTGCACACTTGGGCCCTTCCCCACATGACAGGGCTATGAGGTAAGTGCACTGACTTTGCTGTTGGTCAGTCATTTAGGGTCTGGAAGCTGCATGAATTGAAATTCATGCAGCAAGATTAGTTCAGTAAAACAATTACCCTTTCCTATCTAACCCAACCAGGGCTCGGCATCCTGGGGAGAAGTGGGAGCTCCTGAAGCTCAGGACAGGGAACTAGGAGGGCTGGTGGGCTTTTCTGCCACTTGAAAAGAATAGACGAGATTTACATGCAGACCCTATCACATTTAGAGAGGGCACCAGCTATTTGATCAAGACCTTCCCCATGCTATCAGATACCCCTATCAGATCTTGGGTATTTGCCAGCTGCTGGGTTTCTTTCTCTGTTTTAGACCATTAGAAAGGCAGAGGGATACCTGTAAAAGGGTCTTTTGAAAGTAGTGTAGTATCAGTGCCCTTGCTATAATGCAAATAGGAATGATTTTTTTTTTTTCTGCCTTTGACCACTGGAGAAGATTTGAGAGAAAAATGCATTAAGTGGAACAAAGAAAGCAAGCATGGGTTGAAGACTCTCTAAATAGAGCCAGCTGTATCCCCTAATAGAAGTAAAATCCTCATTAATGAAGCTTCTACTTTAAAAAGTAGAAGCTGAAATCAGTTCATGAGGAGCTGAGCCACTTAACTGGATCTACCAACAAAGCACACTCTTATTATAGGACCTGCCTGTCTGTGCTATCTCTGATAGTTTCTTTTGAGTTTTCCGTAGGCTTATCAAGGTAAATCTCTTTTGCCAGCTGAGGATACTATTTAAGTGGAAGTTTTCTCCTCTTTATGGTGTGCAGATTATGTCAGCTTTTTCTATAATATGGGAAACACCTAAATGTTGTCCTAGTCAATGAAGCACCAGCCACAGCAGGATCACAAAACAGGGGATAAGGCAACTTAGCAGCCAGAAGAGCCAGAGGTACTTAAGTTTGTGTCCTTTTCTCCTTCTTGCTCCCATAAATCTGTGCTGGAGAGAGCAGCAACGTGACATTACTTCTATCTCTCTGTTCTCTTTCCCTCTGTTTTATATTTATTTCTTCATAGGCCAGGAAGATTTCTTAACAGCACTTGTGAGTGTCAGTGATTGGAATGTGATGCCACAGAGACCAAAATCAGCTGTCATCTCTCGAACGCCTCTGCAGTGCTGGAAGTTTCAAACAAGTTTGTCAAAACGTGGGCTGCTGCCTGCACACAAAGCATTCATCTGGGGCTGGGTTCTGATATTGGCTTTCATACTAAATGTTGTCTCTTTCTATAGGCAACAGAGGCAACAAAATCCTCTGCTTTCAAAAAATCAAAGAGGCAGAAAAATGTGGAGCCAACACAACTCTGTTACATGGCAGGTTCTGCTGCTTGTTGGTTATTGTACAGCTGTAAAAATTCAGACCAATTTAAACATGCCCGTATGCCAGTGAGCTGGTAGAGCTCCACTTGCCTGAGGGAAATGGGGATTTGGTCTGGCTTTGTGTGGAAAGGGTATTTTGTCTGCACTGGTTGCTCACCTATAGCATTTCTTCTCTTTGTCAATCTTCCTTAGGCTTCTCCAGTCAACCGGTAGATTTTTCTGTGACAGAGACCACCTCTGCTAATGCATCCTCCCTGCGCAGCACTTCAGAGATTGGGGTTAGATGCCTGCTTTGGGTCCCACATCTCACAGGCTGTACAGAGCACCCTGAGATGGGTTTGGGCACATGAGGCCAGGCCTGCATGTGTCCAGGTCAAGCTGCTGCTAGGAAAGTGCCATTGGACATCCACTTTGAAGGCTCCATGCTCCCTTCTGTGTAGCTCCATGTGTCTCCTCATGCACAAGGTACTAGCTCTGCAGCAAATGCAGATTCATGGAAACAGGCTGGCAGGTAAAAAAAAAAAAGGAAGAAAGACTCCATGAAAGTTCTCACAGAAGAAAGTCTGATTCATGAGCTTACCCCTTGATAAGACACTGAAGAGCATGGTGTTGCATATCATGACTGCAAGAAAAGCTTTGGTCAATAGTCACACTTCACAGACAACAGAAACTCCAAACACAACACAAAGAACTGTAGGAACCAGGTTTCATCAGTGCCACACCTCATAAAACTGCTTCTTATATACTGTGCCTCGCAGGATTTATTGTCACCTGGTCCACGTCTGATGCGGAGCATTGGCATGGGACTCATGAATCCACAACTTCCATTTCTACCTCTTCCACAGTGACAAGGTGGACTGATTTCCATCCAAGTGATTTAAATGAGCCACCAGGGAACGGTGATTTAAATCATCGATGTTTGCTTTTTCCATTGGCAAGAGAGGCAGCTTTAATGATGTATGGTCCTACTGCTGTGGCTGAAATCTAAATTCCTGGAATATTCCCTCTAGATAATCTCTAAAGTTCATGTATTTGCCTCTTACTGGCAAGCTGAACACAAGGGATTGAATTCTTGGCATGGGCTGGGCAGTTTGGAGCTGCTGCGCTTGTACTGGCAGCCTGAAATAGGCAGCCCAGAGTGAAGGTGCCAAACGGGGTGGTATTAAGTACCTCTTGGCTTCTGCTGAGCAGAGGACTAAAAGGGAAAGTGTTCTGAAAAATTGGAACGTGCAGGAAGGGGTTTGGCAGAGCTGTTGAAGGAGGGGGACTATGTCTGAGCTTTGCTTCATGATGCTGACCACCCTGCAATAGGATGGGGGGCAGGAATTAGTTGAGATGCTCACACAGGCAGGACAGAAGCAGTGTGAGCCTCATGCAGCCAAGGAATGTAGGATTTCCAACATGGATGTGAAGGTATTAGAGAAAAATTTCAAGCCTGGATGGATGGATGGACAATTTACAGTGTAGATATATTATTAATTAATTTTTTTTCATGGAAAAACCTTGAAAATTTTGATACATAATTAGCAACCAAATGGTTGATGACCTTTCTGTTTTCTGCTAGCTAGAAGTGTGCCCTATACCTAGCCAAAGTATTTAAACAAATATATTGTTTAACCATACTTCAATCAGTTCTTCAATTTTACATTTTTGCAACCTTAAAAATGGTGAATAACATAGCAAAGAATCAGCTTCTTACATGTAATATGTTTCGAGTTGCACTTGGATAAGAAGTGGGACTTCAGGTTGTGAAAAGGCAGGATTTTGCTTATGTGTTTGATTCATTAAATAGCAGTGCATCAGGGTACTGAGTGTAAAAGACAATGAATGAGGGGAGTATTTCTGGCCATTTTCTGGTGTGGTTTTAGAAAAGATAGATATTTTTCTCTCACCCTTAATTTATAGTTTGAATTGAACAGATTCTGACTTTTTGACTTTCTGAGATGGCTGGTCACAGTACTACAGTAGTTGAATAAGCTGAAATAAAGAAAAATAATCCTTTAGCTCTTTCAGACGTGACTGTGAGTTGATGTTTGTGAACATCAGTTCTGGGTGAGACAGGTTAGTTGGTTTGATCTCCTCTTATCCGCAGTGACAAGCATGTGACATCTAGATAGAGAACTTTTAGTTTAAGGTATGTAATAGATTATAGTAAGTTTACACAGTCAGCATTTAATCTTGGAATCTAAATAGACTTCTTTGTTTTTAAAACGAAAAGTGTATTTATGGTTTGAAAATCTGTATGTTCAAAAAGTTATTTTTTGACTTTCACTTTTATCCATCCTAGTGTGCATTTGCAGCAGCTCTTCCCCTTTCATGTTTTCCTTTCTCTGTCCACAAAGTGGAGAAGACACTTACCATATGTGTATAACCCAGCAGGATTCCCTAGTTCTAAACCTGAAATTAATCCTAACTACTATTATTTCTTTATTGCAGAAGGCACTTTTCACACCTTGCATTATTGAAGCAGCATGACATACATCTCACCATCTCCTTTCCATTGTGTGCAGCATCCCCTACCTTTCCAGATCACACAGAGATGATTAACAGCCCTGACACAATAGCAGCTCCCTGACATGGCTTCCTGAGGTATTTTGTGAATGCAATTGGCTTCAGAAAACATGTTAGTGAGGAGAGGTACAAACATGCCTCATCTGTGTGGGTCGATGGAACCTCAGAGGGTGTTTGGTGCCATGCATTTCAAGGCCAAGAACTCAATGATGTGGTGTGCTCTGTTCTTCTCTATCTCCTGGCTCCATCCCTGTAGCCATGGTAATAGTGTGTCCTGTGAAAGATGTGGCTGGCACAGAGCACAACACATCCCCTTTGTTGCCTACAACAGGGAATCTGAGGAGCAGGAGCCGCCTTTTCTCACCACACTAATGCAGAACTGGTACTCCTGTGCTGTTCTCTCCTCCTCAGCTGCTTGCCCTCCTCAGGCTCTCCTTCATACAGACACCCATCTGAGGGAGAGAAAAACAGACAAATATTAATAATTGCATTATGGGTTCCAAGGGCAGGAAGCTTGACTGGCCTTTTTATCATTGATATGATAATGTGGTGAGTAGAGAAGATGATACCATCAGAAGTTGCTTTCATCGCTGGAGATAGCAAATGACTAGATATGAATCTTAGACTTGAAAAAGATTCTCATTGAAGGCTTTTCTGAAAGCCCTAATCTCTCTGGTTCATGTGTATATTTTGAAACTTGTTAACACCCCACTCCTTCTCCCCAGCACAGGTCTGTAATTGTGGAGGAGCTTCAAAGAGCTCTGCTCCTGCCTTGTGTTTCTGAGGGAGGCTGGGCACCAGGGCTCATTTACCAAACTGCCTGTTAGAACACAGAGCTATTAAAGGATATCTATTTCAAACACTGTGACCAAAGAGAACAGTAACACTTTGGCCTCTGTGGCTATTTCATGTATGGATCTCAAAGTGCTTTGGTGTCATTAATTTGAAGCAGAAATCTCACTAATTAGCATTTATGTCTGGGTTGGAGGAATGTGTTTTGCAAGTCAGCAATGATATGAACAGTCCTGATTTACCATCAGATGCCAGATCATGCACAGCAGAGTAAACTGTTCATTTAATTTGAAAATCTCAGTTCACTTCAGTTACAGAGAGGAATCTGCAGCAAACCTTTACACCATAGGTTCCTTAACTTCAGTGGGAAGCCCAAGCATAGTCTTGAAATATTTGTGCCCAATTCCATTCTCTCTCTAAAGTTACACAGATGTGGAGGAGGAGACTGGTGTCTAAGTGGAGATTTATTTTTTTTTCCCCCTCTGTTATCTGTATTGTCAGTATTTGGCAATTGAACTCAGAGAAGTTTGATGCTGAACCAGGCCTAACTCAGAACCACAGAAAGTTTTGTGGAATCCTGTGGAAGAAAGGACTTTACAGAAGCCTGAAGAATCTAAGAAACATTTCTGGGAAGGGAAGGCAGGGTTGATTTGCAGGTCGAAGACCAGCACACCACATTGATCTCGACCAGTGCCTTCTGAGTTGCACAGAAGCTGCACTCAGTGATAACTGATGATAGGCTTCAAGGCACGTGTTAACAGGGACTTCAGTCACCCAGGTGCAAAGCAAGACCTGCTGCCTAGCCTGTCCTGCCAAAATAGGTCCTCATACCACTGCAGCACTCAGCAGGATGAGACTGGGGACAGAAGTTATTTCTCCACCTGGAAAAACTGTTTTGCATTCCAACTTATTTGCCATATCCTTTGTTTTCAGCATCCAAAGCATAAATTATCTAAACCATCCTGAGGAGGTCTGTGTGGACAGCTGGGAGAAAAGAAGCCTCTGGATCAGGAGGGCTGGAGATCTCGATGGTGTTTCACAAGATCCTTAGTTCCTCAAAGGCTTTTTCTTGGGAAAGCAAAGTATGAGAGTTGAGATGCAGTTGTGCATGGATTCAGCTGGCAGAACTGCTGGCTGTGCTATGCCTGATTCAAAGCCTTTGCTTCAACTGCTAGACCCAACAAGCAAAGCCTAGTAGGTCCAGTGGTATAATAATGAAGAATGCTGTGCAGTGCTTAGCAATAGAAAAGCATGGGTGATGAGGGACTTAAATTTGGAACGTATCATTTGTTGGATTATTTGGAGGCACATCTCAAAACAGTGCATATGAATGGAGTTTGCTGCACCAGCTGAAGTCACCCTGAATGTTGTTTCTTTGTTGCAAATCCCTTTTCAAATCTAAGACTTCAGAAAAGAACCTGGAACCCATAAATGACATAAAAGGATAAATGTTCACAACATGTATTTTGGGTTTGGTTCAAACACAATATTAGAAAGCTGAATTAATTGTGTTTGTATCAAACCCAAATATATTTTATGAAACAATGAGGCCTCTTAAATGGCTAACTGCTTCCCAGAATACATTTTCCCTGAACCAAACTAGATAACAGCATATCCCTCTTAAATTGGTCAGGAGAACTGGCTGCCAAATGACAATTCTGTGCCCTATATTTATTCACCATCTGTGACTTCCACATAAATTTGCTCATTTTAAAAATCAAAACTTGATTATTTTCTCCCTCCTCTCTCCTCCTCTGCCAGAGCTGTAGGGTAAGTCCAATGTCTGAAAACCAAGCTCTGTTGTTCTTCCTGCTGCAGATATCATAGAATCATAGAATGGTTTGGGTTGGAAGGGACCTCAAAGATCATCTCGTTCCAACCCCCCTGCCATGGCAGGGACACCTCCCACTAGACCAGGTTGCTCAAGGCCCCATCCAACCTGACCTTGAACACATCCAGTGATGGAGCATCCACAGCTTCCCTGGGCAACCTGTGCCAGTGTGTCACCACCCTCACAGTGAAGAACATCTTCCTAATTTCTAATCTAAACCTACCCTTTTCCAGTCTGAACCCATTTCCCCTTGTCCTATGACTACAAGCCTTTGTAAATAGTCCCTCCCCAGCTTTCTTGTAGGCCCCCTTCATATACTGGAAGGTTGCAATAAGGTCTCCTTGGAGCCTTCTCTTCTCCAGGCTGAACAGAATCATTATGGTTGGAAAGGACCTCCAGGTCCTTGAACAACCCCAACTCTCTCAGCCTGGCCTCATAGCAGAGGGATTCCAGCTGTTTTCTTGCTGGTGATGCATGAGGCATGATGAAGTGTGGTTTGTTCCTCTGCAGCTCCATTGTCTTTGTGACGTGTGCAGCAGTTGAGGCTTGTTTATGCCAACAGGCTATGGCTGAGCAGCAACTGGGAGGAATTCCCTCAAGTGGCCTGTCTTTCCCCAAGGGAAAGGTAGAGCATGTGTGACTGAAAGGGGAGAATCAGGTTTGCCCTTTTGTGGCTTGCTTTGCCAGTCAAAAAGGCTGCATTTGCTCAATAAATGCTGGCTTAAATAGGAAGGAGCCAGCTACTGAGAAGGAGGAGAATTAGGAAAACTGTTTCTAGGTTCTAGTGATCCAACATCACTACATTTCTTCGACTTCTGTTCTTCAAAAAACACTTGATATTTTATGAGTAAAGAGTATTCATGGCATCACATAGCAAGTTTCATAGTACATCTTCATCATCCAGCTGCCACAGGTGGGGAGCAGGCAGGACCTCTCTGGGACAGAGATTAAGCCTGAAGAGTGTAGCACTAACTGATTAGAGTCTTTTTTGCCCATCTCATAACACAAGAAATGTGGTCATTCAGGGACATTAAAGGCAGCTAAATTTATAACAATAAATACTGTTTCATGCAGAGTGTAATCAGCCAATGACCCCCTCCCAGCACTGCTGAGAGGTCAAGAGCCCAAACCTGATCACAGAATCACAGAATCGTTTGGGTTGGAAGAGACCTTTAAGATTATCAAGTCCAACTGTTAACCAAGCAATGCTGGGTCACCACTGAACCATGTCTTTCAGCACCACATCTGCATGGTTTTGAAACCCCTCCAGGGGTAGGGACTCCACCACTGCCCTGGGCAGCCTGGTCCAGGCCTTGACAACCCTTATGGGGAAGACCTCGCTCCTCATGTCCAACCTAAACCTCCTCTGGCACAATGTAAGCCTCCCCATGTGCAACTTGATGCTGAATTTTAGGGGTGGTTCTTGCCCTGCAAATTACATTTGTACTTATCAGGGTACCCCAAGCTCAGGCTATAAAGGAAAGAACAGAATTATCAGAAGGAATTTCTCTTGCTTTTCCATCTCCATTTTTCTGCACCCTTCCATGTGTAGCATTGCACACTTGTTACTATAGTAGCAAACCAGGGTATTTTTATCCTGAGCTGATATTGGCCACTCTCAGAGAGAAATCAATGCGCTACAGCAGAGCCAAGGCTCCTGCATTTGAGAAAAGACAGCTGCTGTCAAAGCAGCAAAGTAGTTCATGCTTGGCTTAGAGGTCTCAAATTGTAAATAACACAGGTACATTCAAATTCTGAGCAGAATTTATGATCGAGCGGTAGATAAATACATTCTCTCACAATTACACATTAGTGGTCAGCTGATCTCCTGCGATTCCAGAGGGTGGATCAGTTAAACACTCCTTACACTTGTTTGTTAGAGCTGGAAAACAGGGTTGCTTAGCACAAGATTTCCCTGAGTAGCTTGACAAGACTCTGAGCTTCATCCAGCCTTCTGGTTTTATTTGACATGAACTCATTTTGAAGCAAGTGGGGAACTATCTGTATCTCTGCACAGCTTGCATGAGATGCAGCCCTAAAACTTGGGCTCAGATTTTATGAACCTTTCCAAACTGTTCGGAGAAATTGATGTCAGTGTAAGCATTTTTGACAAACCCCAAGAACTGATGTGTTTTGCTTTGGTTTTTTAAGCTGCGCTGCACATACTTTTGATGGCTCTAAATCAGAAGCCTATCTGAACTTTCTTTGCTATAGACTCGAGGTGGAAACTTCACAAGAAAAGGCTGCCTGGTGCCATTTCTGATATTTAACAGGCTATATGGGAAACAGCAGCAGAACCATTTTTTTCTCAGAGGTATTGGGATACTCCCACTCCTTCCTCTGCTAAGGCTATTTTAACTGTAGATATGAACCAGAGTTTGTCTTTTAGATGGAAGACTCATTCAGTTGTCCTTTTATCTTCACCCTGTCTACACAGCTATTCTGCAGGTGGCAAGACAAAGATGTCATCTGGAGGCAGCAGCTGGCATGATGGAGACGACATGAAGGTGGGTGCGGGGGTGTTGCTCGCCTGCCTGAACTGGGATCAAGTCAAATGACTGGTGTGATGAAAGGAGACGAAGGAAAAAGGAAACACTCTCCCAGGCAATTTTCTTCAAGGAATGAAATTACACAAGAAATGATTGACAAATTAGAAGCACTTTGCACCTAATTTTAATGTGTTCAGATCTTAGGGAGGAGCAATATGTTAAGTTTCAAATTACCCACTTTACCAGTCGCTGCCTTCTCTAAAATCAAAATCAACCTCAGCATTTGGTACTAAATCTTAAAGAAACAAATTGCTTTCTATGGTACGCTGCATTCTTAAAACAGCTTTATTTCAAAGTCCAGCTGAGCAAGTTAATTTAAGTGGTGAGCTGGTCCATGACAGTTGAGCACTTGTTACTGAGGCGGGTTACTTCTATGAGTACAAATCACACTGCCAGGTGAACTTAAGCTAAACCTGACCTTGGGCTCTAGCTCAAAGCCGTCTAATGTCCGTGAGAGACTTTCAATCGACTTAATGGCTCCTGAAGTAGATCTCAGGTGACATCAGCAATCAGTGGTGGCCTTGCTTGATTTACTAGCCCCTGTGACCCATGTTCCCAGAAAAGAAGGAACAATTTCCCAAAGTTCTCTTTTCCCCTACCCATCCAGACAACAGCTATTCTTGTGCAAGCCCTAGCACCATCCTGCAGCTGGTTATATGCCTCTGCTCTAAGGGAACCTTGAGGAGGAAATCTGATGTCTCTGGAGGCTATGCCCTTATTCTGTATGTCTACAAATATATACATATGTTGCTCCCAATGCCAGAGCTTGTGAGGTAGAGGGAAGATCTGAAGCGCTTTAAAACGCACTTCAAGCTGGGCTGCTCCTCAGCCTGCCTTTGAAGCTCTTTCCCATGACCTCAGTCCTTGCAGGCCTGCTGGCAATATGATGTGTCTGTTTTATTTAATATAAGTAATCTGAAAGGGCCAGTTCAACATCCCAATTTAGTAATGAGACTTATTGAAGCTTATAAGCTGCCCTGGCTTGTAACACAATTAAATTTCAGGAAATAGAAAATATTCCAGTGAGGCTGGTGGATTCATAATACTATTTGAGGCTTAATGCATACTAAAAACCTGCCATTTAAGGTTTAATATAATATGCAACAGCCCTAAATGACCAACAAGAACATTATGCAAATTTTTAAGGAAGTTATTGCCTTCTGTAAATGACAATTTATCAATGGCTTGTAAACAAAGGGCTTTCCTCGTGGTTATGAACCAAAGAAAATACAGAAATGAGCAGGCATAAATGGGTTATAGAAACAGGAGGTCAACAGAAAGCTGCACAGTGCAAATCATTGTGGACCTTCCTGTCAGCCAGGGCAGCAGAATGATGTGCTATTATTTCTATGTGCCAACAGACTACGTTCAGTCAGGAGGCTCTCCAAAAAAAGATTTGCTTAAAAATAGTGAGATTTTTTTGGTAAGCATAGCACCTGCATTTTACTCTTTATTCTTCTCTTTTCCACTCTTAGTATTTGTTAAACGTTTCCAGCCTTTTATTTGTAAACATAGGGGTGTTTTTTAAACCACCACATTTATTGCCAATACACCTTTTGTGATAGCATATGAATCCAAATTGTAAAGGGTAACACTGCCAGATTCTCAATTAAAATGCCCAGTCTTAGGATGGCCAGGAGTCCTCTGAGGATATCTGCTCACTGACATCATCAGCTTTAAGAGCGAGGTAAAGCTGGTCATGGGCTTGCATCCATCACTGCACTGTGCCCCTAAGAACAGGTAGGTGTGGGAGCAGGAATAAACCCACAACACAGGGTCACACAGTGATTCCCAGGATTGTGGGAGCAGGATTTTTTTGGCCAGTGTTGATAGAGCTGGGCCTCAAGAGACAATCCCATCACATCCACATGCCTAACATTATAATGGGTTTTGAAAAATGTTTTGGCTATTATGGAGCCCTTTTTACAGTCATGCCATCAATTCAGCATGAGAAGATATTTTATTTTAAATGTGCTACCAAGACACGGAGGCATTTGCATTGTTAAATTCTCAGATGTCAAACAAACACCATTATTGCAAAATGAATGCAGCTACCCAGCTGAGGAACACATCCATTCACTGCAAATAAGCAAAACTTAAAAAATGAATGAGTTCTGCTGATTGCACGTATCACCAGAAATTAATAATGGTCTAGGAATTTTTCACACAAAAGATAATGAAAATGTGGTGACTGTTTGTTTCCAGTTGTCAATGTTCGTTCCTCACTGAGGTGCCAAGGATCATCACCAGCTCCAACTTTACAGGTTCTGAACAAGCGCACTGGTTTTGTTGTCAGTCTGGGGAACTGATCTTTCCAATGACATATGATGTGACCCTCAAGTCTTGACAGTTGAGGCAGCTTTGTGTTCCCCTGAACAGCTGGACTCCTGAGCGAGGCGCTTGTCTGCTGTCATTTCTTTGTCTATACCAGATCCTTCTCAATTTTTAAGTATCATCTATGAAATGCCTAAACATTCTCTTTTAGCATATTCTTCCTTTTTATTTCCTCTCACACTGCACCCTTCCTTTGGCATGTACTGCAGACACTGCTCTTCCTTACCCCTCCTTTCCCATGCCTGGTTTCTTCTTCCCTTGCCTACTCCATGGCCATGACATTCTTTATGTCTTTGTATTTGTAATAACAGCTTCAGCTCTTGGAAAATTAGGTGAGATGAACTTGTTATGTGACAAATTAAACATAAATAGCTCCAAAAAACCATTCTGAAGTATTTGTCTGTGTCTGTATATTCATCTGCTAGATGAATCACTTGAGTTATAAAAAGTGTGGAAGAGAAAAATCTAATGGAAATGATAATGTGATTACTGCCCATAATTCTCACAAATCAAGCATATCAGTTACGCACAAGTAGGTTGTCTGAATGTCTGTGGAGTTTTTTATTTTATTATTTAAAGCTGATTAAACAACTGATTGTAGGCCCTTATGTACCTTTCCACACAGCTGATAGTTGAAGTGAAAAGCACCAGCTAGATATTTATTTTATGACTATGCAACAGTCAAGCCTCACGGGGCTGAAGGCTGTGTGTCCTTCTCTGTAGCATCTTGTTTCAAATATTGAGAAAACACAAGAGGCACATTTATTTACAGATGTACTTACTGAGAAGCTAATAAACTGGTCTCCATGTCAGTCTGTATTTTACTTATTTATTTGGCCTTTGTTTGAAAGACTTTCCTGTGTGTATTGAGTAGACACAGCTAAGGAATTAGCATCCTTTTTGTGCCTTTAATGATACTATCAAAGCATGCAGCTGAAATACAGCGATCACCTTGCAGACTTAGTGACAAGACTCAGACTTACTGTCTTTTATCAGGAAATCATAGTACACCGAGCAAACGTTATTTAAAAATGTTCAGGTATGAAGACAAAAGCCCCCTATAATGAGAAGTTACTGCAAGGAGAATGGATATTAGTTGTTAAGAAGGTTATAAATCCTTATGTTGACGGGTTGAACACATAGGAGAAGTGCATAAAGAAGGTATTTATTCTTGGTATTAATTTTTAAGCTGAAGGAATTTATTGCAAAACAACCTAGCTTCTGTTACAAACTCAAATGCTCTTCTGAGCAAACTGAGTTCCAAGTGTGTCTGCCTTGCTCACCAAAAATGCTGTGTTACTTGGAGCAGGCTCCAGCACGCAACACAAGGAGAGAAATTAAGAAACCCACTTCTCCCAACAAAGAGGGCACCCAGCTATGCCGTTGCAAGGCAGAGATGGGTTGGGGTTGCAAATGAGGAGAGCTTGGGGTCTATGGGTGTGCTGTTGCACTAATGATGCGTGCAGCACATACTCCTCTTACCAAGAGCAGCGAGTGTCCCGATGGAAAACAGCATCATTCCCATCACTAAAGGTTCACATTCCTGTTCCTGATTTTTATTTATTCATCTGTCTGAAGAGAAAAAGAGAGTCTCTGCTCTTCATGGCAGCAAGATGGACTGGCCAGCCTGCAGCTCCATGGGTTGGACTGGGCAGAGAGGAGGGCAAGTTGGCCAGTGTCACAAGGTTGTGTTGCTGTTCCAGAGCACAAGTTCTTCTCTCTAGGAGCCAAGTCACATCCCTCTGGGACTGACTCCAACACCAGCTCTGCAGTGACTCAGGAGAGGAGACAGTGGTCTCACTCAGCTGCTAAAGAGAATAGTCTTGAGTGGAGCCCAAGCTAGAAACTAGGGGATTAGCTCAGAAAATAAGGCCAGTCCTACCTGCAGTCAGTGTGTGACAGAAGCCCAAACACAGGGAAAGACCTCTGATGGAATTTTTGAGGTCCTGAGCTTGTTTCCTTTGTATCCCACTCCCTGTTTGCCTGTCCTTGCCTCTCCCTCACTCAGCTCTGAGCACAGCCATAGGACCTGTCTTTCTCCTCACACCAAGCACAGGTTGGTCAGCCAGGTTCAGGCATACATGCAAGACCATAGGGTGAGGTGAAGCCAGCAGCCAAGTGAAATCCAGGCTCACAGGAGTTCAGCCCCAGTGACTGCCTACTTCTGTGAGTCTTTCTTCATCCCAATGTGTCCTGGTTCAGACAGGACATGGCTAATTTAGTTGGGAGGAGCCATGGCTGGGCTATTCTACGTCATGCTGATGTCATGCCACTCCACGTGTCTGTATGCTTGGTATCACTTGCTTTGTACCTTGTTTTTCTCACTGTTGTTGTTCTGATTGTTTCTTATGTGTTATTGTAATAAATTCTCCTTATCTCAACCCAAAAAGGCATTTTAAACCCCTCTTGCCATTTTTGTTTCCAATCCAAGGGGTGGGGGTCAGCAGCCATATGGTTCATGTCCAGGCAGGGACTAAACCACCATGTAAGGCTAAAAGAAGGATATACTCTTCACATAGGAAGCAGATGACATGGGAGACCAGAAAGGCTGGGAGCTCCTCCTGACCAGGAGATCCTCTGTGTTATGCTGCACAGAAGGCACACAAGATGAGTTTAAAAGCTTAAATAGTTATTTCGGTTAAGGCCTGTACTGTTGATAGAGCTAAAGAGTGCTAATTTGTACATCTATGCTCTCATACACTCAATATGATCCTGAGAGGATGTTTGAGTGTCTCTTGTGAGGGGTCGCTGAACAGTCCTTTGAACTAATGAAAGGTTTGTCTCTACATAAGTAAAAGGGTTACTTTATATTTGAGAGCAGTTCTTACCTTTTTCTGGATAGAGTTTTGGCTTGCTGAGATGCAGGCAGGCTTGATATTTGAGATAAAAAAAACTTAAAGGGCCCCCTAACAATGGAGCTTTGGGATCCTCAGAGGAAAAGCAAAATAGTCTTATTAAATGTGGAGTAATGCGTGTGATTCAGTAAAAAAAAATTAAGCCAAGATAATCAGGTATAGCCTGATTCAACACACTATTTACCCACCTGCTTTTCAGAACAGCTTATTGGTGACAAAATAAAGCCAGAGAGCAATGGGTCTGGTCTTGCACATCCAGGCAAGCACATCTGCTTAGTGCTCATCTTCTGTTGATTTCAGTACGGTCAGGATAGGAGCCATTGGGACTACTCCAGGTTTGTTATTTCAGATGAATTTCAAAAATAACATCTTTTCATTTGTTTGATTTTGCCATAAACTTACTGGCTTCTTCCTGCCAAAAGCCACCAGTAATGAGGTACAGGCTGTATGCAGCACATACTTATTAAATATGTAGTGGAGTCATCCTGACCTGGGCACTAGAACCTGGGTACTGCACATCTTGTTCATGTGCCATTGCACTAATGGAGCATTTTGGAACTACTCTATTTCTGAGCTGAATCCAGACTTTAAAGCCAGTCTCCAAAAAGTGTCTGCTCATTTAATTCATTTGTGGTAACAGCCTCAAATGAGAGGCATTCATTTCCTCTTAACGTAACTGTATTATGAAATTCTGTTGTGAATGAGGTACTTGTAGGAAATCTTGATTATTTTTTAAAGCTTTACTTCCTTCCACACAGGCAGATTCGGAAGATACATTTCCCCTTGTTAAAAATGAGCCCTTAGTGTAGCTCTTAGCAGGCTTTCCCAAGGGTTATTAGACCCAAAACTCACATAGGAAAAAAACCCAAAACCAACAAAGAACAAAACTTCACTTTCATGTATACTACTGCTTTTTGGTAGTTGAGAACATTGATGAAATACACTATATTCACATAAATAATTTCTTTTTCTACAAAAAAACCCACATTTTTTTTTCCCTACAATAATAACAGATGTAACTTGGCGTGTTTGATGATGTCTATGCACCACTCCAGTGACAGTAGAACTTGACAGCAGCTAGGAACCATAATAATTTCATGACTCTCTTCTATTGTCCTGTAGCTTGGCAAGTCGTTGTGGGCTGTACAGTACAACTACTGCTTGTCAGGTGTCTTCTCCCATCGTCTGTGTACATGTGCAGTTCTGCGTATCAACTTTCTCATGCGCTGGCTGTGCTAATGGCTTTGCTAGTGGATTGGGCATAGAAGTTCATATGCAGCTGGTTCAGAAAAAAACAGGTAACTCTAGACTTGTACCAGATAATTCTTGGCGACACTTGCATGTGCTTTGATATGCTTGTACATCAAACAGTGGGGAAGACTCTGTACATGGGTAATAAACCTTGACAAGTAAGGTTGGTAGGGCTGCTGACACACTGCTGCACCTCCATGTTGTTCTTCATATTGCTCAGTTTCAAAGGAAAAATGTTCCTTATCCTCCAGTTTTATCTAGATCTAGCTTTGCAGAGGCAGCCAAATGGCCTTGATTTTGCAACAGTTTTGAAACCAACTCACATATAATATGTTTTTGTTAAGCTACCATGGATTATCAGGAGATGCGTTTTGCAGTTAAGATGTTTGTAGTTGGGGTGATGTGATCACATCAATGGTCTTTTCTATACCATGCTGCTCCTCAGCAATCCCAGTAGCAGTTGCTGCAGTGCAACAATTTAATTAGAGCCACTTCTGGCAATTAAGCCTAAAATGAGCCATGGGTTTGGCTTCTCCGCCACTGCATGTTCCTTCTCTTCATGGGAAAGGTAGGATAGCACTTGTCCCCTTCCCTGTCATATTCAGGAGTTGCTGATGTAGAGTCTTCTCTAGGTCTCTGGTGTCTTAGAAGCTGCTACTGGACAAGTAGGTGATTTTCCTCCTATCACAAACTATTTCTTACACCAAAGGGCCATTATCTGGTCTAGGGCCCTCCCAGAGCAGGTTCATGGCCAGACTGAAAGAACTGCTGGAACAGCTCCAGTTAGCTTCATGTGGCATTGCTGCTTCACAGTGCTATGAATAATGAAGAGGGGACTAGAGAAGTCCCTAAATAATTCTTGGGGAAAGAAGAGCACCAAGGGAAAACCACTGTTGTTGTCCAGGCACTATTTTGTTGTGTGAATGCTCTCAGTCTGTGGCATGCAGTCTGCATTCCATTAAAGCTCTGCCCACCAGCACTGAACTTTATGGGTAAGTTTAATATTCACATTGCAATTCAAGACAGACATTTCTGCTACTCACGTTTAGCCTGGAACAGGGAGGAAAGGCAACCTAATTCCTGGCTTTAGACTTATGAGCAAATCTTAGCTACAACTGTGCAGATGCAGAGGAACAGCCTTCCCAAAAGCAGAGAGGTCTTCCTCATTCATGCTCCATGGCACGCATTAGCCACTTCTCCAGAGACCAAGAGTAAGTTCTTGTTGTGCAGCTCTCCTCTTCCGTGTTTCTTTATCCTGCCGACTACGCCAATTTTGTTGTGCTGGTTCAGCCATCATCATTTTATGCTGCCGTCACACAGGCCAACACTGAACTCAGCAACATCCCCTCAAAAGTCTTCTTTCAGACAGTCCTGCCACAGGTTCCTGTGGCCCAGCTCCTCTGCTGCGCACTGTGGTGCCAGCATCACCTGCCAGACACAACAGACAGAGAAGGCTCCCTCAGTGGCCCTTCACATGGAAGAACACCACCATGAGAGCTCAGCAAGATGCAACCAGCCCCAACAGAAGCCACACCCAACAGGAAGCTCTCCTAACTAATTGGCTCCTGGTTAATATAATCCTGGCCTCACCCACCACCCCAACCGTGACCACCTGGGTGAAGGCAGAGCCACAGAGACACAGGTGGGCCAGGTTCTGCCTCTGGAACATGAAGCCAACAGAAGCAACAAAACATTCTGCTGGGTTGTGACTCATCCACAGGTCAACTCCACCTTGGAGCCCACAACTCAGGCCCCAGCACTGCAGTGCTACATCTCTGTAGGTACAGTTCCCAGTGGAATAGTGCTTTTTCTTCATCTTATCCAGTTCCCTATCATTTACCATTAGAATTAAAGACACTTTCAGTTTGCACCATGGACCACCATCCCCATGCAAAACCTAGGGATGGGCGAGCAGGAGCTACGGCAGTACAGGAGTGGTCTCTTTTCATCCTGTCATTAAGCTTTTGCTGCCAGAGGCTTTGTTGCATTTGTCTGATAGATAAAAGCATGGCTAGCAAAGGGAAAGATGAGGGAGAGGCCTTGGGTAGGAGACAGAGCATCTTCAGCTCAGATTTCAGTGGTACAAAGGTACAGACATGTGTTTATAATCCAGGGGATTTTTTTTTTTTATTTTAAATGTGCCTGAAAGATTAATGGCAGCCTGGAAAAAATCAATAGTAACTCATCACAGGCAAAATCTTCTGGAACACAAAATCCTACTGCGGGGGACAAAGCAAAATTATGGCAGTCTGCAGCAGGGCTAATGAGCCTGTGATTAAAATTAAGGACTAGCTGTGTCGCTCTGCACCTCTCCTACAAGCTTCTTGGGAAAATTGGCCCATCAGACTCCTATATCCTGAAAATAATTTAGACACCATTAAGAAGATTAATTAGGCAGCTCAGACTTCTAAATATGATTTGAGAACCACGGCTCTTAATCTCCTCCTGCCTTGGTTTCCCCACTCTAAATTGTGAATTTTCCTTTTTCTCCTCTGAATCTCTTTGTCTTCTTCAGACTGTAACCTGGTGAAAGGCAGAGAGCGTTCTCCATGTGAACACACAGTGCTTTGCCCAAGAGACTCCTGATCTTGCCAGGCACCTCAGACTGCTGCTCTTAACAGAAATAATTAGGAAAGAAGTTTGGGCTGAGATATGCTTGAGGGGCAAAAATCAGGTAAAGCAAGAAACAGATTTCCAAGAGGGAATGCTGTCAAATGAGTTCCTTAAATCTCATCAAGAAAAGCATGCTGCAAAGGATAGCCTTGAACTGGCGGGAGATGAAGTCATTTCACAATGTACCTTGAACAGCAGTTGTTCGGTGTTCAGAGCGTTAGTATGTTATATGAACTGGTGAGATGATTTCTCTCCCAAGAAGTCACCTGGAAAGAAATAGCAATTTAGAACCACTGGATGCCTTCATAATTTCTGTGAATGCAAAATGAAGACAGAAACAAGGTTGTGAAGCATTTCTGGCCTTTTCAAGGTCTTATTCGGAAGGAGAAAATGAAACTGTGCATATGTTGAAAGCTATTCTAATAATATTTATCAGAAGAAAAAGCCTCACAGAGGCAGCTGCCAGGGCTGAATCAGAATGTGTCAACATCCTACTGCCTGCGATCTACATCAGATCTAAAAGATTTGGCAAGAAATTTGGATCAGAGCAATTACCTATGTGGCTATTTGTTAAGGGTTGTCTCAAACACAGCACTCAGAGAAATTGAACTGTCAGAAGTTAATACAGGAATAATAAGAGGACATTTCATCTCCATTGGACACCAGAGATGAATAGTCTAAATGGGGAAAAAAAAAAATTGAATATGTATTTGGCTTTAGTTTTTGTTAAAGGATTATAACATGAATAATGAATATTTTAAGGAGAGAAGACTGGGCCTTCAATTTCTTTCAATAATGTTAGTGTTGTATATACTGGTTTGAATAAAATACATTTCATAAAACACCTACACACAGCTCTGCAATGCATTATGGATGGCCCCTCTTGAGAAATCTTACATGGCTTTCAATTTTGACACAGTGATATAGTAATAATAGAAAATTCAGGCATAATATTCTGACTGCATCTTTTTTCCCCCTTTATTATTTTGAGCCACACTGGGTGAGCACAGATGTGCTTTCCTGATGCTTCCTTATGCAGCTTGCATGGCGCTGTGGTACTCGCAGGAGGAGCTACCTGGTGCACTGGAAGGTTGTGCCCTGCATTGTGTTGGCTGAGTGTAGAGGATGGAGCAGGGTTTGTCACCAAAAGGCTCCCAAAGGAACTGAGTTTCTGCACAGAAAGAGGCTGCCAAGACTGGAGGAGCTGCCACCAAAACACAGATTCATGCCATAGTTGATTAGAAGTCAAATCATGCAGCCCAAGGTGTACCTTAGGAGTGATGAAGAAAACTTGAGTGCTCAGCTATGAACTGAAGGAGCTCTCCACATACATGGGAGAGTAGCAGGTAGAAGCAACAAGAAGACAGCAGGGAGAAAGATGTTAAAGAGCTGAAGACAGTGTTTGAAGGTGTTTTCCCATGCTATGCTAAAGGAACCAATTACTGATGGTGCAAGATGGTCTGGAAATAACATGGGGTAAGAAAACTCCTGCTTGTTTTGTCATGTAAGCAAAGGCCAGCATGAAACTCTACGGTGTCTTTACCCTATAACCTGGCCAGCCCACTGCTGCCAGCCTCATAAAATCTTTCACTGAGACCCACATTGCAGGAAGAAGCCATTTACCTGGCCAGAAGCTGGTTGCCTGATCAGATGGGGTGGTGAGGCTCATGGTGAAGCTAGAAGTGGGTCATCTTTGCCTGTGACCATTGCATGGCCTGTCAAAAGGCTACAAAAGCAAAATGAAGTCAGGGTGTGAGTGAGGCACTTGGAGCTGAGGGGCCAAAAGAGCTGTTGAACAGGCATTGCTGGAGGTTAGCAGCCAGTTATCACCCAGTGAAAGGCCTACGAGGCCTGGGCTGAGGGCAATGTGTAAAAGGAAATATTTCCCAGCATGAGTTTTGCATTGAGATTAAATCCCAAGTAAAAAAACTGCTCATACACTCAGATTGGGGCTGCTCTGTGAGGGGGACTGCAGGGAAGCTGAGATGTGCAGACACAGCCTTGAACCAACTGTCATTTACCTGCCAGGACTGCTTGGCCAAAAAGACTCACAGGCCCTCTCATCTTCCAGCTGACTTTGCCTTTAACCCTCTCCCTGTGTACCGTAGTTGATAAATCTTCTGGATTTATTTCCCAGCAGAGCATGTGTCGGGGCTCTTATCTGCTGTGTAGGTGGGCCCTTGTATTAACAGCAGGGCAGATGCATTTGGCTTCCTGCTATGTATGCGCTGCCTAATTTCTAGGCAACCTAATTATGAGGGAAATTGTGAAATGCTGCAGTAAACAATCAGGCTTTCGAACTAAAAAGGAATCTGTTATTGCTGCACAAATGGTGACTGCTGTCCCTGGCTGGATTTGAACAGCAAGAGGGCAGTGAGACACAAGGATAAGGTGCTGCAAACATGTTAAAAACAGCATTAAATACCATCCAGGGCCATGCATCACCATGAACCCACCAGCACCTGAAGTGGCCCTTTGATGATATTCCTGGGGCTGCAATGGCTGTAGGAGCTGGTACTGGAAAAGCCCAGCAGCACAGACTTGCTGCTTGATGTTGGGTTCTGAAATTTCAGAGAGAAAACCTTCAGCTTCCCCCAACTTTTACATTATTTTTAGGTCTTTTCCAAATCTCAAGAGGTCCTTGGTGGACCTCTTGCATCTAGTGCATGATATTCCATAGTAAAAAGGCTACTTACACTGTCTGGCAGATAAAAAATAGCCAACCAAAACAACTTTGCTTTGGAAATGCTGTAAAGGAGTGAAAAACATCATGGTCATGGATCCTGAGAATCACACACAGAAACTGGGAACAAAATGTACCCACAGACCCATATCCAAAGGTAAAGCGCGACGTTCCCTAGAACAATTAGCAATCACAACGTTATGTTCCTTCCCATTTCTGACAGCCGTGCCTGAGCCACCCACCAGGCAAAATTACAGGGTCAAGATCAGAAGTGTGCATCAGCTGATTAGCTGAGAGGGCCCGAGAGCTGTGCTACACAGTTGGAAATCACGTGTTTCAACGCGCACAAAGCAGCGAGCACATCAGCCTTTTGGGTCAGACCTCCACACACACACACACACTGTCACACACATGCGCACAGGGCATTGAAAACACAATATTAGAAAGAATTAGTCAGGAAACTGCTTCTACTGATGACAGCGGGGGAATGCCTAGTAAAGTTGGGAAAATGAAGATGTTTTGAAATGCAAGAATAAAGGAGGCTGGGAGTGAATGGGGCCTTCTGATTTGCCTCTGCCATGTGCAGAACATCAGACTGTAAATCTTAAAGAGCTGGTTAGGGACCTCTAGATGTGTCCATGGTACTTGGCCCTGCTCCTCTTTGAATTTCATCTTTACTCATGTTTCTTCACCTGCATCAGTGGTTTTGCACTTCTGCTGCCTCTCCAGCAGTTCCCAATTCTGCTGGCTACCACGTGTGCAACTGTGAAAAAACATTAAGAGCAAGAGTAGAAAGAAACAGAGAGGAAGTGAAAGGAGGCAGGAGAAACTCCAGAGTTGCTGCCTGCCAGTATTCACGGCAGCAGAAGGGTTGTATGGAAGGGGGAACCACAGCAAGACCCAGTGTATTGGGAAGCCATACAAAAGTCCTGGGAGAGGGTGCTCTCCTTGAGTCTTTCTTGCAAATGTCTCTTGCAAGTAGGATGTAGGACTCAGGAAACAGAGGAGCTAATGTGTAAGAAAAAAGTAAAGAGAGTAAAGGAAAGAGAAAAGGACTAAAATGAAAGGAGGTAAGGAAAGAGAAAGTAGAAGACTAAAAAACTCAGGGAGATTTACAAAGTGCTTCTGAATAAACAAAAGCAGGGAGGAGACAGTGAAGAGCAAGACTGAGACACAGCAGACTCAGTTGCTTGTACCCAGGATCAGTGTGCCTCAGTGAGAGGCAGAGTTGTGGGCTAATGCACAAAGATGTTCAGTCATTGCACATTCAGACTCAAGCCCAACAAAGTCATCCAAGCAGAAAATGAAAACCTGTCCAACCCCGGTGCTCCCTGACTCAGCTCCCACACTGTTAGAGCTCACCCTGGAAGAGGATCTTACCAGTCTTGTCTTATTAGCGAGAGACATCCTTGTAAGCAGTACTGGATAACACTCAAGCAAGTGCAACTATCACTTTATGAGAAGCAGCAGGGTGCAGTGGGAGCTTGTGCTGGTGGCCTTTGTTCAGCCTGTCACTTTTGGTGCCCCTGCTCCTTTGCAAGTCTAACCCAGCTGAGCTGGGAGCAGAAGCTGTACTCTGGGTAGTGGAAGCAGAATTAGTGCTCTGGGGCAGAACGGTTTAATAATATAAAATAGAGCTCCTTTAAGTCCTCCCCATATGTAGAATGGAATAAGTTTTTCCAAGGAGGTGGAACACTTCAGTATTATTTGTGAAAAGTTATCTGTGGGGAAAAAATACTGTTTCCCAGTGTCTTGCTGAATGTCTGCCTGGTAGACAGCCAGCTGTCTGTCAACTTCTGCTAACATCACCAGATCTAAAATTATAGTTGTGGGTAGTTTTTGCTGCCTGTCTGCAGTTCATAGGAATTGCCAAACTAGATCTTAGCGGTGGTTCAGCCTGTCTAATGTCCTGCCTTGATGGTCATCAAGGCAAGATGCTTTAGAGGGCTGGCTCTGGTCTCTATTTCCTTGTTCCTTTCCATCCTGCTTTCCCCCCCTATCCTCTCCTATGTCTTTCATTGTGTTACACCTCTCTCATTTGCCATCTTCTTCCTTTTTTCTGTTGTCCCAACCTCCATTTCTAAATTATTCTGTCTCCTCCATCTCACAGTCCCCCTTGATGCCAATAACCATATCCATTTCTGCACTGATACTACAGGAAGCTCTGTAGGATTTGAGTGGGAAGCCAAGCCCCTTCTCCAACCTTCACATGTAGCACGGGCTTCTCATTACTGAAATGTGCAGAGACTCATCAAAAATGGGGAACAAGTTTCATTTCAGGTCTGCACAAGGACATGCAGAGCTAGCGCTACCTGGCATAATTGTTTGAAGTCTCCATAGAAAGCCCAAGGACTGAGTAGGCCATGGACGTTTTCAGAGCAATATGACTCGTTATGATGATATACGCCTTAGCTGCAGAGTAACAAATGTAATCCTTGACATATCTTAGGTCTGACTTGCCCTGCACAAAGCAGTAATAGACCTGTGGCTGTAAGGGATTTATTTCTTTTTTTAAAGAACAGAGACTAAATACATAGACAGTCTTTCAATTTGTTGTTTTCCAGATACTACTGAAGCTTAATGAATAAATAAGTGCAAAATTAAAGTCTCATTACCCACCCCAAAAAGCCCCTGTCATTTGTTAAACCTTTCAGAGGAAGCCAAGAAGAGGGAGAAGTGCCCATTAGAAGGATAAACATATCACAGATCTGAATGTCAAATCAAATTGAGCAAAAATTAATTAACTCAGTGAGCATTAGAAGGGAGAGTCTGGTGTCAGCAGAGACTATGTTTACCTGCTTGTGTTTTCTCAGCTAGCTTGAAAGGCACAAGAGGCTGTGCAGGAATTGATGTGTGCCAGGTGCAATCCTCATAGCTCACTTTCATGGAAGAAACCTGTTCTTCATTTTGGAAACCACTTTTCTTCTGTAAAAGGGCTTCTCCCTGCTGCCAGATGCTCTGAGAACTGAGACTCCTCTCAAGCTGGGGACTTAGGAACCCAAAGGTGTCCCTGAAATTGCTGTCCAAATCGTTTGAGGGAGTTTTGGATCAGGCCCCCAGTGCCAGCTGGTTTATGGCTACAGCTCAGCTTACAAATGATGCCCTGAAACTGAACTATCTGTAGCTGAGAGTTAATCCCCTTAAAATCAATAATTCCTGATCCCTGAAGCTGTTGTTTCAGTGATGGATGGCTGGCAAGCCAGAGCCAACTTTCTGAAATCATCCCTTTCTCTCCCCTCTGAAACAAGCTTTTTTTCTATTATTATACCAGCTGATAAAACAAATGTAATCAACTCTTTTCTGCTCCATAAAATAGTTACTGCTAATTACTAGTTATTGGGAATAAGCTTCCTAGCGTGACTGGAAGCATTATAGTGACTGGGAGTTAGCAGTAATCATGGCTTTCGGAAGAGCTGCTATTCACTTGCAGGGGGTTACATATGGCACATCGAAGAGTTTTCAACTGACATAAGCCAAAAACTGTTTGAAAGGGAGATTGATGGTTTGTCAGATATTAATACACATACATATTTTTACATGTGTTTGCATATGCGACTATTCATCGCAAATTGAAATTCAAGCCATTGCATCCACTAGATGCTTACTGGCCATTTGCATACAAACCCACTTGATTTGTGTAGACAATCACAGTAATTGCATGGGCAATGAGTTTCTGCCTTGTGCCTTCCTCATACAAAAGTGGTTTCTGGGCAGTAGTACGTGCTAACAAGCAGAATAAAAACTCACTTGAAAGTTATGCCGCTGAGATGTTTCCAGTCTTTGTTCTCTGGGATGTCACTATTTCTGGGGAGAGGAATTTATGAGGATCAAACAAAAGTGACTCAACTACAGAACAATCTTTTCTTCCTGACTAGGAAAACTTGCTCTATAAACTTTGTATAAAAACTAACAGCTGCAGAGGGGAAAATCAGCCACATGGATAATGACATACCAGGAAGTCCTGTTAAAGCAGTGAAGAGTAGATCTGTGCAGCAGTTCCATGATGCAAGTTCAGCACAAGCTTGTATCTTCTGGGCAGTACAGGTAGCAGAAGCAGTGAGGGTGACACAGCAGGTCTGCAGGACTCCAAGCACTCATATCCTACACCTTCTATCCTAGGTTGTCCTCAGGAACAGTGGAAACTGGGAAAGACCAGATAAGAATTTACCAGAACATCCACCTAAAATGAATTGGACAGAGATCAAACTTCACTGAGAGTTCAAAACAATGACTTCTTTTGTGCTTCTTCACCTCCCTTTCATTCGTATTTTCTAAAAGTAGACAAGTATCTGGAAGTGCTAGAACTCACTTAGGATATCAAGTGTATGTTTGCAGTCCTGAGAAATATGTCCTTAGCTGGAATTTCCAGGTGCTAATCCAGATCAAGAGAAAGATTTGCTTCTATTAGCAGCAGAGACACACACAGTGAGTATGCTTTGCCCATATCTCAATCAGGACTTGTTTATGGGGTGTTACAGTAGCCAGATGCTTTCCTAAACACAATTCAGAGGTGACACCTTCTATGTGAAGGAATTAAAAAACTAAGTGCTCATTGCCAGGTGGTTTAATCAGACACAGGAGTGCACACAGGAAGAAAATTAAATTCTCACTGCCTTTGGGTGCTGTCATAAACCTGCACGCATAGTCTTTGGCTTCACCATAAATTGTCAGGCAGTGCTCAGAAACCAAGAGGCTTGCACATTGAGTTGCCCAGTCAGCTAGTTGTCTGTCCCCCTTTGCAGTCTCAGCTGTGGCCACTGTGGCAATCACTGTCCTCATGATGGAACCCATATGGGAACTTCTTCCTCCTTCACAGGAAGAAAACTATTTTCTTCAAAACTTTTATTGCTTATCCAGAATAGACTGTTGCCAAATTTCTTCCCCCCATTTCACTTATACAAATATGCTCTGGTGGTTCCTTAAGTTCATTTCCCTCTTAGCCATTCCTATCTCCACACTCAGGTATTCATCCTTTCCTTCTCTGGCCAACCTTTCCTTCCAGTCTTCACCCTAAACCTCACTGAAAGCAAGCCCTTTTCTTTCCATACCTGTATTAAGTAACACTGTTTCTCTTTATTTTTCATTATTTTGCAAATATGTTAATGAAAACACCTTCTTAAGCAAGTTCCAACAAGAGCATGAAAGTACTCTGAGCATTGGCTGGGTGTTTTTTCTCTCTTCATTACATCTATAAAATAATATGTGATACTGAGTAAGGTGCAAATAACCCACTTCAAAAATGTACTCTACTTTATGGACTTAAAGCCCCATTAATTCTGCTACATAATTCCCCCAAAAGAGAAACAGAAAATGCTCATTACAAGCAGAACAGAGGAAAATCCATTGCTTTTGATTTGCAGGAACTAACACAAACTGTAGATAAGTCTTAACTATGGGAATTGAGATTTGGAAGAGAGCTTCATTGGCGGTGAAGAGCTTTTACTCCCATTTAACCATATATTACATGGAAAAATATACTTATAGCTCCTTTTTGTGATTTGCTGTGAAAAGCAATGGATGCAAAGAAGTGAAAGCACAAAGTTAAGTTTGACTCAAACTCCCCTTTATGCAAAGGTTTTTCTTTCAATAATGGGGCTAATTTATCAAAGAAGAAATTTTGTATGAAAATGGAGCTCCAGGAGGAAGCTGTTTATGTGTTGTTTTTGTTTTTTTTTAATTTAGTAAACATTTTTGCTGTAGAAGTAGAAAAATATTATTTAAAGTTTTGTTTCTAAAAAATGCTTTTTTTCTTGGACTCCTAAAAATAAAACTGGCACAGATTTTACAAAGTTTAAAAAAGGCTTACATAGTGAAGCAATGACAAGCTCATGACAATTTCTGTTCGATGAAGTGCTCTCAGTTAATCCAAAACATTTGCTATTCAGGGTTTGTTTTCTGTTCTTCCTCCAAAAAAAAAAAAGGGTTAGTTTCATTAGCCCTTTCTTTCCCTATCCTTGCAAAAATAGTTCCCAAAACCTCAAACTGCATTCTACTTCAATTTGACCTGAAATAAATTTTCTTCCATACTAATTTTTTATTTTGCCTGTGGACACTCTCTTATCCTGCCTCTAGACCAGTTCATGCCAAAGCCTACAGTTTATGAAGACCTTTTGGAAGTGGAGGTGAACTTTACTTCCTGTGAAAAGTGAGCCCAGAATCACTAGTGGCTTGGGTCCAATTTCCAAATACCAGTTTCCATCCAGAGATGAAACCCTGTCTTCAGTCATTCACATCTTAAGTTTGACTCAGCCAAAACTTCAGCTGGAAACTTAATGAAATACAAAAACTCCCTACAGCTGAAAACACAAGTCAGTCTCATCGATCTGTGTTGTCTTTACTATTTTTTATTTGTTCCAGCCCGAGAGAACCTGTGTAACTTGTGGAGTAGAGTCCCATAAGCAGAGATAGTCCCCAGATTTCTTCCTGTGGGGCATTATGACCTCAGCCAGTATTTATTTTCCTTGTGACTGTCAATTGAGAGAAGTGTGGGCAGAAAAAAGCTCCCCTTGTGATGGAATGGCTAAGAGATTTCTGTGGTCTGTGAAAACACTTCAGATAAGTGAGGAAATGTGCTTTGAGCTGATTATTCTTCCCAGGTACTACAGGTGACAGCTGAGGAGGTATCAGCCTGCAGATCCAATCTGACTAGCTATCTTTCTGTACTGCCTTTCATGCCAGTTGTCTTAGACAAGTTCAAATGATGAGGTAGAGCCCAAATCCAGAAAAATCTGTTTGAAATCCTTTTCTTTGAAACTTATAACAAGTTCAGCCTCACAAACTGCCAAAGGGTAGTTAATCAAACTCTTAGGAGTGCTACTTCTGAGCTCCTGAGCATTGTATAGACATAGAAGAATCACCAGTTAGACAGCATTTATAACTGACCAAGAGGCTCATAAATCACAACGCAATAAATCCTGAGTTAAGAGGACCACAAAAATGTCCAGGAGCTAAGCAACAAAAGAATCACTATAGTAATTAATACTGATATTTTACAAAATTCTCTTTTTCGCTAGTAGATTTCAAAGTGTTTGACCAAGTATGTCATTACAGACATGCTCAGCATATTTTCATTTAAAGTATTTTCCAATGGGAAATGGCATCTCAATAAACTTGAGATGCCCTATTATATGTTGCCCCCTCTTTTGGTACTGCTAACGCATGGTGAAATGCCACAGAAAGATTAAAAATTATCTGTGTTTTTCATCTGGGCCATAAATTGTTTGAAATGAAATTTCAAGAAATAGTGTTGGGGGTGGAGGGGCAGGGAGGAATTTATAGTTTACAACACGTCTTGTAAATAGCTGAGTGTTGTTCCAAACCAGAAGAAAACACTTCTGAAAATGTTTGGCACAAAATTGTCAGCCAACCACTTCAGCATCTCTTCGTGAAATGTGGGTAGATCAGGAAAAAAATCAGTGTCTTGCTTGTCTTTGACCTCCAAGGGACTTTGAGTCATCCAAGTCCACTCTTCACTCAGACTGATGCCCTCACTGCACTGTGCATCAGAAGGTACCTGGTAGAGGGGATGTCCTTTGACAAGTTTCCCTTGCATGGTCCCAATTATATTTTGTGATAGCTAAAGAGATACTGGTGCCGGTTAATGAAATCAAAGACTCTTAAAAGCCCTTTATGCCCCAGGGTTATACATTTATAATTTATAGACATTTTGCTACACATTCAATCTTGCTGTGCAGAAACTAGTCCTTTGCTGAATGCTGCTGCATATGCACGGCACAGATAGCTTTTATTTATTTCTTAAAAGACAGTTGTTAATCAGTTAGAGCAACCAGTGGCAAAATGCTTTGAGCCAACTGGATTAAAGTGCTTATGGGATTATTAAATGGATTAAGTTCTATCGATAACTGGTTGTCAGCCAGAAGAGCTGAAGTCCTAGTCAGCTAGAGAAAAAAGACTGTGCCAGCCACTTAAATTTGTGCTTCACCTTGAACTTATCTGTAACTTCTGCTTGTTTCAGTCATGTCTCTATAGCAACCAGGGTAATTGACATTAATTA
Organism: Eurystomus gularis; assembly: GCA_013400335.1. Classification (NCBI taxonomy): domain Eukaryota; kingdom Metazoa; phylum Chordata; class Aves; order Coraciiformes; family Coraciidae; genus Eurystomus; species Eurystomus gularis. The sequence continues at coordinate 813,313 of VZZY01021831.1, read as the reverse complement.
CCATATTTTGTCTGTGGTTATTTTGTGCTAATTTCATTTTTTAATTGCTTTGAATTATAATGTGAGACCATAGTAACAGGTTTTCACTCCGGTTTTTATAAGGTTTTGAGAGCGTCAAGATGCATTCCCCTTTTCCCACAATGTACGCTCAAGAGGTTCCATATACTTACAGGGGTGTCCCAGGGTCCAGGGTTTGTTCAGCTGGGAGAGGAGAAGGCTTCAGGGGATATGAGAGCAGCCCCTATACCTATGAGGAGGTAATCGAGAAGACACCTATTTTATACCTATTTTTGCTGTGAAAATTAGGTTTATGCAGCTGGAACTCCCACGGATGTGATAGGAAACCTTACAAGAAACGTTGGGTAAGCAACAGGTCTTACATGCAGGACAAACATTGTGGCCTTTCCTTTGCTTAGCACTTCTGATGATATGTCCCTGCAAGACAAAGTGAATACAGCCACCTTCTCCTATGGTAACACATTATACATCTTTAGTCTTAGCAAGGAAGGCAGGTAGAGAAGGCAAAGTGGAAGCTGCGCAGGGAAAAGGTGACTTTGTAAAGGAAACCAAGAGAGGAACACTTCTTAGAAAAGCAAGATTTAAGCTGTTTAGTGTGTCCTCAGGGAGTTTTCACTAAATACATGAGATGTATTTAATTTCGCTACCCATTTAAAATATTTTTAAGAAGCAATACTTTTCTGTGGGTGAGCTCATGCAGCCATTCACAAGAAAACTGCAACCCTAGAAATACTGAAAAAGATGGAGCATTTTTGGAGCTCAGGCTGTCTATTTCTATAGTTTCAGAAAGAATATTAGGCCTGCTTGTAAGTCTTCACACGTATTTTCAGAGCATGAATTATATGGTTACCCATATAACTGTATGGATCTGTGGGTCTTTTTGAAATGGTGCCTCTGAATCACAAAAACCACATCTCTGAAAGAAAGAGAGAGAGGAAGGCAGAAGAAACAAGGAATCTAACGGAGCCTGTTTTCAAATGGTGGCCTGGAGTCATTTCCCTACCTTCAGACTTGCTCGCAAGCTCCTCTTTCCTGTTTGATTGCCATGCTCGGAGATGGTCTTTGTGACGTTCTATGCAGAGAAGACAAAAAAGCCTTAAATTGGGCTGTAGCACAGTCTCTCCAATGGAACACTGTCCCTGGCTATAAAACCAGATAGCAGAAATGAGGGAAGCAGACCTGGCTGATGGGTACCAGGAGAGATGAACATGACATGGGATAACATACTGCGCAAAACCTCTGAACATCCTCCCTTGACGAACAAATATGACTATTAAAGAAAAATACATTTCTTAATAACAATTCAGCACTGCAGTCAGATTCCGCAGTGTCTGAGTGATGGTTTATTAACTCAGACATGGCTGCGTAGAGAGCACTTGCAGTCTTTGGCCTTACACTTAATAACTCACTAAGCTTGAATGGGTTCAGTAATTCATTCCTTGTCTTGCGTGGCTGCTCAAAAACCTCATTGGGCTGAAATTTATGGCTTGTTCTCGCAAGACTGTGAGCACCTCCTGCAGGTCTGACAGCTCCACGCTCCTGCTGACCTGAGCCAATAGCTGCAGCCAGCTAAGCATTGCCAGGACCAGCACCTCTTCCTCCATAGCTGTGCTAAGACAGGATGAGTCCCATTTCTGTTAGGCTCTCCTGACAATTTGGGTTCAGCTGCACCCCAAACTTGTACTTTATTCCTCTGTGACTTTTAGGCTACCCTCTCCTTCCCGTGTCTGATAACATACAATTAACTGTTTGGAGGATGAGGAGGCTGGAGAACAAGCAGATTATGACATTATAAAGACAAGAAAGTAAAACTTGAGCAGCTAAAGGAAATAGAGGATGCACAGTAGAGGTAATTATTGGAAGTTTTCTTTCTTAAGGGTTTTTTGATGGACTCCTGGACTCAGTGAGTGTAGCAATCCCTGAGCTGGGGGCTAGCAATGCTTCTTCTCTATTTTGAACTCATGTTCTCCAGCAAAATGAGGCCAGACTCAGTATTTCTGATGACTGTAAGGCAAAATCATGAAGGGAAGGAAACAAAACCTTTAAAAAAAACGCTTCTTCTGTGACTTAATGAATATACACCATTATACAACCTAACAGTGCAATTAAGGGCATGACAGGAACAATAAACATGCATTGTTCCATATACCAGAGTGTATCTGAAGTCCTCTCCTCAGTAGGGGACAGCAGTGATATACGGAGGAGGATCAGCTCAACTCCTCAGCACCTCCAGCACAATCTTCTACCAGCGAATCATATTGCCCTTGAAAAGCTGACTGAGACACAACAAGAAGAAACGTGTAGCAGTAAACAGTCAACAGGTTCTGCCTACAGATGCTGATACATCACTCATTTGGTGTTGTCACTTGGCACTGGGAGATGACAGCCCTGGCTATGAACAGATGTGGGCAGACTAGCAGTGACTCTTGAGAGGAAACTTGAGATCCTCCAGTACAAACATAAGGCAATTAACTTTTCCTGTGATTTTTTGTGTGTGTGTTATCTTCTTTAATCTTTTTAAAGATGGGAACACCAACTTGAGTGACAGAGACTCTTCCTTCCAGCTCCAGGTCCTATTGCTATTTCTTTGCAGTAATCTCTATAATTGGCATTTTTCAAAGAGACTAAGGAAGTGGGAGTCCCAAAAGTGACATAAACATCCAGTCCCCTTGGGAAAGCCCAGACTAGACTACCTCTGAACATGAAAGCACGGAGCCTTGCAAATCTGTGCAGCAGAGATGTGCTAGGTGGCCAGAAACACAAAAGGAGGGATGTGATTTATTCAAGGTAATTCACAATGTCAGATGCAAAGCTGGGAAATAGCACTTGTATTATCCACCCCCCTGCTAGGATTTCAATCATAGAAATATCTTTCCTCTCCCTCCCAAACACAGAGACTCCGATTCTTCTCTCACTCAAGCTCAGGATAAATCAGGAGCAATACCACGCTAGTCCCTGGCGTTACTTCATGAGCAAAAGGAGAGTTGAGGAGTGTCTAATGCTAAGATTCACCGGGGATTTCAGCTGGAGTTGGATGCCTAAATGCCTTTGTGAATTGAGGCTTGAGTGTCTTCGTTCATTAATAAAACAAAGGGGGAAAAAAAAAAAAGGAGCTGTAATTAGAGAAAAAGGAATGCCAGAAAATAGCTGCGTGAATAGTCTCTCATATTGAAAAAGATTCAAGCTCACAGGTGCTCGATGGCATGAAAGAGAGTTTTGTTCACTGGTGCGTGCAGCAGCGTTCTGTAAATATGAGAACCAATATATTCAGTCCTGCAGCCATTTGGATGGTGAACACCTCACACTGGAAAGCAGGAATGGAAATCCAAGAGTCACTCCAGAGGCAGTGTCCACTGCATAGGTCACTCTCCCATGGCAGGGAGCAAGGAACTGCATCCACCATGTGTGACTGACCCCCAGCTTTTGAAGTCTAAATGTTAAGGACTCACATTAACCTACAAGATGATAACAATGGGTGAGGGAAGAGACTGCAGAAAGCTGAGCAGCCAGGAAAAAAGTGACACCTTGACATCGGTTTATGGACGGGAGGAAAGGACACTGTTAGAAGTGGCTCAGGATGAGTTAATCCCTTGGCCTTTTTAAAGGTGAACATTGTCACTGTTTCACCTGGGTCAAATGATGACAGTGCAAAGCAACACCTCTAGGTCCCCACATCTCTGGCTGGAGCCTGGCTTGCTTTCAAGCAAAAAAACTTCGGAAGACCACACCTTTTCTAAAAGTCTTTTGAGCATGTGCTTCCTTGTCCATGGTTCTAGTAATAGGCATCTCTTGGACTTCCTGGGGAATTATCTCTGACATGATGCTTGTGGGGAACAGATCCTCTAACCACCTGAGAGACAGTCACGAGTAGTTGGTCAATCACATCCTACCAGGTCACATCTAACCAGTTTTACCTGTTTAGAAAACCATAATGAATACATTGTGGGCCAAACCATCTCTATAACTGCAACCATAGTACTGGTAGGTGCCTTCTGTTTGCTCAGTAAGAGACATGTTTATGCACACACATCAGTTTTGATAAGCTGATTGATAAATTTTGAATTTTGATAAGTTTTCTGGCAATTATGGTGAGATCAGTAGAAAGAAATTAGGCACCCACAGGACCTTCATGAGCCAAGAGCTTTGCCAAGTGCAATGGATGTGGGAGCAGGGTGATTTGCCCTGGACACGGAAGCCTCTAGTTTATTGTTATCTGGGCATAAGGCAACAAAACTGTGAGATGGGCTGAGACTGAATGTTGAAAGTATTCTGAATAGATACTTGCGTTATCTCAGATGCTTTGACACTGGCAACCACGATAAATTAATTGGAAAATTACTGTGATCAGAGCAACATAACCTGATTGGGATTTAACCAATAAAACAAAGATCCTCAAATATCTGGCATAGCTTTATATGCAAATTGGATGGCTTCAGTTACAGAACAGGAAGAGTCCTTTGGAGCTTTCCCCAGGACAGCACCTGCCCCACCAGCTGGTGACCTCATTCTGCCAGTCAAGCCTGTGCGGATACAGGAGGGCCACCCCTGCCATCAGGAGCACGTCTTTGATGCTCGTTGGGCAGAGCTGGGATGGGGAATAGTTTTCCTTTGAACCTCTGAGATGGTGGAAAAAACAACCAAACTGAAAATCACAGCCCTTCTTTGCCTATGAAGCAGGAATAGCTCTACACAATGGTAAAGGGTGTATAGGAACAATTTCTCTAAATTTAGCTTAATTACTTAATCTTATCTTTTAAATTAATAACAACGAATGCTAATTTTTCTTCCTGTTATCTTCTGAACAGATCCTGTGAATTTCTAGAGGAATTTGAATCTAGCTAGTGAGGACTAAATTTAGCTCAAGTAACAAGTGTCAGCCCCTATCTAATCCCACTCTAATCTGACAGCTAACCCCAGCATTTGTGCAAAAATTAGCACCTTCTGCTGTATTCCCTTCTGCCCAAGAGTGTGGGATTGTTTGGGCACTCGAAGGTCTCCAGGTACAAGCATAATCTGTGGATGAAATAGATCTTTCTATGAACATTCACCACAAAAGCATCTGTTTTATAAACTTGTCACCAGAAAAGCCTCTACAGCGTTTTAACCCACTGTTTGAGAAATCAAAACAGTACCTCTATATACCTCATCTTATTAGCTAGAATTTCTGTACTTTTTGCAATCACAGACAAGGACAAATGACCTCACAGACATAGAAGACATCATAGGCAGAGTATACACAGCAAAGCAGCTGGGCACTTTAACTGCCTTCTGGAGGCACAGAGGGCTGAGAGCTGGTTCCTGCTGCCTCCCACCAAGCCAGGATGCCTCTGGAAGAAGCACCAGTGGTTTGCCCCACTGAGACAGCCCATGGCCAGGAACTGGGGCTCAGCATACTCTGTGCACAGTTAGTGTGACAAGCCATGAGCCTACATGGTAACATTGCAGGGGCAGAGGCTACAGGCAACAAAGGCTCCACTTTTTCTACTTAAGTCCAGTCTACAGTGTAAAGAGGCTGACAAGGGTGACTAGGAGTGTGACAGACAAGCATGGATCCTTTAGACTTCTCTGAGAATTTGCATAGAAATATAAAGCAACCAACCTTGCTCATAGACAGAAAGATTAACTCCCCCCACCTCAAAAATGTTCAAAAATACAATAGAGTATAAATACATACCTTTAAGTAGAGTGGGTTTTTTCCTCTTGCCTACACAGTAGATTATGGTTAATTAAACCTCTGCTCACATAAACAGAACAAGAAAGGATGTAAAAGTAATGAGCTGACAACATGGTCTGTATTATGTTGGGCTTCTAAGAGAATTTAATTTGGAGAAGAATTATGCGCAGGCTGAAAGACAGTCCATTAAACTGAGCCAACTGTCTGGAAAGAGATAAAACAAAAAAAGTGTTCTGCCTCCTGCAAAATAAATAGCACGCTGCACCTTCCTCTTGCCTTGTGGGTGACAGGGCCACACATGTGAAGGTAAGTGGCCAGGTGGTCCACAAGCTCTCACCACAGGGACAAAGATATCCAGCACCTTCCTCCCAAAGGGAGGTGGGAACTCTGATGGTGATGGTGAGAGAGCTTGTGAATGTGAAGGGGTGAAAAACGCCCAAGTCTAGATAAAAGTTGGTAATAATTACTCTGGTAAAGCCCTGCCCAAGTATTAAATCCTGGGAATATCTTTGTGTGTGAAGCACCAGGTGTCTGTGCTGGAAAGTTTCTGGTCCAAACTCATGTGTGGTCTGCAAAAGAGAGAGATTTTGCTGTATGTTATGATTCACTATGATAAACATTTCCTTCTATTACTTTTCTTTTAACCATAGATAGCCAACAAACCAGCATTGTACATAGAAGGTAAGCTGAGGTGGTACCCCTTGTACTTACAACCTAATGCAGCAGCATCCAAATCCAGGTCTCAGCTGGTCACCTCCAGAGTGGGCAGGGAGCAGTGGCTCCCTGTGGCCCAGGTCAGGAGGAGTTACAGGCAACACTGGGCTGCAGGAGCACAGGAAGACAGGAGACAACTACACTTTGATCACCTTCTGTCCCACAAACTTGGGAATCCCAGGGATGCAGCACTTCCCTGTTCTGCTGGTTCATCCATCATCATTTTAATATTGCTATCAGTTGCCTGATCACACAGGCCAACATTGAACTCAGCAACATCCCCTCAAAAGTCTTCTTTCAGACAGTCCTGCCATAAATTCCTGTGGGTCCAGTTTCCCTACTGCCCACTGTGGTGCCAGCATCCCCTGCTGGACACAACAGACAGAGATGGCTCCCTCAGTGGCCCTTCACATGGAAGAACACCACCATGAAAGCTCAGCAAGATGCAACCAGCCCCAACAGAAGCCACAACCAACAGGAAGCTCTCCTAACTAATTGGCTCCTGGTTAATATAATCCTGGCCTCACCCACCACCCCAACCGTGACCACCTGGGTAAGGGCAGAGCCACAGAGACACAGGTGGGCCAGGTTCTGCCTCTAGAACATGAAGCCAACAGAAGCAACAAAACATTCTGCTGGGTTGTGACTCATCCACAGGTCAACTCCACCTTGGGGCCCACAACTCAGGCCCCAGCACTTCATTCCCACAGGTCAACACAGAGTTATGTACTGGATGCACATGTTCTTCTCATGGTTGCTGCTGGCGTCTCCCTCTTCCTGGATCCCTTACAGGCTCTTACTTCTGATTGAAAAAAAGCATATAGAGGAACTCAGCAAAACAACATGGCAAAACATGCATGGCCATATTACCAAATAAACCAACTTGCTCAGGGACCCTGTTGTGCTCTCCTTGGGGCAACTGATTCATGTTAATAAACTTTTAAACACAATGCCTTTTTTTGCTTTTAATAAAAAAGGCTCTGGAGTTAAAATGATTTGCACCACCTATGGATCTCCCCCCAATTATTTAACCGTGTGAGGTGAAAGTTTATGTCCCTTAATCTCTTCCCCACCCAGACCCTTCCTAGCATCTGTAAAGAAATAATCCCTTCAAATGCCTCCTCTGAAACATTTTGCTTAAGCAGCAGGGGAATGATGTTGATGAGAACTGTGAAATTAAGGGATTTGTTTTCTTCAATTCTGAGAAAATGGGGAAATAATTTTAAGTTTAATGAAACCAGTTTTTTTAATTCTCTAAGCAATTTTTAAAAAACAACAAACTACTATTTAACTAAGAACAATTAAAACTTTACATATAACATCTTCCCTAGCCACTCTTAAGAGAAAAAGTTAAACTCTTTCAAAATAAGTCTGAAAGAACTTTAAAGCACACATTAATTAATGTAAGAAATAACCAGAGTTATTTTCATTTCAGTAGCCTTGAAGAGATTCACCTGAAGGAGCTCTCTGTCACTCACCCCAGTTCTGCCTCTGAATATTCTCACTGAGTTTAGGGAGGGTACTTTCATTGCACTGAATTATGGAAAAAATTAAGTTGTTTCCTTTTGTCCCTACTGCTTCATTCAGCACTTCCCTGTGTGTTTGGAAAACTTCAGGAGGACTTACATGAAGTGCAGGCTGAGGCTGTGTATCAGCCCTTAAAAAGCAAGGAACAATCTGAAGAGAAAATGAGCAAGAACATTTCAATTTGACTTGCATTTGCCAGCTGGCCAGATGCCTGAAGGAAAGGATCAAGGGAGAGCACAGCGTTGCATCATCCGGATTTGCACGATGGAGTTCTATCTGCTTCCTCACACATCCCTTGGCTTTTGTGTGCTGCCTGTTTGGGTGGGCACTGATCATTGCTATTGCAGCAGTATTATCTCCCTGCTTCCAAACGGATGAAATCTGGCAAAGTCCATTTGTTTTGTAAATTGACAATAATCCTTTCGTTTCTGAGAATCACAAAGGTCCTTAAAATAAATACGAAATCCAAGCAAAAGACAACTGTCAACATTTCGACTGAGATTCTCAGAAAAGTTGAGCACTCATTCAGCAAAGCATTTCTAAGACAGGCACAAAGGGCTGCTGCGTGCGCTCCCCTGATGGGCTCTAATCAGCTGTTTGCACAGCCAGCTGCACACTGGAGCCTCATGGACATGGTGCTGTTGCTGCACCCAGGCTCTGCTGGCATCACAAGCTTCAGAGCTCTGTTTCAACCCTAGTAATGTCTTTGGGCATTTCGGAAAGTCTTGCATGAGATCAGATGTCTGATGTGCAGCAGGTCATTAGAGGGTTGTGCTCTCCACCACACATGCTCTAAGGAAGGATGTGGTGGATGACGAAAGATGATGATTATGATGTTGAGCACACCTGTGTGAAGGACCAAGGCCTTGTTAAGGAATGCACAGCATATCTCTAAGGGTTTTTATCTTCTTCTGGGCACACTCTGCCACTCACTCACAGCTGTACTGAGTTCAGGCAAGTGATCCCCTGGTGAGCTGCACTCATCTGCTTACCACCTCCAGAGTTGAGGGAGTAAAGCTGAGAGTTGCAGATGACTTGCCTTGTAGGACTGAACTTTGAGGCACTCTTTTTAAGGCTCCAGAGGTTGCAAATAGACTATTTCCAGTGAGATGTAGAGTAGCTGTATGTGTTAAGGCCACATCCATGCTGGTGTTCACGCAACAGCTGGTACTTGCAGGCTTTCTGGAAGCTGAGCTGGGACAAGGCTGATCAGCTCTTGACATGACCTGGCAAATCTACTCTGTATAAAAGGTGGCATAGGAAGAAGCTGGCTTAGCTCCCCAGCCTTGCTCATAGCCAGATCTCTTCTACACATATCTTTTATTCACTCCTAAGCCACCTTCTCATTTATCTCAGAAGAGCCTTGCATTAATCCTTTCCTGTGCTGTGCCTCCATTCAGAATGTATGGTAAGGAATTGACTTCTTTCGACATCCCTCTTTTACAACCCTACCTTAAAATAAGCTCAGGGTTTCTTTACAGCTAGGTACACTGAACAAACAAAGTTATGGTGGTGACCTGGTGCTTGAACATAGATTCAGCTGCTGGAGAGGGAGCCCACACTGCTGTGCATCTCCACCAAAGTTATCCTGAAAACAAACACAATTCTTATCTGCGGTTCTTTTGACAAAATCGACGCTCAAAGAGATCCTGCAAAAATGATGTGTCACATGCTGCTGGTGCTAACTGGAAACCAGTTGGAGGTTCTTACCAATAAACATTTATCTGACTTCCGAGTGTGATCTGAATCCCTCTGTGAATTTTGTTTCCAAACAGTGCCTCCGGGCTGCCACTATTGCTTCCGAGGCTCCAGCACACTCGATACAACACTGAAGCTATTGGACATCCTGTTAGATCCTTGGATTGCCGGGCCATTGTCTTGTTGTTATTAGTGGAGGATTAGAAGTTTAAGGCCTCAGAGCTTAATGGCCTCAGCAGGTGGAGAGCATGGCACTAGCTGTGAAAATGACAAAAATCGATACCTAATCCAGTGCAGTCAGTCAACCTTTTCAAAGCCTCATCCCTATTGATTTCCAAGTGCTGCTCTTCCTGTCCCTCGACGTAATCAGTCTGTTTGCTCAGCAGACAGACTCACTCTTTTCCACTCTCCCCCCACTTTTGGGGGCTTTTTGCACTTAGAAATGGATTACTTAGATCCCCCCAGCTTTTCATCTCTTCTAGCTGCTGTCAGAGGAATGATTAAAGGGGAGGCAGCCTAGGCAACCATTTCCTACAAATCAAGGAAGAGCTGACCTGCAGTGTGATGGATGTTTCAGGAAAGGAGCAGGTGGGCTTTGACGTGGAAGGAATGGAGGACATCTGGTCAGGCTAGATAGTTACAATCCAGACAGTGAACACAGAAAAAAGAAAAAAAATTACTTCTATCTCCTTTTCCCATCACTTGGAAGATACATCAGAATCACCACACTGAGAGAAAAGTTCCTATGGCACTAATGTGAATTTAGGGATTAGGATGCAAGTACCTTGGAGCAATTTTTCCTCTTCTAGAGAGGACAACACTTTTTTTCTAGCTTGCCCTGGTCCGGCTATTTGCAAGACAGAGTTTAGGGGCATCTAGATACCCTTTAAAAAAACACCAATATAAGGACTCCTGTTGCTAGAAGCAGCCCAGATGGGTCTCCTCTGAGCTGAGATCGCTTCTGCAGGTACAACTTTCCCAGTGCTGCACATCCACACCTCAACATTGCCCATCCCCAAAACACAAAGCTACTGAGAAGGCAGAAATGCAGATGGGAACCATTAGCCACAAGCTCAGAGCAGGCTCAGCAAGGGATGGTCCAGTCTTTCCAGTCTGACTGATGGCCAACCACTGCCATTAAATGAGGGTCAGTTTGTAGGAAACTATGGTGTGTTTGAAATAAAGACACCAGTTAATGGGTGTGCTTGGTGATGCTTTGAACCACCTCAAAGAAGTGAATTGACCCAAACAGTAATATTAGAATCAACATATTTGCATTGGCAAATTAAAAATTCAACAACTGTAGCTGTTCTGCAGTTGCTGAGCCATGTGGGCATCCTCATTACAGTCAGAGCATCTCCAGAGCTGGGCTCTCTGTTGGGTGTATCTGCAGTATGAGAGCCCTCCAAAAACACTGAACAACACTGCAAAAAAAAACGGGAGAGGGTTTCTCTGCTGGTGGCACTGCCATCTCTGTCCACTGCCCTGGCAGAGAGGAGGACAGTGCAAGCAGCCAACAGAGGCTGCAGCTCAGAGCAAGGTCCCACATGCTAGCCCTGCTGGGAAGCAAGCCCTTGTTCCTTAAACTTGCAAATTAAGCACAGAAGGGGGACCAGAAAAGGAAAGTGGATTAGCAGAGCAGCTTCACTCATGCTCACAGCCCAGCCCTGGAGGCAGACCAGGGCAGCACTGCTGTTTGAGCTTGGTAGGTATTGCCCTTTCGAAGACTTGTTCATCCACTGCCACTAACCTGGCACTGTTAGTACAGGGAGATAAGGAAGCATAATTTGCTGTAATGTTTTTCTCCCCAGGCTGCCTTGCTGTGCCTCAAACACAGCAGATGCATTCTGTCTGTCAAAACCAGTTACATTTTATTCCATCTCCTCTAGCTGGGATCAGAGGGCAGGCATTTATCAGGCAAGCAACTGAATTATCAAATTGCATTCCTAAAACAACTGAACGAAAAGCCGTCTGTGACTGTTCTGGGAGGGGGAAACCCAAACACCCAGTATTTTTTCTTGTAAATGATATTGAAGTATCTTATATCATTAGACCTACCAGAATGACTCCAGCAACACAGCAGCTACCGGAGAGCAAGATATTCTCAGCAGAGGCCCACTTCTTAACAATGCTCTTAATGCTAGAAATGTTATAAATTGTGCCATCCAGAAAAATACATAATTTCCTGAATTTACAGGTTTCAAGAGCAAAGCCACCTCTGTGGCTGTTCCTCCGTTTGGCCCCAGACTAACAGGAAAGAACAGCCCTGGACTCCTCAAAGGCGGTACTTTATTACACCTGCAGATGGGATAGTTTGGCAGCAGAGGCTACTCCTGGTCCCCTTCCTACCCAGTTAGTGTTAATAGCCTTGTCTGAAGTCAGTACAAAATGCAGAGGAGATACTGAAGATCAGCTTTGCAGAGCCATACAGCAGTCTGCTGGCCAATATGCATTTGTTTTAATGAGAATTCAGTGAGCAAGTCCCATAACATCTTCAGCTGCCATGATCCAGCCCACAAAAGAGAAGGAATTAGTCTAAAACAATGCCTGCCGCCAGAGGATAGCTGACAAACTTCTGATGAAGCATTTTCCCTCTAATAAGTTTCTCTCAGGGACCTTGCTGAATTAAAACCTGTCCCAGACAGCAGCTTGTTGTTTGGCTTTGACATAGTAGACATTAAGGAAGAAGTCCTTGAGGAGACCATGACCACAAGATCATGCTGTTCAGCAGGACAGGCTGTGGGGTTTGTGTGGTTTTTACTTCCTAACTAATCACCTTACACCACCACAGTGAGGTCCAGGTTCCTGGTCCCTGGGAATGTCAGTCATCCTTGTTCCTACTTCAGGCTGGTGACTGCATATATCCCTACAGCAGGATCTTTCCAGGTGATGCTCTCAAGGTTACTCCCTCCTTTGGGACCCAAGAACTATATTTTCTAATTACAAATAGACAGTTCTTTCAATACAAAGAATATTGTATTTGCCAAGAAGAACAGAAGGATGGCTGAAAGGGACTAAGAGATGTAGCTGCATGTATTCTGTTACTGAAGGTTGGTAGCTCCCTCAGGAGCCCACCACGGACTGACTTCTCCACAAAGCCCCACACTGCCCGAGGAACCAGAGACTTTGCTTCTCTCCAACTCTCCATCTGCCTGCTATGGCTGACAGCCTCCCTCTCCACTGCTCTTTCTGCAGGCTGTGATCTGTAAGGTTTAGTATCTCCCTTTGATCCTCAGCTTAGCCTTGGAAGACTGTGCTTTACCAGCCAGGAGGGAGAGGCAGAAGCATTCCCCAATTAGTAACTCTCCACTTTGTTCTTGTACAGGCTTGTACCTTGCTGCTCTGGATTGGCTCTTTAACAGCCCTTTTGATTTCCTTCCCACACAAGTAACTCAGAGAGGGAAGGGAGTTGTGTGAACAATACCCATTGGAAATAAATGTGATTCCACTAACTGCGAGGGAGACAACCAGTGCTGGTGCAACTGACACAAGAGGTACATTTTCCCTGGGGCAGGTGTGCCCCAACATGGGCACTATTCCCCAGCCCACTTCTACCCACCTCACCACAGGTGCCTCTTTCAGGAGGCTCATCCCCTTTGGCTTTGTGTGGTCAACAGAGTGAGTCCAGCTGTCAACAGAACATGCTTCAGAGCTCTTCTGCAGATCAAATAAAGAGAGCAGGTTTTTAGCAAAGGCAACTGAGTTTGACAAGTGAAGTAGGCAGTGTGATATCCTCTGCTGTGTTCCTAAAGGGGCCATTTTTCAGCTGAGGTGCCAAAGCAAACTCTTGACTACTTGTAATAAATAAAAATCCTATTTTTAATATTCTGCAAGGGGAAAGTTCTTATCCCAAGGGCAATGACTACATTTTTCTATGAGTGGAGGTGTTAACCTTGTTGTACTGACTACATTTTAGCCTAAATTATTTCTAAAAAGTATGAATTTTTAATGTGATGATGACCTTTCCCAGGAAAGCTCAAGGCTTTGTAGACGCTGCACAATGCTTAAACTCTATAGTAAAGAGCACCGGTGTTGACTATATCACACTAAAAAATAACAAACTTCATAGCTTAATAGGACAATATACTCCTGTTGAAGTGCTGAAAATTAGGTTCCCACGTCTATATTTAGGCACTACATAGAAGTGCACCTGATTAATAAAGGATGCATTTCAGAGCCCATTTTAGCCACTCAGATTTGTAAATTCAGTCTTAGTTTTGCAGTGGACATAAGTAATGGTGATGGGATTAGCTTACCACTATATAAACAGTAAATAAGTAATTACTTTTTCATGCATTCATTAAACATTTAACCAGCATTTATACATGGAAGTGACATATAACAAGGTAGTTTGAACAGGTTCATTTGGGATTCAGATTGCAAAGACGTTAATTGACATTTAATAGTTTTGTAATCGATCTCTGTCGTCTCATGTTTTGGAAAAATGTTAAAACATATTTCAGCACAACGGAAACTAGTATAATGTAATGTAATATTAACCATATCATTGAGACACACATTTATGCCACTACCTAAAGCTAAACTAAGCTACACAAACCTTCAAACCTGTATTAATATTCAGTATTTTGTTTCAAACCACCCACAGAATTTTAGGAGGCAACAGTTTCACATGGCAATTAAGAAAATGTGCTCATGCGTAATAATGGGGGATATGTAGTTACATAACATGCATAAGCACCTCACCTATTGCTGTTTTCAATAATTAAGTACATATCAGTATATTTACAGAAGCCCAGGCACTGACTTTTGTGTGTGGTGATGTGTGTGAAAGAGCTCTGTTTGTTATTATAATTGCCTGGTGCTTATACATTTATAGCTCTTTTCAGTGACCCAGAACTACACCAGGCTGGAAGCTGAAAGCCTGTACATTGCTTGCCTAGGTATTTCTGAACAAATAGATACGGATTTTTTTGTCCGGGTAAAACATTTGTGGGACCTTGGAGCAAGATATTGAAATTTAACATGAGCCTGGTTTTTATAGCAAGGATACATCATTTGTCATTTTTATGACAATCGAGCATAATTCAGGCCGTAAGGAATATGGCAACTCAGGGGAGATGGAGGGCTCTTTCCAATCTACTGCAAACACAGGACAAAAGGAGTATTAAGAGGACTTGACTGCAGTAATTACCTCCAGCATCACTGCTTGCATCATGGTGAGCTAAGCAGGCAGGTGGAGCAATGCATGATCCCCTGTACAGTGTTTGCGTTTACAGCTCCTTCAAGCCAAGTCCTCGAGGTGAGTACAAGGTTACCTGCAGGAGGGCAAGCAACTGCCTTGCGCAGAGCATTGGCTCAACAGGAAAGGCTTGAAATAACTTTACTGTGTTAGCATCCTCCAGAGCTTTAACATCAACAGAGACAGAGCCTAATTTATCCAAAGGTGCGTGAACTGGATCGCTGCTCTGGGGCTGTGTATCAGCCTCACTGGTTATTCCACCTGATATCATAAGATGCACTGAGCTGTCATAGGCATCACCGTTGGTCCACATCAAACTATCTTCTGAGGCTTTTAATAACTTAACTGCCTATATTGACCTGTGCACTGATTATGTCGTTTTCTTCCCAGTATAAAGTAATCTATCTCTGATGACTTTTTTGTCGCTTTTTTCCTCACTGACTTTTGGTCCTGAAAAACAAGCAGCCACTCCTGATCATACTGATTTTTAATCTGAAAAGCCATTCAGAAAATTGTTTCTCAGTGATTTTTTTAAGGGATACTGTCAAACTGAATCTGTACAAACTGAATTTGAGTCTTTGTACATGTTGTAAAATTCCCGTTACTTGCCAAAGGAAATACTGGTAGTAAGGATTGTTAGAGGTCAGTGAAGGGCTGGGAGACTAATATGTCTGAGTCCTTGGTTCCCCATCTGCCATATGTTGGTGCTTAGCTGATTAACTAGTAGAGAAAACATTTCACGTAATCTGAAGTGCAGACTTGATAGGAACACATTTGAGATTTCAGCATTCACAGATGCCTAAGCCTGGTTTCTCTGCCTCTGAAGTAAATGTGTTCAGTCTGCCACACACATGCAACCTACCTGAGCAATCAATTCTGAAAAACAAATACGGAAGAGCTTACCCACCAATGGGCATTTGTTTACTTTCAAGAGCTGCTGAACATGTTAAAATATTGACAAGACTGGCAAGTCCCAGGAGTGGCCTGGGAATGCTGGAAGAACCAAAACTTAATTATCATTTGTGTTTCTTTGTTCTTGAGTTCCTTAATTTTAATGAGTTGTGAAACTTGTATGTGTAGATCTAGGCATATAGAAGGAAGAGTTTTTATACAAACCAGTTATTGTAATTAACTGCTCCCATAATATGAGTGTAAATTAACAGTGACCCAGAAACAATACAAATAAGTAGACATCCAGCCAGGATCTCTCTTTTCTCAGCAATTATCTTTGTGAAAACTCCTAAAGATCAGCAAATATTTTCACCAACACAATGCTCTCACACATTGCCTTGGGTTGCATGACAAGCAGACTGCAGGTCTGAAAACATACAGGAGAAGGCAGCAATCCCCTTATTGTCCTTCTCTTGCTCTAGCTCGTATCACTTCCATTGCAAGAACAGGAATACAGCAAGTGTCTGTTCATCTGAGGCCTATATTGATTATTAAAGATGGAAGGGAGGGATAAGATCCAAAACCAGTGTTTTTGATATAATGGGGGCAGCTGGAGCATCTCTGCTACACACAGCTGCTACAGAAGAGCACACCCAAGAACCAATCTCCTCAGGAAAAGTCATCTAGGAAGACATGGTGTGAGTAATACTATGTGCAAACTGTTAGCTGAGCTTGTGTAATGGTCTCATCCCTCTTTTTAAGTTTACTAGGGAGGGACTGAATGGGCTAATGGAAAGAAGATAATCCTACTGTGGGCTGTTGGAGCTGAAGCACATAAATGGTGTCAGATGGACCTGCTTTGCTGTTGCCCTTGAGCTTGCTCCCTAGAAACCAGGCACTGTGGGCACCAAAGGCATTTGGGGTTCCTGTGACCTCATGGGTGGGAGAGCAGATGCTTTTCTGCTATAAACGTCCAAGCTCATGATCAAAGTGAAGGCTCTGCATAGAATCACTAAGGTTATATATTTAGCTCATTTTGGCAAAATCTTGGATTCTCTGACAGGTTTAGAGAAGTCCTACACCTTGGTGGGTGTTCGTAAAAAATAAGGAAGTGATGCCTTAAGCTACAAATGTACAAAAGTGGGAGCCTAACTCTTCAGTCAATCTATCATTGATATTTCTCATCTGGTGATCTGGACTTGGGCTTAAGCGTGGCTGGTGGTCTTTGGTTCGGATCACGCACTGTGATCAGCCTTCAGAGCCGGAGTGGACCGTCCCCATGGTAGTCAGCAGAACCAGTGTTGGGGGGTTTGTTTTCCTCAAGCTGGGCTACACGTGGTGAGTGGTGCAGCCCCTTCCACTGATCTGCACCCCTGGCAAGGGAGGCGGGCCAGGCCAGGGCAGAGTGTGGGCTTTAAACACCTCAGGAGCTGTGCACAGAGCAAACTCAAGAAAGGGGACGTGGTGAGTCACCTGGATGTGAGGAGACGCTGTGAACTCTTAGTTGCGTGGGCAGCAGCAACCATGGTTGCACCCCGGGCAAAAATCATTGTAAAACGAAATGTGGCAGCCCACACAAATACACAGGCATCCAGGTCTCCGGCTGCAGAGAGTGCTGGAGCCTGGCAGTTTTAATGGAGGGTGACCAAGACAACACTTGTGTTTGATGTGATCTGCTCAGCCTGGTGGCTGAATTGAAGAAGGAAGTAGAAAGATTGAGGACTATTAGAGAGTGCAAGAGAGAGATAGACTGGTGGTGCCAGGCACTACCATCCCTGGGGCAAAGGCAGCAGGTAGAGGCTCCACAAGAAGCAGAAGAACCCCTACCCTCTTGTCACTAGGTAAAAGGAGGTGACCTAAGAGATGGGGGGGGAAACTGGAAGCAGGTTCCTTCTCTGAGAGGCAGGCCAATCCCCTCCCTCTCCCTCCTGACCTCCCTCACCTTCCAGCTTGTGCTTACACACAAGTTCTTTAGTACAAGGGTGGCGAGGCTCTGGAATAGATTGCCCAGAGAAGCTGTGGACACGCCCTCCCTGGAGGTGTTCAAGGCCAGGTTGGATGAGGCTTTGAGCAACCTAGTCTAGTTGAGAGGCATCCCTGCCCATGGCAGGGAGGTTGGACTAGATGGTCTCTAGGGTCCCTTCCAACCTAAGCCATTCTATGATATTTTAATATTTATATATATGGTTTTTACATATGTATATATACATATATAGAGGAAAGTACACATATATGCATGAACACACAGCAGAGCAGTGTTCATTCAGAGATACGCTTTCAGGCTATAAATAAAGTCAGCATCATTTCCCCCACTGACCACGCTAGGTTTGGCAGATGGTCAGTGCAACGTGCACCACATGGACCATCTTGAACTTCTAACTGCTCGGGGGAAGAAAATTATTTTTCAGATCAGATGAAATGCTTATACTACTGCTGTATTGTGCAATGATATTTGTGCTAATGTGCTGCATACCTGTGATAGCTTACTCTGAACCTGATTGCGTTTTGTGGACTTAACTGAGATAAAAAAAGGCAGAGTCTGGGCAAGCCAATAACAGGTTCATGGCTGAGATGGAGAATTACAAAACTCTACAAGCTCCAGGAGTAGTCTGTCAGTCATTTACTCCCACTAATGGAGACTGGTTAATTCTCTTGGCAAACCATTTTTTTCATCATATTTATTCCTTGTGCTGATCTGTGAAATTTTGCTGAATGCCATGATATTTCATGGATATGTTTACTCCAATGGGCTGTATGGGCTTGTGTTTCTGCCAGTCAGATAGGTGTTACAGAGGAGAAACTGATTTTAACAGGTGAAATTAAAATGAACATACCTGTAATGTAGATGGAGAACAAAACCACTTATGCACTGTTATTCCTGTCATCAGAACAACAAAAGAATCCTTCTTGCACACATTCCTGGTAAACGAAGGTTGCTGCTGGCAGAGATGGAACTTTGAGCTTTCTAATTAAAAATCTCTGCTTACTGATTCCTCTTCTGAGTTCAAGCCATCCCTCATGATTTCTGCACAGTGGACACTGCCTATGTCCTTACAGGTAGAATCTGATCAAAGAAAAAATAAGACAAAAAAAATTATCTCCTGGTCAGGTTAAGTAGGTGTTATTTCTTGGAGATTGTCCTGTATTGCTCTCTGCTGCCCCATCTCCTACTCCAAGTAGCAGTCCCAGGCTGCTACACTGAATGTCACTGCTCAAGAGCACTCATGCTTGAGAAGACTACGGATCACAGTGAACCATGCCCATTTTCAGAGGGTTGTGTAGAAAAGCAAGCAGCAAGACCACCAGTACTGATGTGCTCCTTACTGCTTTGGTGCTGTTGCTGGTGCCTAGTTGTGAATCTTTACATCTTGCTGTTTGAGGCCAACCTCCCAGTAATTCAGCTTTGCCTTCCTGAAGCCCAAAGCCTAAGATCTAGCAGAGTTCTGCCCAGTGAAGGATCATTCAGCAGCACAGAACTGTAGCAGCAGGGGACCTTTTGCAGCAGGGGATCATTAAACACTTAAATGAAAACTTATGAAAGTTGCTTTGAATACCAAATTTCTTCTCACTGCCTCACCAAAGGCCTCTGATGTTACCCCCCCCAGCGGAGAGCTTTTCAGAACAGGTTCACTCATCTGATTTTTGCTACCTCTGTATTTCAACTGTGACTAAAGTGCTACAGATGAATATGAGATAGAGAGTAATTTTTTTTTTATCCTGACATGATCTGAAACATAGAAAAGTCATCTGGCAGAATTTAAAAATCCAGTGGGAAGGTGTTCTTAATAGACACCACTGCGAAATGCTCTGATGCCGCCTTCTAAATTGCGCCACAAGTTTTATAAGGTGCACAGGTTAAATGTAAATAATTATCCATTCTCAGTTTCTCATCCAGTCAGGAGAGATGCCAAGAGCTTGTGTATTTATCTACAGATCTATTGGGAAATTTCCCAAGAGCATGAGCTCTCAGACATTTAGTCAAAACATCTAGTGATAACTGTCTCCAGAACATTCAGCAGCTCTTTGACTGACATATTTCTCATCAACAAGTTGGCTTTGTTTACATGTCTCTGAGAAGTACATAGCAATGATGGAAAAAAATACAACCAGACTTTTCTGTTCTTAGACTTTCTTCTTCTGGCAAGATGGGTTTTATTTCAGGAACTGTTACCAGCCCAGATTTGCTAGCATTAACCAGCTGGGCTACGCCAAAATGGCCATGCAGAACAGCTTGCAAATACTCCTTGAGGAGTTTTCCAGCAGCTCTGATCTGAAACATGATCAGCAGAAGGCAAAGAAAGCTACCTTTGGGTTTTTTTCCTTCAGCCCACCTCTGCTTTCTGGACTGGGCATGTTTTGCTGCTTCTATCCATCATAGTTTTTAGGAAGCAGATTCTGTGTCTCCACAAAACAGGCACGCAAACCCTGATACAACCCTGGAGCTGCCAGATCCTATTTTACTTAACTGCATACAATTGTTTCTTATCAGATTGACCAACCCTAACAAATCCTCTCCTTCTTCAGCAGTCTTGCCATTCCTAAAATCCTGCCAGGGGTTGCCCAGGTTCTACTTCCAACATGCTGCTGAGATAACTCATCACCAGCTGCATCTCCAGTTTAACTGTCTCAAAAATATCAGTAACACTGACTTACCTCACAGGATAGTTGCAGAGTTTAATTTATTTATGACACACTGAATTATTTTATTTATGGATCACCTCACAGGCCTTCATCTATCTGTGTTTTCTTGTAGCACCTCTCATTATGCTACCTTAACACGCACACACCAAGCTGCCAAAGGGAAGAATTCTGTGATTCGTTTCTTACCACATCAATTCATGCAATGGGACCCAAACAAGTCTAAGGAGAATAGCAGGTATTGTCATGAATTCTAACTCTGACACAGTTTACAGGAGGTGAACTATCTCCTATCTACTACCTTCCTTAGAATCAGTTTTGCCAGGGTCACAGCTTAAAAAATACACAAAAGAAAGCATCAGGATTGGAATTGTACAAGGAGAAGAGGACAGCTACAGAAGCCCAGACAGAGGGTGCCAGCAGATGGCTAAACAGAGAAGATTAGAACATTATATTTTTTTAACTATTGAAAGTTGAGGGAGAAAAGCACAGCGAACACAAAACAAGCCCTCATTCTCTCACCTCCATTTCAGCCTGAAGATACTCAGTGAGCAGATGCCTTCTGCTGGCATGGGAGTTCCTCGGGGAAGATGGAGTCTGCTTAGCTTGGACAGCTGAGAACATCCTAGAAGAACTTCTAGAAACTACAACATCAAAGGAAACTCTTCCAGAGGGATGAAGCAAGGCAACTGAATCAGTCTTATCTACTCAGTCTGCAAGCACACTGTGACTTTTTTTGCCCCACACCTTATGGGTTTCCAGCTGCTGCAAATCTCCCAGGAGAGAAGCCTTGAGTCTGAATTGGTGGCTTGCATCCCAGAGGAAGTAAGACTTTCTTTTTTCAACCCACACTCCTGTGAGTTCCACCATGTGTCAATCTAACAATGAGAGCATCAGAAACCACTTTGTCAATTATCCCCATTGCCCTTGGCCAACTCTGGGCGGACCTCACCCACAGCCTAGGAACTGGCTTGCTCAAGCAAAGGCACTCAGGTACCTGTCCATCAAAATAAATCAATAAAACCTCAAAGTTAGTAACAGTGAAACACTATAGGACAGCCTACCATATTATCCAGCAATTAGAAGATTTCTGTTTTTAAATCCACAACTAGTGAAAGTTCTTGAAAAAAAACCCCAAACTGTTTTGGAACAGAAAGAAGGACAAGCTGTTTCAGTCATCATTTTATTACTGACTCACAAGGGAAATCAGTGAATCTACCAGTGGTTCATGCAATTCTGTTGCTAGCTTCTCAGAAAGGAAATGTCATGTATCGCAACTTGTTTTTCTATTGCAGCAATTAAAGTACATAGGAGGCCACAACAAAATCAATACAAAACTGGTAAATCTGTAATGAATGACAGCAAAATACTGATCTTCTTGCCTAAAGAAACGTCTATCTAAATGCCATCAAAGGGTTAGGCTGTAGAAGGCTTTTTCTGGATTATTTTTGAAAAGTCTGCTGTTTTTCAGCTCTTTTTAATGTATGGATCACCAAATGGCCTCCTGCTTCTTGCCTATTGTGTTCAAGTTTCATCTGAGGAAATTAAGTGCAACTGCGACTTTTCAAGGCTTGAGGTATCCCTGGGGATAGTGCAATGTATGCTCCATGAAACACGTGCCTGGGTTGCTGCTGGTGAAACCCCTACAGAGGCTCACCAGGGAGCTGACGAGGCAGTATTTAGAGAGCTGCTTCTACATAGGACTTCTTTATATGTTACCACCACACTGAAGGTTTAGCCCACTACTTCAGCCTTCCCCATAAGGGCTGTCTCCATGGCAGCCTGTCCTTTCTGAGCCACCATTGCACGGTCCCTTTTTACCCTCTCAAGTTACTTCCAAATCACTTTTTTGCTTCTTTTCAGAAAAACGCAGGCTTAGTCCCTTTTGTACTTCTGCTGTCCAGAGGAATCTTCACAGCTAATACTGCATAGATAGTTTTTCCCCTCCCCATGGTATTTCTAGCTAATGTACTTAGGTAGAGACCAGCTATTGCCTCTGGCAGCTTCAAGCTGCCCTGTGAAGGAACACACAGTATGAGATGCAGGCAGCCAATACAGCATGAGCTCAGTACCCAGGTCACATGCAGTGGTCGTAAATAATTGCAGATCAGCCCTACAACCTTCACAGATGTAACCTCATTTTTCGGTTGGGGTTTTTTTCTTTTTAATTTCCACCTGCTCTTCCATCAAATCTATGGCCAAATGCCTTTTTAAGCAGACCCAGGTTGTGCTTTTGATTGTAGCCAGGACCTTTGCTTATGCACTGTTTGTGTCTGGTGGAGGTGTGTTTTTTTGTTTATTTTTTTATCAACCAAGTTGTTTTCTAGTGCTGGAATGGCTTGATCTGCTGTACTAAACACTCATTGTGCCCATCACATGCTTATCCTATTTCAGCAGTGAGAAATCAATGGGAATCGATTTAAGAATGTCCAGTCCTATCAAGTATTGAGTCAGGCTCTGGGACAAATGCTGAGTTGATGGTATAACATATAGATTTTTAACAAGGCGTGGAGCCCCAGGTATGACAACCTTGTTTAACAAGGATGGTTGGACTCCAAGATGTTAAATGTGTTGGTTCCTCTCTGTGACATCGGGGTTCAGATAGTGCCAATTTCCGTACCAGTGCGGTCTCACCTAAAAGCAGAGTGTAACCATGCTCTATAGTCCTAGCAGAAGATTACGTAGGGAAGAGAGAAAGTGTTGCATTTAGAAACATAAACGCTGCCAGCAAATGCTATTTCAGCAATTACCTATGTTTAGTAATTACGTTAATGTTGATTTTCAAAAGGCTGTTATTTGCTCAGCATGTTCTTCATACTTTATCTCCTTACCTGCCTAACCCTTTATTTTCACTCTAGCTATTACTGGTTGTTTGTCAAGTTAAGTGATGTTTGTAACGCCAAATGTTGTCAAGGTACTGTTGCTTTAGCTGAATTCCTATTTTTCCAACACCGGTTGCTGTGATTTTCTGCTCATCACTACTACAAGGCTTTGGGGATTGGATTTCACTGCTTAGAAGAGACCTTGGGTGCTGCAGGTGTTATTTTTACTTTGGACTGTGGGATGAATGTGCAGCTCCTGAGGTCTGTTACAACACGTTTGATGAAGTGTGAAGTGGGCATCAATTTGTAAGTGTTGAACTGACACATGGGGATCCTGTGTGCTCCTGTGCTGCTGGATCAGCACTCCACCTTCAACCAGTATGCTGGCAACAGAGAATTAACCATGGAAAGATCCACAGCACACAACCCCATGAATATGGCCACAGCAATGTTTAAATAACAGAAATACCATACCTGGAGCAACCGAATCAGTTAGATTTAAGGAGATACCTAGTGAGATGCCTGCACATTTGGATGTATAACTAATCGACAGCCCATGGCCTGTACAGAAGTATCTGTGCATATACACACATGTATGTGCGTGGGTATGTCTTGTATGTGCGTATCAAGAGGAAAGTTCTCAGTTGCCTGTAGGTGCAAAGCAAAATTGCACCAAGGGCTGCACACTTGGAAGTGGATGAGGCCAATGGACCATAATGGGCTAATATCAAAGGCCATGCCCTCTAGGACATGCACACTACTAACCACTGGCCTCATCAAGTTGCTTACCCAGAAGACGCAATGATGCAACACGGTGTTGTGCGTGAAAGAAGTAAAAAGAAAGACTGCTTTGGCGGAGGAAAAGGGAAATGCCCGACTCCAGAAAGACATTCTGCATGCACAAGGATGGGATACAGCACTTCAAAAAGAGCCAGTTTCAGAAGCAGGGCCATGTCTGTGCCTAACAATGCAACACAGTGTGTCTCTGAGCCTACAAACATTATGAATTTATCAGTGCTTGGTGGTGCTGCCAGGTCTCAGCCAGCCTTCCAACATGGCTCTGCACAGGGTTACTGCTGCCTCCTCGCTTTCCTCCTCACACTCTCCTAGCAGATACCTGCTGGCCAAAGTTTTTACAACAGTCTCCAATTTTGGCCCAGGCTAACAAACCCAATTCTAGGCATTCCCATAAGGACTTGGGATTAAACATGTTTAACTACTCTTTCCAGTAGTTCCTTGTCTCTCTTGAACTGGGGAGCCCAGAATTGGACACAATACTCCAGATGTGGGCTTGCTAGGGCAGAGATGATCTTGCCAGCTGCACTGTCAGACAGCAATATTGGGTATATTTAATTTACCAGTATAGACATGACTTTTGAGAGCTTGATTCCACATTGCAGCCTCTCCAACACATACAGCAGCCTCCAACACGTGGTGCTGCATTGTACACATTAATAAACTAATTTGCTCTGCATTTGGTATTAAGTAACAATTGTACCTTCCTTGAACTTTATGGACTCCAACTTTCTTTCTTCATTGATTTTTTTTTTCTTGTAATTTTCAACCATGTTCTTGCGGTGCCGGGAACAGATCAGGAGCCCTCCTGTGGTTAATTTAGCTTCTATTAGCTTTTTATCAACTTATTTGTAAATTAATTGTTTGGACTTCCTTAGAAGGAATAAATTGCATCTGATCCTCACCAGTCTGTACGGAGCAAAATTCAACCTAGAAAGAGGAGCAGCGCTCCCACGTAGAGCTGTGCAATCTCTATAAACAGCAGTGTTAGCAAAGAGCCAGCTCGTTTAAACAATCAAGATAAGCAAGGTACAAATAGGGCTGACTTGGCATATGTGTTCATTAACTTAGATGTGGGAGCTCTGAACTGAAGAAAGAAACGATTAAGCTCTAATTGTATCTTCTTTAAGGGGGCATTTTGAACAGCTAACCCTTTTGTAAGGTGGCTCTTTTTACACATATCACGTCTTCCTATGGATAAACAGCCCTTTATCTCACTTGACTTTTCTGTTTTCCTTTCCTTGTGAAATGCTGGATCTGATTTAAGTTCTAATGTAACACCCAGCATACAGTGATTCAAAATTCAATAGATCTTCCTTGTTGCCTCTTTCCTTTCGGAAAGTCTTCATCAATGAAACCCTTGAAGTTGTTTTAAATGACCAATGTAGAGTAGTGCTCTTTAACTGTGCAATCAGAGATGATTTACTGAATGCATTTCAGGATCATTGTGGCATGTGTTAAGGGTTTTTTCAGGAAGAAAGAGGAGAAAGTTGCTAAGGTTTGTTTGCCTCCCCAGAAGGGGCAATGGAAAGCGGCAGGAACACCAGCTCTATATATACCACTATTATTGTGGAATATGGAGTATCCATTAAAAGACAGAAAAGCCAATATGTCAGGTAGTTGCAACCTTTCCACTCACTGCGAGACCAGCACAAAGCACAGGCCATGGTGATAGATAATGTTGACCTATTTAATAGACTGGGTACTGAATCATATGTGCTATTTGCACACTCGTTATTTTCATCAAATGCATCTGCAGGTGCAGTCACATTTGTTTTGCACATTTAGTAGAAGCTCATTTAAAGTGCTGAAATGTGCATCTATCTTGTATTAAACACACGTTCTTCCTACAACATATGTTATTCTTTTGTCTCAGGGCCAGCTGTCACACTATGCACGTGTAGAATATATTCAGGATAACAAGAAGGAACAACAAAATATACTGATCAGTGGCAGATCTCAACTAGTGTACTTTAGACTTCCTCCATCTGCTTTGGCCTAGCACAATTGTGCCAGTTTAAGCAAACTGGAGAAGTTTAAATCTACCTTTTTCCCACCCTGTGAGAGCATCTCAGACCAGGAGGTGATCTCACATCACATGTACTAGCTTCTGCAGCACTCAGAACAAGAGACTGCTGTATTCACTCTCTCTCTGCTGTTTCTTGACTTCATGTATCTAAATCAGCCCTGGAACATTATAGGATTGAGCCTTCTTTTAGCTTAATCAGTTTCAAATATTTATTTGTCTTCCTAATCTGAAAGTCTTTCTGTGCCTACTTATCAGCTGAGCTGAAGCCAAGATCAGGCTCTCAGCAGTAAATATCTCACAAATGAGCTTGTGTGAAAAGAAGAAAGAACTTCCGTGTGAGGATTAAAGATTACTATAACAGCACTGAATTTACAGGAGCTTTAAAACATAGGGGAGGTCTGATTCAGAGCAGAAATATGATGATTTGTGGCCAGAGGGAATCAGGGAGGGCTTAGCCAAACTGGAAATTACCTTTTGGTGCTCCTTTACTATAATTCCTGTAACTTCAATTACAGTAATATTAAGGCTTGTTGAACTCTTGTCTTATAACATCAGGCCTTATGCATGACTTCATCCATCCAACACCTCTTAATGAACTCATTACGCTTATGGTGCCAGATTATTCAGGTGTTTTGCTCTTGTTTAAGGGACTGTTGAACAAATATGTATTTAGGAAGCAAAAGAAGCCCTATGGATAAGCCAGTGCAACCCTTTTGGGGATCCTCAGGAAGAAGACTTGAGGCACAGGGAGGTACATGGGTTACAAACTGATTTGGGAGCTGTGGGTGTGAGACAAAACTGATTGCTCTGTTTAACCTGGGCTGATCTGCAAGTCCTCACAGTACTCTCATATGTGGAGCTCACACACTGTATATTGATCTTGCTGGGACTTTCTAATATTTAACTGAGCTTGCGCCGGCTAGGCACTAAAGCTGTTCAGGAAAGGTCTTATTCCTATTGCGCTTTTTCTCTTTGCTTTTTGTTCAAAAAAATACAATATGCTGAATGTCTATCAGAATGCCTCAAAGGAGATAAATTGCTTTGAGCTTCTCATTTTTCTCACCAATAAGAATACCTTGTTACACTATGTTTCCAGGAGCACCTTTGTCTCCTGAGTTAAGCAGTGCATAATGAAAATCACAGTATTACCACAGGCTCCACACTGGAATTCAGCTTGTGAAGCCAGTACTGTGAGGCTGATGACACAAAACTATGGTCCTGCACTAGTGCTGGCCCATGCTGCATGGATATTGAATGCTGTGCCTCCATACAATCTTTGATTCTGAGCTGAGGTGAAATTGTTTCAATGAAAACTAATTTTTTTCTACTATCAAAGATCTTCACTTACTGGAGTGAGATAATTCTCCTCCGGAGAATGATTCACAAGACCCATCTTGGTCTCCAATAGTTAGAACTAGCTTAGGGCCTTTGCCTCTCTTGTATTTCCTTTCCTGTTTTATAAACACATTCTACATCAGGTCCTAAATGTACCATCTCACTGTCCTCATTTATTTTCTTTTTCCCAGACAAAAGGATGCTCTTGCTCAAAAATGATACCTTTGAATCTTCACACCATGGCTCCTGGGAGGTAGTCTTACAATGTCCTGCCCATCAGCACTGTTAGATTTCCGAAGCAGTGAAACCGGTAAAAATCCCATCTTTGGACCACAGATTCAACTTGTTCTCTTTCAGAAGGTCCTTCCCACTCTCGAGAAACAGCCAGCAGAGCTGCCACAGGACCTGCAGATGGAAAGCTGTCCTCAGACAGCCTCCTCCTTGCCCTCACCCTCTGCTCTGCTTTCAACCATCTCAGGTTTTGTTTTATTTTATTTTTAAAGAAAGCCTCTTTGCCTGCTGCTGGGCAGCAGCAGAACAGATGTTACAGAATTATGTTTCAAATCTATCTTTACTCTCAGGCAAAACTCAATATTCAGGGGCATAGTTGGGTCAAAATTCTTCCTTCATGGCCTTTGGGTATTCATTAAACACATACAGCTCTGGCGTATTATCTTTTTTCAGTTATGTTATATTACTTTCAACAATGGCTACAATTTAGCAAGTGCACATACACCAAAGCAAAAACACACAATAAAAGCTTATAGCTAAACTGTAACTCCATTAATTCAAGGGATAAAAAAGGCAGAGAGTTTATGGTTGTATTAAGCTACTTGGTAGGTAGAAGTCCTGGCACACAGTTCCTAATTCTGGAAAGTATTCAGCCGGTGGAAGCTCACAATCTAAAGGAGTTTTGTTTTTTTTTTTTTAAAAAGGGAAACCTTCTTACCTTGTTGATGTCTATTAGCTTCCATATATTAAATTCATGCTTAAAGTTTGTTCAGGATAAGGATGCTTAAGATGTTTTGTAACTAAAAACCCATCTGAAATGACCAAAGTTTCCAGCTTTGGAAAACAGGTAAAGAAAAGAAAAGGTGAAATCATTAAAACATTCAAAGCATTGAATCCTGCTCTTCAAGTAGAATCAATAGCATTTTGAAGCAGTGAAATCTGATATGAAATCTCCTTGCAGTGATTTTCTGAATTTCCCATTCTGGAGTGGGTGTCCAGACAACCCTATGATTAATACTTTCATGACTGCCAAGCCAGATGGATGCCTGATGGAAGACAGAAACATAACACCCATGTAAATAAAAATGTCTTTACTAAAGGCCCTACCAAGGCAGTGAAGTCTCCTAGCCTGAAAGAAAACAAAGTTGGGGGTGGTGCAGGGGGAGTAATTGTCATAGGAGTGTTCCCAGAGATGAAACTCAGTCAAAATACTGAACATTCAGA
Organism: Eurystomus gularis; assembly: GCA_013400335.1. Lineage (NCBI taxonomy): Eukaryota > Metazoa > Chordata > Aves > Coraciiformes > Coraciidae > Eurystomus > Eurystomus gularis. The sequence goes on along the minus strand of VZZY01021831.1, from coordinate 784,517 downwards.
AAGTTGTGGGAGGGTTTGTTATATATCCAAAATACTGTTTGGTATTAATTGAAAACATGACTTATTATATGGGGCTGCTCAAAAAGCACCTGTGAAACAAATATGCTGGCCACCTCAGCAGAGTTAATGAGGCACCAGAGAAGCTACTCTTTAATATGACTTAAACCAAATTTGCCAGTTTACTGATATTGTCATTTTTCTTTCATTACTTTGGGGTCTGCTTCAATCCCCGGCCTGGGCTTAGTGTCCTTTAGCTCCATGATACCTATGGGTATATGCTAATCTTCCAGGAGGAAACTGGGCTCTTTTTTAATAACAATTCAACAAAGCTGAGTTCTTTTCACTGGACTGAGAGTACTCTGAGTAAGGATACTGCCCATCATCACCAAAAGTTCACTTCATTAATCTCATAAGAGATATAAGGCTCAGTCCTGGCTGGGTTATTCATAAGCAGACAGGACTGGACCAAGTGTTCAATGCAGTAACCGCGCCGGGAACAGAAACAGCTCAGAGAAATGCTTGGGCCCTCTCCCACAGGTTGAGTAACCAACTGTTAATATATATAAGCCTGATTTTGCAAGCCAGCCTCTGGGCTAAATGTGTGTGAGAGCACAGATGGACTTCAGCATTTAACAGGCAACAGTGAGAGATGAGCAGCTCAACAGCCACAAAGGCAACCTGCCTGCAGACAGGGTAAAAAATACCAAGCCCACCTTCTGCTCTGATAATAATGCCAGCTTTTATTGCCTGCCGGTTACATTTTCCAACAAGCTTTTTCTTTCTTAATTTGCATGTTACCATGCTGCCCATGGAAGGGATGCAAAAGGGTGTTGTCCTCCTCCAAATATCTCATTAAAATTTACTTCTGACAAGGTGCTTAAAATGCTTGCTAACAGCAGGGCAGGTTGCACGGTGACAGTCACTTACCACACCAAATCCAACCACCTACCTTGGGCTCCCTGTCCTGAACCACACCTGCCTCTTTTACTATCCTCTACTAATCTTACTGTGTTAGTGCAGTTGTGTGCAAGGCTTAAGACTGTAGAGCCCCAATCCATATGGAATTGTTAGAAGCTACAGCAATATAAATAATACATAAATCATTTATAGCAATCAATAGCTATATTCCTCAAATGCTTTATTCCCACTGAATAATTTCACCAGTTCAAGTTGTCAGACATGGCAACAGGCAAAAAAGCTATAAACAGCTCTGAAAACTTCCTAAATCATGGCTTCCCATAGTTCTTCCACCTATTGCAGCTCACCTGTTGCGGCTTTGGAGCAGCTTTAAACAGCAGATGAAGAGTATGGGAAAACCACAGGCAGGTAGAGTGATGCTGGTACAGTGCTGACAACCCACAATGGCATATATCATGGAGAAAATGAATTGGCAAAGATAAAAAGACTTTCCCAAAATTAAAGAGAAAGAGATATATCAGAAGAGAAAAGGATGGACAACACGGGAGTTACATAGCCAGTATGTACGTGTGCCTCCTGATGTTTGCATGCCAGGTCCTGCAGTTTCAGAAAGGAATTATGGGAGATGGAAATTAAAATAAGAGCTTTTGAGTTGGGGGTTTAGTCTTGGATTTTTGTTTGGTTTTGTTTTTTTTTCCTAAATCTTATAATCTGATACTGTATGAAAACTCTTCAGCTGAACAAGCTGGACAAAACCTCAAACAAACCTTCAGCCGGACAAGCTGTAGTCAATATAAAGAAGTTTGTTGCAGTCTGTGCTGCCATGAAGATGTCACATGGATGTCTGCCTCAAAGGAAGATGGAAGTTTCAGCCCCTGGGGACTGCCTGCAAGACCATAGCAAACTCACCTGCAGACTAAGAAGGCTTCAGCTTTTAAGGTGTTGCCATGGTTAAAGTCGTGACAGCCACTCCAGAGGCACTGGTGACAGGCATCCCTTACCCACAGATGGACCACAGAAGTCACGTCATCATGGAACCTCTTTTGCCACATTGAAGAAGTTTCTCTGGTGATTTAGACACGCAGTGCTCGCACAAGCAGGCTTCTCAGCCAGTGAGACATCACCTGCAGCAGAAGCAGAATGGGGTTTCAGTGAGCAGACACTGCCACCGTGCCCTGACCTACCTGCAGTTAAATCTAGCTACTGGCCTCCTCAACGCTGGTGCAACCACACAGATGCTAATGCTGACACCTCCACTGTATGCCTTACTGGGTTTATTCCTATGCATCCTGTGGAAACCCAAGTGGTCAGTCCTTAGCTGTTTCTCATCGCAATGCTTATGTCTAAAACTGCTGGGATGAATCGCAATCTAAAAGTGGGTGGGATATTTTACCCATTGACTCCATTGACTGAAAAGGGAGCCCAGAGGTTAGTGCAGAGGTAATGTCTAAAATGAGGTGAGCTATGCCCTGTCCTGCCTGATTGTCTACATGTAGTGCTGTGTGGAGACACCCAACCTGTGTCTCAGTTGCCATCAGTGAGGCATGTTAACATTGACTCTACCCAAAACCAGCACACTTTCCAAAGAACAGGTTAACTTGTTGAGCCATGTGAACAAGGTTACACAGCTCCCAGGATCCAAGTGAGGCTGGAACTTCGTCTCTTCCAACGAGACATGCTCAAAATACGACTCAGTCCAAGGTCACACCATGGTGCAAAGACCCTGTGGTACACCAGCAAGAGCTCCTGCCTTCCACTCACCTTTTTTAACCACTTATCCATATTTTCTATGTAATTGCCTCAGCATAATAGCCTTCTGTCAGGCTTCTGCCATTCATCCGTCATACATTAACAGTCTATTCTGATTTCTGAGGTACATTTAATCTCCTCTGACACTCATAATTTTCATGTTACCCCTTTACTGAGGCAATTAAATCTGCCTCAAATCCATTCTTTTAGAGTTTAAATTTACATTTTTAGTACTAGTTTTTCAACAACCCCGTTTCCTTCACAGTTGCAGGGTTTAATTCATGTTTATGTTCAGTTCATGTGGCACCCACATCACATGGCTTATTCCTGTCAACTACAACTCCCTGCAGAATTTAGATTGCAGCCCAGGCTCACTTTTGTTTTCCACCACAAGACACATGAAAACACACAATCAAAAATGGGATGTTTCCTGATAACTTTGACAATTTGCTTATGTCCTATAATATTTTTATATGAAGATTAAAAAAAAACCCCAAAACTATCATGATTGCAGTTATTCTCACTAAATGCATGCAAAGGGACTGAAAAAACACACAGACGGAGGAGAAAAACCCTAATGAAAAACTCAGCAGAGCATGCAGCACTTGTGTCTAGCATGTGTCCATCTTCATGGTCTTCACGACCACTTATAGTTTAGAACAGGTCAGTGAATGCTTTTTTTTGCATTAAGATAATAATAAAAAAAGAGCACAATTAATTTATCTTTGCTGAAGAGGATAAATGCAACAGAGTTTGGACCTCAGCAGCCAAAGACACCCACCCCTGCCTACTCCTCTTTCACATAGCAGCCCTGCAAAGGCTGGACATTGGCACAGACCTGTCAAAAACGTTGAACTGTGCAGGGAAGGTCCAGAAAACCTGTTTTATTCCCCACCAGCCTCCACACATGCATGCTAAACCTCAGCTCTGGAAAGGCTCGGCACAGCAGCTCTGCTGCCCATCCCTGCCCTGCCAGCTCGCCAGCAGGAGAGTTGCCAGCTGCAGTTCCCCAGCCCTGACCATCCATCAGCCTGTTACTACCACTGCAAACATCCCGTTTGTCAACAGTTAATGTTTTTTACTATCAGGGTGTGATGGATTAGTCTTCCTTCAAAAGGAAGGGTCAGACTTCATGAGGATTAGATCAGAGCAGCGTGCAAGAGTCCCATGGGTGCTGCTCCGTCACAGTAAAGTCCCAATCCAGCAGTTATTTTCCCATCTGTAGGACAGCAGCCAAACCCCCCAGGGAATTGTTCTGGAGCCACTTTCAAACCTCGATGTGAGGAACACTTATAAAAAATATGACTATTTGACACTTACGCAGTGCTACCACTGCTGGATCACAAAGCAGCATGTAATAACTCCCACAAGCTACAGTAAGCTACAGGAGTAAGACCAGTGAAACAGAAACACCTTACCCTTCAACCCCTTCCAGCTCCTGAAACAACCCACAGGGCCCTGGGAACAAAGGGAAAAACTTGCAAACCTTGCTTTTGCCACGTGTCGGAGTAGATTTACTCTGGTAGCATGCAGCAGCACTGTTTGGAGGAGGAGAGACAGTCCTCCTTCTCATCTGTCTGCAGTGTCCCATGCTTAGAGAGACCAAAGAGGCCTTGATGTTGTTTTATCAGGTAAAGCACAGAGGGCTGGGTACCTGTGTGCTCCCCTCCGTGACACTGGCAGAGCTCAGCACCATGGGTTGGTTGGTCATGTCCTGGCACAGGCATTGCAGGGCAGAGTTTAAGCGTGGCTCAGTTATTACAAAATTGATGTTCTACAGAGAGGCAAAGGTAACAGACAGGTGTTTTGGGGAGGATTATCACCTTTTTGGGTTGAATAAAAACTAGGAGAACCTCCTCCCAAAAAGCCAAGACCCTCTCCTGGACCAGTCACTAGTCCAAGTGCGCTCTTATTTTTGACTCAGAGGAAATGTAAAATCTTGCTTAAAAAAATGGCTGAAACCAAATTTTTGCTACTCACAGCAGATTTCATCTCTTCTCTGCTTTGATTTTATTTACAGGGCTCTGCTGGCATCTTCACTTAGGTCTCTCTCTCTCTCTTTCTGCTTCCTGGGACGGTGGCTTAGCAGATCTGTTACCGAAACCGACTGTGACAACTGACTCCTCATCTTTCCTTCCTATATTTTATTTACCCCTGACCCACCCGATAACTCTGAATGCCTTGCCAAGTTACTGAAAGAGCTACCAGTCATGGAGACTTCACTAAGAGAATATAGATTTACAGAGTAAGTAAAAAACAAATTAAAAAAAAATCAAGAAAAAGACAGAATGGAATTAAATCTTCTTCAGCTCAATTGGCTCAGTCCTTCAAAGCCATTCCCTTCAAGTAGTGGATCTTTATTACAAAGAAGTGATGCTGGAGCCCATTCCATTGTGCAGGTTTGGATGCTGGTCACAGGCATCTCCAGCCAGGAGCTTGCGAAGACGCAGCAGGACCACAGCAGCGAGCCTAGTGCCCTCTGCCAAGCAAGGAGGGACTAGTTGGAATTTGGAGGTTATATTGAGGATGAAATTACTTCAATTCTAACCAAACTACTGGCTCCTGGGCTTAGGGAACACTATGGAAGGGGACAAAATGACAGCATCTGCTGGGTGGCTTGCAACTAGCCCTGCTCTGATTCCTGAGCATCATGTGTGTTGGTCCCAGCCTGCGATGCCGGCTCACACCCTGCCTGGCCTGGCAGAGGAAAGGGGGGAGTGTTGAAGCTAGAAACCAGCACAAAGTGTTCTGGCCTCCCCACTGGGGACGGTGTGCCAGGATTTCTCCCACAAAGGAGGTCAGGGAGTCTCCAAGCGAGCCTGGACAAAGCTGCTCTGACAGACCGTGAGCACTGCTGCGATTTCCATCCCTGCCCAGAGGCAGAGCCAGCTGCATGCTTGGGCAAGCGAGGGGATTGCCAGTGGCAGTTGAAATGGCCTGGACTTGCTGCCCATGGCACTTGTGCCAGAGCCCACAAAAGCCCAGCTGGCTCCTGCTGCTCACTGGCATGTTTAGAATGGGGTTTATGAGGGAGCATCCATCCTGGCCTGGAGCATCTCCCCAGCAGCACAGCCTCCTGCCCATCCCTCCTCACTTGGCAAGCAGCAGCAGGAGCTGTAAGCATCATACTACTGAGCTGTCCCCATCCAGCTCTGCCCTGTGTCGTGGCAGGACTGGGATGCCTCTCATCCTCACAGGGATTCAGCTTTGCCTGCACTGCCGAGATGTGACAGGACAGACAAGGACATGGTATCGCTGCTGCTCCTGCCAGCACCCTGAGCTGATGCAAGGGCTTTAGAAAGCCTGTTAGTGCATAACATGTAGGGTTTCCTCTCCTGCCATCCATCTCTCATGTTGGGTGCTCAGGTGATTTATCACACCATCCCACACCCAGGTAACAACCAAACTGGACCTTTTAATCCTTTTCCACAATTACTGAGAACAGTTTTAAGGTATTAGAACACTGATTCTTGCTTTTTTTAATTGGCCTGGTGGTACTCAGGATCTTGTTGTTACTTAGGAACATGGGCTGTTACATTAGTATTGTCAACTTGCTGTCAATTAGCTTTTAATTAATGTGAATTTTATCTTTTCTCTCCTAATTGGGGAAGGGAAAGATGAGACTAATCAGCAGGATAGGTGTATGCAAAGTAACCTCACCCACAATCTCACTGAGCAAACTATGAGCCACTAAACACTGACGGCACTTCCTAATGAGCACTGTAACCATGATGAACATGATGAGCTACATTTGTTTCTAGTGCCCCTCTACATTTTTGACCAAGAGCCACTCTCTGAAGCCAGGGTTCACTCTCTCCCATCAGCACAGTCAGGACAGCTGGCCACCAGGCACTATGTTGGTGCAGTTACCTTCTCAGGCTGCAAAACCATGCAGCTTCTGAATCTGGTGGATTTTTTTGCACTAGACAATCCGGAAAGGGGAAATCTACTCCAAAGTGGGGAAAGCAAAAGCTGAATGAGAAGAAGGTAAATGTCCTCTCATTCCTGATTTATTCCTTTCTTCCATTCCTGATTTATTTATTTCTTCGCCTTGTTGCATTTCATGCTCAGTGCAGGCGAAGATCTCTCTGTTACTCAACTGCTAATTGTGGGCCAGCTCCCCTATTAAATCTTAATCCCCTGTTAATTAAATTAAATTAATTTAATTAAACCCCCTGTTAAATCTATTCCTTTTTGTGCAAAGCTCTTAACAATATCAGAAACTAACACAGAATTTCAGGTCTGTTCGTGGGGAAAAAACTCTGGTGAGAAGGAGAGTGAAAACTGGTGTTTCTGCGGAGTCTGAGCTCCCTGCCTGAAAGCACACTGGCTATGGGGGAGTGAGGGATGGATGCAAGGTGTGGGAACCATCTTAGACTACTGCAATTCAGAGAGAGAGTTTAATCCATTAGAGGGGACCCCGTAGAATTGGAGCCATTTGTTTCTTCTAATTGAAGCAGTGATTTTGCTCCTGTCCTTAAGCACTATTTCAAGGTGAAGGAGAGAGACAAAGCCAGAATTTGTGGGAAGAATCAAAACTATTCCTAAGCCCTCTTGGTTTAAGGGTTTATGGTACTTGCAACCTTAGTTAAAAAAATGGTTGAAAAAGCTCACTGTTCACTGTACAGTTATACATAAAAAGCAGCGTACTATTCATCTGCCTGCTACATGGCCATACATACCAATTTCCTTATGCTGAAGTTAATGCTGATTGTACCTCTGCTGAATTTTTTTAATCACCCTAGTTTCCTTTCAGGACTAGTCCACAATTCCTTGACCATCTAGACAAGCCTGTCATTTCCCCTCGCCCATAGCAGCATCCTTATAAGCCTGTCTTTGATGCAAGCCCTGATAAAGGACAGAATTGAAGCCAGCTACAGACAGAATGAAATGAAAGGCTGGGTTTCTACCCACCTCTTTTTGCCTCTTGAAATTACCTTCCAGCTCAGTCCCAGACTGAGTAATTCAAAGCTGATGGGAAATGAAAGTCATGGTTCTTAGAGAGTTAATGGCTACCTAAGAACAGCAAAAAAAGGTAGGGGAAAATTTATCCTCCCCTCACCCCTAAATCCCCCTGAGTTGAGAAGTACAATAAATCAACAGGTCTGTTGATAGTTTCCCTTCTATTGCAAGCTTATCATCCCATTTTATCCATCTCATCATCTTGTGGACCTACAAACTCTGGATAAATAGACTGCTCCAGAAAGACTCAAGATGACATTAAAGAGAAAAATGTCTCTTATCTCCCTGTTTGTTTATGCACACTGATTCCACTCCAGAGCCATCTGTACAGTAGTCCCCTCTTGCCACTCGTCTAAAACAAAATAAAAACCTAGATAAATCCCAGAAGCCTGAGGTTAGGGAAGACTCAGCAGTTTTGAGCAATGACACCACACACTGACTCAGGGGAGCCGACCCAAGAACCTGCCCAGAGATGTTTCCTTCAGTGACTCCCCCAGGGGAGATCACCTCCAGCTCTCCCTCCTCACAGATGACTATACCCATCCTCTGCTTTTCCCCCTGGACCTGCTGTTGTGGAAGATGAGAGATGAGGACAGAAGGCTGTCACCTCCCCTTTGGCCTCTTGTTTTCTCTCTCCAGCCTCAATTTTTTTCATATCTGCTCTAAGACTTGTCTTTTTCAAGGATGCGGGAAGAGTCACAGAGGTTGAGAACAAGTGTCCATCCAGCCCCCCACACTGGCCCTAGTACCACCTCCACCCTCACCCTTCTTTTAGTCCCCCTCAGGGACTTTTTTTGAGACAGATATGGCCTGTGATTTTAGCATCCGCTGTACAATGCTCTACAGAGTAAAAAACAGGTCTGTCTAAGCTATGGTCCTACAGCAACACTAAGGACCTCGAGCTGGTCCTGGTTCTGGCCCTTTCATCCTTGTTTGCCCCTGCTATCAGCAAACTTAAATGCAAGGTGCATCTCCTGGGTTTTATAATGTATTTGGAGTTGTGACCTTACATTGCAGTTAGCCACACTTTCAAGCCTATAACTCTTCCTGAGTTACCTCTGTTGTCTCCATTACTGTTGTGCTCATTTGTCCCTCAGGCTCTAACGAACATCTCTGCAAGAACCTCTGCAGCTTTGAACAAGCTGTGATGGCTGCTTTGCGGGGACAGCGGAGAGGAGCAAAGAGGGACTTAGTTGACTGAGGCTGCACAGGAAACACAACGTTAAACTGAAGTCTGCAAAGTTTCACTTTAACACTTGCATTGCCATGTCATATTCAGGATAAAAAATTCTGAACTTGTCATCTAGAAATTTAGCTATAAAGAAATATTCATATACTACACAAACTTTTCACATTGGGATTTTCCTGTGAAGAACCTGTTCTGGTAGTCATTCCTATAGTCATGGAGCTAGAGAGTTATAGGACATACTTCTCAGTAAATCAGTCTGATGCACCAGGCACTTTCCAGATCTAAAACACAAAGCTACTTTAGTTTGGGTATTTTTCTTCCTCCTCATCCTGCTTGGCTCAAGTCACTTGTACCTTTTTCGGTTTTGATGTAGTGTTGCCGTAAGAAGTTCTGTTGCCTGATTTGCTACAAGAAGTGCAAACTTTTATCTCCCTGCTGCAAGAGAGTAGTAAATCAGAACAAGGTGACAGCTTTGTCTTGCAGCCTGTTATCCATAGGCGGGAGGATGCCTCTCCTGAGATCCCATTAGGTGCACTGTCTCCACCACTAAAATTTCAGCATGCTCATTCGCAGAGACCTGTATGTCAATGAGAGCCCACCAGCTAATGATCACTGGGAAGTCATTTCCTCTTGCTCTTTCTCTCCTGTTCCCACTTCTCCTTCCTCTCTCTCTCTCAGTACTTTATTCTCAAGTTTATTTAAAATAGGCTCCATTTATTTTCATCACTTACAGCCTATGTAACAGCTTCTGTTAAACAGATGCAGTGTGTGGCACTGCGTACAGGAGCAAAGCTTCCCCTGCACTGGCAGGCATTGGAAGCTGTGAGAAGCAACTATAAATCCTACCTTTCCTTTGCTGACACACACAAAAAGAAAGCACGACAGAGTGACAGAGCAAAATAACTGGATGTCCTAAACCCTCATTATGTCTAATACACGGCTCTCCTCCCAGGTACAATGCAGCTGTCATTCACAGACACTGGGGAAGGCACGGCTGGAGTTCCTGTGAGCACCTCTCCTCCTTCCCAAAATTATGAGCACAATCTTGATACAGAACCCATCAGTGGGTACACGCAGTGCATGGTGTGAGGGAGCTGCCAAGTGAAAAAAATGAGCAACATCTTGTATCTAGGAAGATAATATATCTCTAGGACATCGTTGTACAAGGCCTCGTCAATGTAAGACGTGTAGATGGAGCAACAGTGTTGCTGCAATTGTCAATCCTGACTGTACTGACTGGTTGTCAGACCAGCCTCAAAGGCCTCTTCCTGCCCTCCATGCTGAAGGACAAAAGTAAGATCTTAAAATTGCCACACAAACCTGAAAGGAGCTGCCATGGATGTGTAGTGGTCCTGTAGCATCCCAACTACTGTTGTATCTCATCTGTAGCCTCTCCCCTGCAACACAATCAATGAAGACCATTAATCACAGGGTGTTTATAAGAGCAGCACTGTGATGAAGACAGTAGAGCCTGTTTTATGACTGTTGTGCAGGCACATGATGGGGATGCTGGAGAGGCTCTCACTCCAGGAGGGGAGCATGTCTTGGGAAAAGAAAGGCACAGTGGGGTACCTAAAAACTCCAGTGCACTCACGGTAAATGCACTAGCCTTTTCCAACAGTGGGTCTGGCTTTGGACTTGCACCACATGTAATAGGTAGAATAGCACATTTCTGCCTGAGAGCGCAGAGCTCAGTAGCACAGACACAGCCATAGACAAGAAAAGCAGGACACAAGGCTTTGAGAAGTAAGAAACTAAAAATATAGAAGCCCTTAGGAAGGTCGAGATGAAGACACTATGAGCAGACATGAGAAGAGGGGGAGGAAAATAAAAGCTTACAAAGCATTTCTTACTGCTGTTTTCTAAAACATGTGAGAGGGTTTAGTCTCCAAGAAAGAAGTTCTCAGCTCTGCCTCTGCTTCCACAAATAGTTTTCTAAAAATATCAGAACCCAGTAATTATCACTAGAATTATTTGATGTTTATTGTCATTCAAACACTTATGTACACAAAAGGCAAATGTAGACATCAGCTAAACACTGGACCACTTCTTCCCTCTTTCTGTGCTCTGGATGAGTACTGCAAACGGAAATCTCTTTCCCTGGCTGTATAATTTCCACTGGTTAGACTCAGGAGGTGCAAGGCAAACTTCACAGCACACTTGCTCCAAAGTTTGCTCTTCCCTGATGAATCCAGCCTGATAGAACTTAAAACCTCACAGAATAGTTTTGGTCCTACAAAACTATCATTGCAAAACAGCAAAAAAACATCAACTTTCCTTACGGGGTTTTATACAGAAATGTTATCCACAGAGCCAAAGTTATGGTAGGGACAAGCCTTGCAGCAGGGGAACTCTGGTCTTAAATCTTAAACTGAGGTTGTGCCCCTTTGCACAGCAAAATGATGCTGAATGACCCTCTGAGTGCTCATTAAAGTGAAACCCAACGGACAGCAGAGAGAACAAGGCAGTAAATCCATGCCGGAGCCTCTGGAGCCCAGTGAAGAGGAAAGAGCAAGTCAGAAAATCATCCTCCCTCCTGAAAACATTTCCTGAGGTTCAGAACCAGCTCGGAGGTGTCACTTCACGTGCATCCCTTTGCAGAGTGCAAACAGGGAAGCAGGCAAAGCCTAAACATGAGCTTACTCCACTGAGATTTATTGCCCGCAGGGACTGGTGATGAGGAGGAACCAAGGGGTGCTGAAAAGAGAGAGATGGATGTAAATCAGGTTGCTGTCAGCCTGCCCCAAGGAAAAAAAGAAACTGTTTTCATACCCACCTTGTAAACTTTGACTGGCTTCACCTCCAGGTTTGCACCTAGCAAGTGTTTCCCACCCATTTTCCCATCACTTTACAATGAGGTGAATGGGAACGTGGTAGAAACACACTGGATTGCCCCCTAAGAAGGAGAACAACGTGAGAACCATTTTTCTCAAGTTTAATAGAGTGGAGAAATGATTTTTGCAGTGAGTTCACCAGACAATCAGTCATTGCCTGTGTTGCAGTGAGATTGCAGGCAGAGCAGCCCCAGGGCAGTGGGGCCAGCAGGAGAGGGATCAACCAGGAGATGGCACAAGGCAGCGCGGTACAGGGAGTGCAATAGTAGCACTGCTCTGCAGCAAATGCAGGAGCACAGTGCTATGTATTACATCAGAAACTAAGTCTTTGAAGGGTGTAAATTGGCTGTAAAAAGCAAACAGCTCTCTGACTTCTTTGCAGCCTGAAATGTTCCCACTAAACATAAGGGAGAGCAAGGAGACATAAAGGAGTCACTGTAAAGCAGAGAGATGGCTAGGCAAGAAGTAACTCTCTTTCTCCAGCACAGTGGTTATTTGCAAGGAGTTACTTCATTAAATAAGCTTTTTAACCCTGCAGTCTCTCTCCAACTGAACAAACACACCCCCTGGAAAATTCCACCCCCCTCCCCACCCCATGCCATACATGGATTGCAGGGGCATCCAAATGCTCATGAAATGCAAACCTTCCTAACTAGCTGTACCAAAGGCTGTTTTCTTCAAACCCAGCCTCTCTGAAAGCACACAGTCTTTTCCTCATCAGGGCTTCCTAACACAAGTCTGTCATACCAAGGCATGGAAGAAATCCCAGGTGTCCCAGCATGAAAATCCAGTCCCCACATTGGGGTATTGGTGGGGACTGACAGTCAGTGATGCCAGGGCACGGCTTGGTGATGCACAGGCTGGTGGGAGTAGGAAGGTCCATCAGAGCACAGCTAAGAAGAGCGACAGACAGATGGAGGGAACAGAAATAACCTGTGGACACACTCAGGGTAGTTGTTTTTTCCATTGTTTGCACTAACAGGGGTGAAGCCATGTCCCCTCAAATATTATTTTACACTAAAAAATAACTGATATGAAGTGGGATGAGGGGCAAAATCCTGAGCTTGACTTGAACCCTTTCTAGAGATCAGGGTCAGAGTAAGAGTTTCTAAAATTCCTCAGTGGGATCCAGAGGAAGGTTCAGGTTTGTGAGGTGTGGCTCACATTCATCTCTACAGGCATAAGAAACACCAAAAAACACCCCCATTTTCATCTGTTTTTTACCTTGTCTTTTGTTGACATCTCCATAGGGGACCTCAGGAGCAGAGTAGCAGAGATATTGCAGGTACAGCTGTGAGCATAATGGATTTTTCAGTTCATTTGGAAAACGAAACAGCTGTTCTGTGTTGACCCAAAACATTTTTTCCACTATAATAAGAGAAAAAGAGCAAATACTCACCTTCAATCAACTGAATCATCCTGTCTGACACAAAACGAAAGCCTTTCTTTTGTTTTCATGGTACTCAACCACTTCTTAATTCATGCTAAATTCAAAACAAAAAATATCATCAAGCAAAATGTTTTGTATTTAGCTAAATCGTTTTTCTTACCTTTCCACCCTCACCAGGGGCACTCTGCACTAAAGGCAAGTTGAGTTTGCAAACTAGTTTGTTTTGGTTTTGAATAATGTGGAAAAGTGAAGGGAAATCCTCCTACGGGTCAAACCCCCTCTGCCTCCACCCCCAGTTTGAGGCCAGGCTGGTGGAGCATTGACAGCACTGCAAGGAACTGCTTGTGAGGGGTCTGCCTCTCCTTGCACAGCCATAATAACAGGACCAGCTCCCTCAAATGAGCAGCTTTAAACTCCTTTCCTGCCCCATCCAAGTATCTATAATAAAGGCAATTCACAGCTTGGGAAAGGTGCACCCTCCCTACCCACCGATGGCTACCTGCTAATCAACTGCAGCCGTACCCCCCATCTCCACCTTAAAATGTGTTATTAATGGGTTGGCATCCCCCAGAGAACAGTGGGAGAGCTGAAAGTAAACCGTCAGGGTATGTCAAGATTTGAGTCACAGAGCAGCTCTAATTGAAATCTTCTCTGTCATTTACTCATCAGGAATGTAGAGCTCCTTCTCTGAATGAAACATTAGACACCAGCCTGACAGCTCCAGGTGGAAGATTATTCGGCAGCTTAATCGCTCCCTGACAGCCCTGGTTACTCCCACATCAGCATCTATTAACCTCCGTTTCATTCAGACCCTTTTAGGCCTTTTTAATCGGTGGCTCTGGGTGCTATGGGGCAAGAGCTGGTCAGATCTCAGACGGGATTGGAGAGATGCATTTCACCATAGTGAAGTTACACCTTTTGACGGGGTAAGGGCTGTCTGTCCCCTCCACTGGATGGAATTCTTCAGAAAAGAGGTTGCCTTCTGAAACTGCTAATCCGGTCTATCTCCAAACTTTTGGGGTATACTGTTTAAAGCCCCAAGTCATGGATGAAAAAGGCACTGTGAAAAATTCTAATTTAATTTAATTTGGTTTTTTATAAGTTATTATCAAGCCTTTATGTTAGCAGAAAAAAAGCTCAAAACCAGATGTGAGTGTACCCTTAAGGCTCAGACACTGGAAGACAGATAAAAAGAACCCAAAGTTTATCCTCTCTAAATCAAGACTGGATGTCTCTTGAAAATTGATGCTATAACTCAAACAGAAGTTATGGTCTTGATGCAGAAATTATTAGCTGAGGTTTCCTGAGTTGTATTATGCAGGAAGTCAGATTAGATGAGAAGAGAAGGCTCTGGGGGGACCTTATAGCAACCTTCCAATATCTGAAAGGGGCTTATAAGAAGGCAGGAGATCTGTTCTTGATGGTCTGTAGCAACATAACAAGGGGTAATGGTTTTAAGCTAGAAAAGGGTAGATTTAGGTTAGATATTAGGAAGAAGTTCTTTAATATGAAGGTGGTTGAGCACTGGAACAGGTTTCCCAGAGACATGGTGGAGGCCTGGAGTTATTCAAGGTCAGGTTTGATAAGGCTTTGAGCAACCTGACCTAGTTAGAGATGTCCATGTAGGGGGATTGGACTAGATGGCCTTTACAGGTCCCTTCCAACCCAATACATTCTATGATTCTGATTCTATGATAATATTCCCTCCTGGCCCTCAAGTCTGTGAATCCTTCTCCTGAGTGTTTTGCAGTTGTCCCCAAATTGTCCTTCCCTATGTTTATACATTTGGGTCCAGATTTTCAGTATTATTCAGACATCTCACACATGGCATGGATTTTTCAGGGGGGAATAACGGAAAATTTAGCACCTCCATAACCTCTCACTCCCTTACATCAGTTCTTTCTATTTGCTTTGAGCCCCCAGTGCAGACCCAGGGAGCCAGAAAACCTGTGGCAATAAGCAGACTGAGGCACTTTGGGCTTTGAATTGCCCCAAGCCAGTGACACAGGGCAGGTGCTTGTCACTGTTACGTGTGGGGCTCAGCCTCTCCTTACTGATAGCACAGGTCTGACTCTCCCTGCTCAGTAGCTATGGACCACCGTGGTCCCACTGACCTTGTGACACACATTCACCAAGCAGACGGGGAGCAGAGCAGCCATCTCAAGCTCTATTTGTGAAAAGGCTCTTCCCTTCACCTGTCCCCTTTATCCCTTCCAATTTAATCTTGTGCTCCTCCCAGTTAAC
This sequence comes from Eurystomus gularis, assembly GCA_013400335.1. Classification (NCBI taxonomy): domain Eukaryota; kingdom Metazoa; phylum Chordata; class Aves; order Coraciiformes; family Coraciidae; genus Eurystomus; species Eurystomus gularis. The sequence continues at coordinate 769,231 of VZZY01021831.1, read as the reverse complement.
CAGCATTTCTCTATAACGCAACAAGGCTGCCTGGCTGCTGGCTCATCCCAATTACCTGCTGTTGCTGCACCACATGCTACTCCACTTGACTTCTGACTGCACCAAGTTGTCGCTCCATCCATGGACGCAGATGCTCAAAGATTCAAAACCCCTTTCACATGCAATTCTGGCAGATTTTGCTTCAGCCTTGGTCCAGATAGCCTTTGCTGGCTTCAGTTGGCTCGGCAATGCCATAGCAGAGCTGTCTCCAGAATATATAAACCTCTTGTGAAAGGACACCATCAGGCCTCCTGTGCTCACATCTTTCCTACGCTCTGCTGCTATACGTGAAAGTCATGACTGATAAAACGTGTCATGAGTTGTCTCAGTGGGGAGAAGACACAGCCTTCAAGTGATGATGCTGTATTTCTGCAACACAGCCCCTGAAACCTGAAATTCATCCTCCCACCAGGGGCTCCCAGCCCCATTAATAATCTGAAATAAGATTGAGTTCCTGCCCTGCAGAGCTTCCAGTAAAGTCAGGCAAGCCAAACCAGCATGTTAGATAATAGCTGAGTGTTGGAAGGACCAAGGAAACCTGAGTAAAGGGTAAGAGATGGAAAGGACTGCTGGAGGGAACATGCAGAAAGATGGATTTGATGGAAGAGAGAAAAAGCTGCCTGAGGAAAAGGAGAGGAACGTGTCCAAAGCAAGGGCTGCCTGGCTGAAGGTATAACACCGATAGTGAAAATACTGAGGGAATAGGAGAATGAAAGGGCTGTGAAATATAAAAACTAGACATAGGTCTGTGTTGGAAACCAGGTTGAGATAACCAAGTATAAGAAGCAAAAAGCCTGATGAATGCATTCAGAATGGTACCAGTAATGGAAAATAAAAATAGAAATGGTGGTCTGGGAGCAAAGACAGAGGTGAGAAATTTAAAAGACAGAAAAGGCAAATTCTTATCTAATGAAGATGGGAGGTAATTTTGTAGATTATAAACTTTTTCATACTGAAAATAGAGGTAAAAGAGTGATTAACACAGCTAATGAGTAGCAAGTTTCAGTTTAAATACATGTATTTATACATAGATAGACAGACATTCTACCATCAAAACAAGGATGAAAACACCCCAGGAGGAAGTTGTGCCTTTTCAGAACATCCCTGGTTTGATAAGGAGCCATCAGCGTCCACTCAAGCACTAAGACAACCAAGACTTCGATGTGTCAGGGTCAGAAGAGGGAGAAGAGAAGGTAAGATGCCAAGATGAGACAAACAGCAAAGTTAACTCTTAATCCATCCCTCAAAAAAATTTTTTTTTGAAGATTTCCTCCTGATACATGATTGCCATTTGCCCTTCCATCTCCCATTTCCCTAAAAGGAAGAAGCTAGATAAAAAAGGTGTTAAACTATTTCTTTTTAGACACCACCATATCAGACAGTTATATAGCAGTTGTTCCATGGGAAATATTCAGATTTTACAATGTTAGTCTCTCAGTAAGTTCATGCAAGGTAACGAGAGCTATTTAATCATTGAGTTCATCTTTATTTAATAGCGATTGTTTAATAGAGTCTGCAAATCTACTAAAATAGCAGTAATAAACCACAGGGGAACTTGGGGTTTTTCATGCTAATTAAGCACCAATAGCCCTGGATTTGGAGGTGGTCTTTCACATTGCAATAATGGCACTAACGCACCCACAGGCCCACCCTCCCTAAGAAAGAACCTCTGCTTCACCAGTCAGGTGGAGATCTAAACATTCCCAAATGTCAGCGGGCACCTATATGAATTTAATTCAAACCTACTCCTAACATGAAAAGAGAGGATAGATATTAAAGGAGTACTCCTGGATTTAGGCGTGATGATAGAGTACTCATAGCTGGAGAAGGATGGAGACCCGTCTGAGAACTATGAGAGAAGGTCAAGCACATTTATTAGGCAAGTGCTGACTGCAGAAGATCATTTACTTGCTTCCAGTGACGGTGATCCCAGCTCTGCCCCCTGCACACGGTTAGAGAAAGGATGAATATATTTGCTGGCAGTAGATGTGGAGTTCTGAATTATGGGAGCTTGACATACTATGTCACCCCCCTGAATAGTAAACTTAGAAACAGGGTCAGGAGTGCTCACTGCGAGGTGACTTTAATGCCGCCAATTCCATATGCATAGTAAGCGTTAAGATTATAATCATTATTTATAACCCCCCCAATGCAGCGCACCTGCATAACGCTGGTAAAGAAAAGGCTTTGAAAGACAATGATTGCAGCTTATTTACAATGGCTCCATTGGATCACAGCACTCTCCAGATGTGTGTTAAAGCAACAGTAAAGGAAGCAAAAGCATTTTAAAAACTTGCCTTTATAGCTGTACATTGGTGACATGTATTTAAATCATCCCCATTCCATCAAGCATGGGTTCCAATTTAAATGTCACTGTGGAAGCTCTATTTCTTATCCCTTCACAAAGTCATTTGTCACCTTCCAATTCATGGCAATGAAAGGAAGCGAACAGAAAATTAGAAAAACAAATAAAAATCTATGTTTTCAATGTAAAATGCAACCCTGGAAACCTCTTACTCTTTGGTTTGGTTTTCATTTTTTTAATATCATTCAAGAAAAATAGCTGAAGAAAGCAAAACAAAACTACCATTAAAGGAAAGAATAGACAAAGTCTTTCTCTTTGTTTAAATGCTAGAACTAATAATCAAATTAAATAACTATTATGGTTGATCATCTGGCTGCCAAAGTGGATGTTTACCTTTTTGTTTATTACCACCACTGTCGTGATAAACTTGAATAAGGGGCGGGGGGGTGCGGTGGGATGAAAAATAAATGGTAGGGCTTTTTTCACAGTCTTTAATTCTAAACTCAAGAAAGAAGCCTCATTTTCCAGATCACTGAAATGTGTTGTTTTTTTCTTTTTTTTCTGGCAAGCTGACAAAGTGTCTTATATATTCCAATAAATTTTTTCCATAATTCCCAGTTTATGCTACCCCAAATTATAACATTCCTCTAAATAAGAGAACCTTTGTCACTCTGTTTCCTTTGACCGGTAATCTTATTTTTAACTTAGACACAATACAATGAACATAATCCATAAGTAATATAATGTGGTCTCCATAGCCAAAGACACTATTATACCATTATTTCATTTTTACACTGCAATGGCAACTACAGAACAGCTACACAAACATGGATTATATGATAGCAATGACAAAAATAATGGTTACCTTCAGTCGTAGGACAAAATATATGACTTCTAGGGCACACAGCACTGCCCCTGATGCCAGAGTATAACCTCCTGCCTTTTCACCTTTAGGAGGAAAATATTTCAAGTCAAAATAATTTTAAGATTGGTTGATGGTAGACACAAAATTTCTGATTACAGTCCATTATTATCAAATCTATATTTGGTTTTCCTTATCAGAGTGAAAGTTTTGAGTTTTTCCCCCCAAAAGCACAGCTTCTGCAGTCTTGTGATTGAGATAACAATCACTATTCTTTTATAAAAATAATCAAGCCTGTAACTTGAACCCAGATATAAGAGAAAATGCTTTGAAAATATACATCTCAGGTTATAAAGATGCATTAAAAGGACTCAGAGTGTTTTGTCCAGAAGTCTCATAATTTAATGCCAAATTCAGCCCAGCTACAGCTCAACCTACCCCCAGAGCTGATTGTCTCAACCTACAGTCTCCAGGGATTGGCTGAACACAAAGAGCATCCATGCCCACAGACTTCACTCTGTGTTGCACCAGTCTAGCCGCTACTTTGGGTTGTTTCTGTAAGAAGTGGGTCAAAGAAACAATGTTTCTCACCCCAGTAATTTGTGCAGCAATCTACCCAAGTAAATTTGTTAAAAATTTGCTTTATTTTTTTCAACATAACTCTCAGGCTTTTAACTCAGGGGCCTAACTTTAAACACTGAAATTAAGAAATCAGTTGTTGAATTCACAGTCAACTAATTGGTGCTTCTGTCTTTTACCTTTCTTTTGCACTGGTTAAAGTTACAAAAGCCACAACAGAATAGCAAACAGCTCTGAATAGCAAACATTAAAAAAAATATTTTTCCATGGTCCACAAATTTAAAAGTCTCAACAGTAACCCGAATGGGTGTGTGAACACATTGGTTATTACAGTCTTAGGTGTCTGTAATGAGTTGAGGCACTTGTAAGCGAATTTAGCATTCATGGAGGCACAAGATTATTTGGTCTAGATCAAAGAATAGCATGAGTGGGTTCCATTCAGCATTCCCAACAGAGCTAGAGGAATAATCTGCTCTGTGCCTTTGGCCTCTTGCTCTGTTCTCCAATTATCCACAGGCAGATGGTGATTCTGTTGTATTTATTCACTATTGAAATTATTTGCTGGATAACCTCAGTAAACAATTCTTGCTCAATAGACTGCCAGTGAGCAGTTTACTTAGGATCTTCAGTACTTGCTCTGGCTCAATAAGATCTGAAGACCACCTGGAATCACTGCGGTCTCTGTTGGGATAAGCAGAAGCCTTAGAAACAGGTTTCTACTGAAAAAGGCTTTGAATTCAGTTTCAACATTCCCTTTCTACAAATATTTCTGTAAACTGAGCTTGTTCCCCATGAGCACGTCTACTGGTCATCCCTATGCCCCGAATTAGCCCAGGTACATGAAAAAACACCTGAGCTCCCAAGCCAGGCACAGACCTGGTCCCTGCAGGTCTCTCTTTTCACTCCCCTACCCAGACCTGAGGCTTTCAGTTCTTCCCTCAAATGACAGGCATTAATCTGCACAACGGTCAATGTGGAAGGAATTTTAATCAGCCTACATAGTCTTTTAAAATATTTTATCATCCATTAAAATAAAAGCTTTTCACAGAGCAGTTACATTAAAAACAATAAGCTGACCCATACAAGCCTGCTTCTTCCCATTGCCTGGGTCCTTCAGACTCACCCCAGCCTCTTTGATGACCCATCTCTCCACAGGTCTCCTGGTCTCCCACCTGTTCCTCCTGCTGGGAGAGGCTTTTAAATGCTGAGTGTTCCTTCAACCTGCACATTTCCTGCTTCAGAGAGACCACACTTGCTACTTAGCACTTAGCAGTGTTAAAAGACAGGCACAGGTCCTTGAATCTGGAAGGTTAGCCATTGTCTGTCAAGGAGATGGATGAATAGATAACATTGGAGAGGCTTTTTAGCTTCATGCTTGAATTCCACTGCATCTGAGCATCAGTGAGATATTATAAATACTCTAGTACTCGAAGATGATCTAAATCAATAAAACCATAGGTCAATTCCCATCACGTATCATGGCTCATATAATAACTGTATCTGCCTAACCAGGCAACCTAAAACATCCATATTATCTTCCTATCTTGGAGGATTATTTACCTAACCCAGAAAAGTCCACTGATCACAAGGATTCCTTAAAAGTCTGCACACCAATTTACAAAAAATATTTTTCAGTTTGACTTCATACTATGTAAGTTACCCAGTGCCTGCCAGTGAATTGGGAACCAACTCCACTTTTTCAGTTATGGATTTCCACCAGGCAGAAATAAAGTATGAAATTACTTTTCCTATTTTATAGGCCGTGAGAAAAATCACTGATTTCATGATCTAAATGCTGGCCAGAAAAGCAAATGACCATTCAAAGGAGAATTATAGAAGCATAAGGAATTGCCAGTGAATAACACATTGATATGGAAAGTACAGGGGGAGCTACCGAGCACAACAGAGTCAAAAAAACCCCACGTTCTTAACACTGAGATCCTAAACCAAACCTGACAGCACCTCCCAAGAGGACAAAGCCGTATATTCCAGTGTCTCTGAAAAGGGCATTGGGATTTCTTAATAAACGGCCTGGAAATCATTGTCTATACATGAATGCAGAAACATTAGAAAAAAAGCCAGGAGCTGAGGCTCATGAGATAATTGTTGAGCTTTGAAGTAATGGAGAGATACGCTGAGCTCGCATTTTCCAGTGTAAAGCAGGGCAAGAACTGAACTGGTTGAATTAGTGAAAATTCAGGGGTTTGTAGATCAGTGTTGCCTAAGTCTGGATATCAAGAGTGGGAAAGACCAAGATACTTCTCTTGAAAGGCTGAGTTTGGAACTGCAAAGGCCTGGACATCTGTGGAGACCCACCAGCATGTTCTTGTGACTAAGGTGTGCAATGACTTCTTGGAAATAACTTCATTGTTAAACAGAGGCTTCTCACAGTATCAAACTCTCATGCTTTTGCCTGATGTAGGAAGCCACAAAGGAAGCTGGCATGTATTTATGGAAGACTGAAGAGTTGAAGTTGTTTCTCATTTGGACGCTATAGGTAAGCGTACAAGGGCAGGAACTCACACCGACCAGTTTGAGATGACTAACTAGTCTAATTTAACTCTCTCTGAGACTCAAGAAGAAACTCAGCCTGCTCCGAAGCAGCATTTCAAACAGGAACTTAATTTAGCTGCTCTAAGTCACACTCTAGAGGAGCTCTCCCTGCTCCCCATTGATTATGGAAGGAAGTAAAGGAGATCAGGTAGCTAACTTAATTGATTAAATTAGATGTCTGAAGCTGCTTGGTACAAATACCCTGCAAAGTGCCCTAGAACAGAATGATTAGCGCAGGGCTGTGTAAAAGACCTTGAACTGTATCCAACACAAATTGCACAATCTTTCCAACTGCTACTGGTTTTTGGTAGTTACTGCTGCGTGAAACATGGTTCAAGTCCTGTAGAATGGCTTAGCACTGAAGCAAAACAAGAAGTTACAAAGAACACCAACATCCTGGATACAGGAGTGTTTTTCCTAGTACTAGAATTCAACGCGGCGTACAGGGATGACAGAGCAGAAGAATGGATGTGCTGAGAGGGAGAACTCATCATGGTACCTGCAGGTGTGTGAAGTGGAAAACTTGGACTTCAGAAAAATAGTTTACAACAATGTTGGAGGATTAATTCCTCTTTATAAGATAAAAGACCTTGTGAAACTAAGAGTAAATAAATACAATTCAAAATAAAAATAACAAGCATAATGATTAAGCTTTCAATTTCTACTGCACCCTGACAACTGATCTGACAAATTAACATGGGCTGGAAAACAAGAATTTTTTTTTTTTTTCTATAAGAGATGGGGAAAAAAACCCTCATTTTGAAATCACTGTAAAGTTTCCTGTTGACTTCAGTGAGACTGCCTTATGTATAAGAAGTTTTTGATGTAGCTTCATGATCACAATGTTTATCAGTCCATCAGAAGATATAAAATGGCAATGGTTTCTTCCATAAGTAGATGCCATATAGCAGCTTCAATCTTTCCTCTACAGCTCTTTGGTGTAACTACTACTTGAAAAAAGGGCCTGTCCTGGCTTCAGCTTGATGTGCTCCCACAGAGCAAAATCCTGAATTCATATGTATTTAGGGACATGCACCCACCTGTATTAGCAGAGACTCTTTATACCTGACATTTTCTCTGTCTAGGCTAATTGAGCTCCACTGGCATTGCAGAGACACTATGCCCTAGAAATACTCTCCCAAGATGGCCTTGCTTTCATGGCTCTTCTCCTCTTCTTGTTTCATCCCTGTAGAGCTGTAGCTTACAGAGGCTCATTTTACAAAATATCTCTCAGTTGACTTATGTGGCCACCATGTTGTCCCTGTTCACCAGAGCAAGCATTTTTCTACCATCTCCCAGTCCTCCAAGTCCTGTTACTGGAAATGAAGTTTCGATGTCTAAGGCACTGGAGCAGTTACTCCTGCCTATGGAAGATGGAAGCACTAAACTGTTAAATTAACAGCTGCAAACAGCTCATGGAATTGGGATAAAAGCAAATGAACGTGACTCCAAATCATTCCTTCTGAGCAAAGCAGGTCCCCAGGCACTCCAGGGCAGAACCGCTGGTGCTCAGGGCACAAAGCAATCAGCCTGGCAAGCACCCTGGCCAGGGCTATAATTCCACATCCAAACCCAACTTCCACCTCTGGGACCCATCCATTCAGATAAAAAACCTTACAGGGAGAAAAACAATCTTGCAACTGATGGAGAAACCTTAAGAAACCATTGTGAAACTGAGATATATTAAGCCCCACATTGCTGCTCAGCTGGGGGCATTTTTTTCTGGACTGTTTCACCCATCCCTACATGATGATATAAAAGTCAGCGCTTCATTGAACTTTCTAATAGCCAGGACATATTTCCTTCGCAACCCCAGTGCTCTCTCGCTATGAGCTTTCTCCTAAGCAGCATGACACAACATATTGTAAAGGGAAAATGATAATTAGAAGGAACATTCAAGCAGAGGAACTTGTCTGGAAAAATGCTTTAGTTAAATGAAGCGATAAAGATTGTTTTTAACTTAATCTGTTAAACACACACACTCGCATGCACACAGGCTGATCTACCCCAGTACAAGTGGTCTGTTCACCACAGACTTGCTGTCTATAGACAGAGGACAAAGCTAGAAGAGGAGAAGTGACTTCTCGTTTTGATTTTACAGAGGTTAAATGGAGGTGCAGAGTGATTACGGGCACATCAAGTACCTAAGCTCAGGAGTGAAGTGCTGCAGGAGATACTTGTGTGACCCAGCTCTATCCCACACTGTAGATGTTCCTTCCACCAGCTCAGGAATCTCTGCACATCACAGGGCTGTGCCCCACAGCCTCCAGGGAAATCTGCATCACCAGCAGGAACCAAATTCCATTTGGATGCCTGAATCTTGCCTTCATCACAAAACCATCCTTCTCAAGGGCTAGTGTTTAAAACATTAGTATTTTCAGATAAACATCTATTAGTAATGGACAATAAAGACATATCTGATACAAATTACAAATACTGGAGAGAGAAATAAATAGAAAATGTTGTCCTGAGGGAAAGAAGAAAAATCTATTGCCCTGACAGGCAATTTCTGTTTGAGTCTTTGGCTAGTGGGGTGGATGGTAGGAGATAACAGTGATCAGAAGCATCCAATTTTTTAGTTTAAAAATATTCCCAATCATATTCTTATTTTTTCTACAATACCCTGTGAAAATGCCTAGACAGGCAATAAGATTTTACTTAAATTCGTATCTATCTCTCTCTGTATATAACTCCCTTCGAGATAACACCAGGGCCTCAACGATCCTTAGGTCCAACCATAGCAGCCTCCATAGCAAAAATATACCTTTGCTGTTTACTAAGCCCTTAAACCATCTCAAACACCTCTGAGGGTGTTTTCCTGCCATCTCCACCACATTCTGTGTTTCCTCTGCACTGATAGCCGAGCAGCATTTGCAGCAAGGTTGCCCTGGTCTTACTCCTATGGCACAGCCTCATGCAGGAAAAGTCTTTCTTTTCTGCTGCACTCCTTCAAAACCACAGCAGTCACAGGGCCAAGTTGCTCCCCAAGAACCAAACTCTGGCATTTGGACAAGCTTCTTGAAAGAAAAGACTAAAACTGCTTGGTTCTGAACATCATTCTTGTTCAAGAGCTGGTGTAATGAGTTGTCATTTTCTAACCAGACCACTACAACACCAATATCTCCTCCACTTGGAAATGTTTTGCTTGTTCATAGAAGAGGGAACTGTACTCTTTTTGGACAAGATTAATTTGAGTTTGAAGAAGATGAACATGGATTTTCATTTTTGGTAGTATAATGACCAATTTTCCTTTGGTAAAGGTTTACTCTTCCAACAGTGATGGACCTCTAAAAGCTACAGGGGTACAAGGCTTTCAGAAGTAGTCCCACATGAAAGGAGGTGGCACAGTGCAGGCAAAGGGGGCAAAATTTCTTAACAGATGTGGTTTGTGAGGTAAATCTCCATCCTGTAAGTGTTCTGAAGTGATCAAGATAGTTGTCTAGGTACAGATTTAGGAATGAGATAATGAGCTGTCAAGTAGTGAATGATTATGATGTACAGAAGCAAGCAGCAGTGCTGCAGATGCAACAAGACTACATGGGAGAGGGAGTTTTCCTACTGCTTGTAGCTCTGCCTGAGCCGGCAAGTGCGGTGCAAAAGGAGATCAATACAGCAACATATGTATCCTCCAGAACAGAGACGCTTTTTACTGTTTTCTGTATTAATGTAATATTTCTTTTTGGGTAACCTCCTACTTTTCTCTTTCAGACCTTGGTTTCCTTTTGTCTTCAAACAGAAAGAGAAAAGAATTTGAAAGCAGAGCTGGATTCCAGCTCTTTGCTGGGAGGCACAGGGCAGAGCAGCAGAGCTCATTTGTGCTCAGGCTCCTTTCAATAGCTCTGCAAAGTCAGGCTGGGACAGGACAGCTGTGTGTCAGCCTTTCAACCATTTTCTCTCACACTGTTATTCAAAAGTCTTTCAGAGTAACATCACAATTGCCAGCGTGGATAAGAACCAGTGACCGTTTCACCTAGTGATTTATCACAGAAAACAATAAAACAAGAAAAGGGATTGCAGGAGGGTTGGACTAGCTGACCTTTAAAGGTCCCTTCCAACCCAAAGCATTCTATGATTCTGTAAAAAACTTCATAGAAAAATACAAAAACCTGCCACCCAGGAAAATAATTGAATAAATCACTAGTATAATAGAAAATAAGTCTAAAGAAGAGCCATGAAACTCTTAATACATTCAGAAGCTTCCCTCCCTCATGATTAACTAATATGATTTTAGTGGTCCTCCTTGAGTCTAGCTAAAAATCATAGAATCTTGGAATCATTCTGGTTGGAAGAGACCTTCGAGATCATCAAGGTCAACTGTTAACCCAGCACTGCCAGGTCAACACTAAACCATGTCCCTCAGCACCACATCTACATGTCTTTTGAATCCCTCCAGGATGTGGACTCCACCACTGCCCTGTGCAACCCTTTTGGGTAATAAGGTTTTCCTAATATCCAATTTAAACTTCTCCTGGCACAACTTGCAGCCATTTCCTCTTGTCCTATTGCTTGCTACATGGGGGAAGAGATTGACCCCCACCTCACTCCAACCTCCTTTCAGGGAGTTGCCAAGAGCAAGGTCTCCCCTGAGCCTCCTTTTCCTCCAGGCTGAACAACCCCAGGTCCCTCAGCCATTCCTCACAGACTTGTGCTCTAGACCCTTCCCCAGCTTTGTTGCCCTTCTCTGGACACGCTCCAGCCCCTCAGTGTCCTTCTTGGAATGAGGGGCTGAAAACTGAACCCAGTATTCGAGGTGCAGCCTCCCCAGTGTCAAGTATAGGAGAATGATCCCTGCCCTAGTCCTGCTGGCCACACTATTGCTAATCCAAGCCAGAATGTTGGTGGCCTTCTTGGCCACCTGGTCACAAGCTGGCTCATATTCAGCCAGCTGTTGACCAGAACTCCCAGGTCCTTTTCTGCTGGGCAGCTTTCCATCTACTTCTCCCCGGTCCTGTACAGTTGCATGGGGTTGCTGTCACCCAAATGCAGGACCTGGTGCCATTGCCCTCAGCCCATGGATCCAGTCTGTCCAGATCCCTCTGTAGAGCCTCCTTACCCTCAGGCAGATCAACACACCTGCCTAACTTGCTGTTGTCAAGTACTTCTATACAGGAGATGAAATGAATCTGGCAGTTGTGGCCAAGTCTCATCCTCTGCATTCTTCCAACATAGCTCAGATAAATTGCTATGTCCCGGAAGATGTTAGAGAGTGGGTATTGTTCACTTATCGTAACATCTGTCTATGAATCTGCTCTCTCATATCTGCGCAAATCTCTATTCATTCCACCCTGGAAAAGAAATCAATTCCTTGTGGCCAAATGAGAAGACAGGAGGTTATTGATTAATTAACCAGTCTTTCTGGATGGAAATACTAGAGTTAACCCTGCGTTAGGAGGAAGAGAGTCATAAGAGGCAATATTCTGCACCAGAATCTCTATAACAGGCTATCAGCACAAATGATCCATTTCTCCTTGTTGGACTTTATGTTTCCAGTAAATTTTGTGCAGGTGGAAAGTGCCACCTTCATAGCCCTGGAGACCCAGACACTGTTGCAGAGGTTATTTCTTTCCCTGACACCAGCTATAAACAAGTATGTTTCTTTTTACTTTTTTTTTTCCTACTCTTTTATGAGCTCTCCCATCACAATGGTGCCCAAATTCACTCTTTATGCAGGCAAAACATGTTCATATATAAGAGGAAGAAATACTGCAACTGCTCAATGACAAACTCCCAGTACTTTACTCATGCTATAATTTCACAGTTGTGCTCCAAGTGTAATCACTTTCTTGGGTTTAATTGTCATGGAACGTTAATATCAGAGTTTAAAAAGTAAATACCTTCATACAAATGGAGTCTTTGGGTGCTCAGGATGGTTGACTTTGGAACTGATAAAAGCTTTCTTATATGTCTTTTCAGTTTAAGTACCTGTTCCTAAGAAGAAAGGAAAACTTTTGGTCATTCAGTCTGGATAACCTCAGCTCATGTATAATCTGTCTGTGGAGCTCCTTGTTACAAGACACTCCTGAAGAACATGGAAATTGCCCTTCTGCAATGTGTTAGTTTGAAACAAATAAAATTTGTTTTTTAGTTTGCTCTCATCTTGTTTTAACCTAAAAATCAAAACAATGTTTTATCTTCATGTGAATCCTCTGAGGTCACAAATAATCAAAAGTGACTCTTGAGATTTTTCCTCTTCAGGACTTATAAATTGGCATTCTAATGGTTTCATGTGGCAGGAAAACATCCATGAACATGGCAAAACTGCTGGTAGAAAAGAGTTAAAGCTCTGGCACCTGACTGATTTTACATTTCCATGTCCCTGCAGCACATTTCAGAATTATGTAGCAGGCAGTTTTTCTTACTTATTTTTCTACTCTTGAACTTTGGCCACTGCTATCAACATCATTCTTGGGAGCTCAGAAGAGTCAATGCATTAACTTTCTTTCTAGAAGAATCTGTTGCAGGAGGTGCAGGAGGACAGTGTATCAGCCAGGTCGAGTAAAACATGGTTCTGAAAGTACACCCGACAGTGTGGATACAAGATTGTCTCTGAAGGCTGAGAAAGTCCATTTTCTGCATCAGTGACAAAAAGACAGGGCACAGAATGGTCACTGACTTTAATAGGAGCAGGACAGGCTGCAGCTTAAAAGGAATCTGCTTCAGATGACCAGTCTGAGCTTGTGATTTATTGTTACTCTTGCAACACCAGTGCTGTCGTAGCCACTGCTTTTGGGTAGAAGGCTATATGGGCTGTCAGAGTTGTTACTTGTGTGCTTTCTCTCTTTTTAGAGTAAACACTCTGACTCCTTCTACCCAGAAATGTTTACTGTTACATCTATGGTGAACTTTCAAATTAATTTTTCAACAAAGGCAAGCTTCCTCCAGTCCTATTAGAGCACTACAGATTTACTCAACTACAATTAAGGAACTTCAGGCTCTTTGCACGTATCATTAGGTTCGATTTCTGGGTAAAAAGTTAAAAATAAAACGCAAGTTCAATAACTGCTCTCCTTGCAAAACATGTGTCACCTATAAATATCCATCACATATGGCTAAGTGCTACAGCTCTCTCATTTACACTTTGTCTGCAGGTGGCAAACTAAACCCAGGAAATAAATATACAATAACAGAAAAGTTAAATGTTAAAGAAAATTAAAATTTAAACAAGCATCAAAGGAATGCTGGCTTTACTACCATCACCTCCACCAGAGCACTATACAGAAAGTCTTCTAAAGGGCTTCAGCCCATGCCATGAAGATCTCATTCTGTTGACTGTAAAATATCATCCTCCCCTTCCAGATCCCTTTTCCCTACTTTTACCACCATGATGACAGTGTGAGTAACTCTGTCATTGTCCTTATTTCTGTCTGGCTGCTCTTTCTCCTTCCTACTTCTTGAAAGTCAAGAATGTCAGACACAAAACCAATGTGTATTAAATCAAGATGTGCTTTCCTGAAGACATCACTCATCTTTAAATTTAAATGATGATGATTTTCCCATTCTTTGGGAAACTTAACTTTGTTAAGTTAAATTGTGATCAGAAATCTCCCAGAGTTCTTTGAGGGTGTTTATGAGACCATGAGACAAAAAGGATTTGTCAACATAGCACGCTGGATTTCCAAAAAGATTTTCATTACATTTCCTCACTAGAGGTCTTAGCAAAGTGAGACCACTATGAGAAAAAGAACAACTCTTTTTGTGGATTAACAATTGGTTATAAAATTTTAAAAAAAGGTAAGGACGGCTTTTACTCATTTTCAGCAAGGTCCTAGAAGGATGTCTTCTAGAACATGCTTTTTTCAATACTTCTACAGAACCTCAAAATGGGGGTGAACACTGATATGGCAAATTGCTGACAACTGAAAATTATTTGCAATCACTAACCTTGAAGTTTATTTCAAAGAAGTGTAAAAGGCTCCCATGACCTAAAAATGGTAGAAGAAATTCAGTGGGAAGGATGACTAGATAGATTGTAGGAGTCTGGACTATGTTAAAGAGATGTTGACTGCCCAACAACAGTGGATGAAGAAGGGTAAAAGATGGGATAAATCTATGGAATTACCAATTATGTGGAGAAGATGAACATGGAGTGATTATTCAGTTTCTTATAATATGACTACAGGAAAGTACCTAATGAAAAGTGTTGGCAACAGGGTTAAAACAAACAAAAATATATTATTTTTAGCATAAAATAAAGAATTACTTCAAGGAGCTAATTGTCATAGGATATTTCAGTGGCTGAATCCATGAACAGATTGGAAAAACAGTCATTGAGATAAGTTGTTGTTGCACATAGTTATTACACATTATTAAGCACAGAAAGCACTAAGCTCCAGAAGCTGGGAAAATAATCCGTTTAAAATTACCCTTTTTTTTTGTAGATGCCATCCTAGCTAACCTGCTTTCGGCTACTGTCTGGAACGAGACAGAGACTTACATGGGTCTTTGATCCAGCATTGCGCAGAAGTTCTTCCGTTTTCATGCAAGTAATTTCACAACAACCACCACCTGAATGTGCCTGGCAGAGAGATTGCCTGGAGGGGAGCTGGGCCACAGCTAGTTCTGCACAGGGGCAGGAGGCTTACAACAGCTCGGGATTTTATAGCCATTTATACCTTATATTGCATTCATTATGCCTTCGTTATGTATTCAGGATATCTTGCTTTATACCAAAATGGCATTATCTACTTGCAGCGATATGACATAACACCACACAAAACCTGATCTAGTTCAATAAAAGATTGCCTATCTTGCTATGAAAAGAAGTTTCCCTCATTTTAATAGAGCCATTGGTGCAAGCTAACCAGTCATTCTTAGCTGAAAGGACAACACTGTGGTAGAGTCAAAGCTGGTGTGGGAAACCACGGATGGTGATCAATAGAAACACGGGGGCTAAGAAACAAGATGAAAAAGAAAGATGATGCACTGTGACCGTGAGCCTCAAATCTGCCCTTCTCCGTTCCAGCTCTTCCTTTCCTGATACTGTAAGAGGATTAGGAGTGTTGTGGAAGGTGCTTGGCTGTGAAGGGCATCCAGAAAACATCCTGCTCCTACCCCTGTTCAAAGACCACTGAAGTCAAAGGGGCTCTTTTCTGCAGCATCTTGTATTTAGGCTTCGGTTCCCAGAAAAGATTATCCATGGCGGATAACTGTCAGGGAAGCAGCACTACACTGCCTTTCTCAACCTTTAATTGCAGATCCAAATCAGCCGCCCAGATACCAAAGACAAGAACTGTTTGCCACTCTCTGAGCCAGGGTTAGTTCTTGCTCTCAATCTGCCCACAGACATGCAATACCATCCTCCCCATCACCCCCTCAGTGCTGCTGAACTGGTCAAACTCAGACCCTTTCTTCAAAGCTTCTATGTATTTCTGATATCTGCTGAAAACCACTCTCCTGATAGTTGTCACTTGTACATTGTTAACGAACAAAGATACTATCTTTTTTGTGTGCTAGCAATCAGCTCCATCCCATAAGAGTCTGCTTTTCCAGAGTTATTTAGGAGTGTGTGGGTTGCCTTGTCACTTTGGTGGAGTAATGAAAGGGTGTAGAAAACATCCTGAGACTTGGTTCTGGAGACATGCAATTATTTCTGATACAGAGAGATCTTGTAAGTTGGGGGTTTTTTATTATTTGTGCTATTACAATTGTATCTGAATGTTTATCTTTTAGCCTTATGGCATATTTAACCAGTTAAAAAGATGGATGCATTAGCAGGGTTTCTAAGGGGAAAAGAGTGTAATAGCGTTTTTAGTTCCCTTTGCTGATATGTGAACCTTTCTGAAAGCACAGGGTACAGATGCTTGCAGTTTGCCTGAGTGACTGAGTTTGTTGATGTCCTGTATTTTTTTACCAGTGTTTAATATCAGATGAGATAACTCTCCAGCCAAACAGGGACACTCCAGGTACCAGAGGCCATGGGCTTTCCACCAAAGAACTGGAATTCTTATGGTGGATTGGAGTAAGAGGTGATCTCTCTGTCAGGAATTATTAGAAACAAGGTATCAGTGTTGATCTACAAAGGTACATTAAAAATTATCACAATTTCTACAATACAGAGAATTCTACCCTGTATATCTACTTAGAGGGAAGAGTGCTAAATACAGTTTTAAGCTTCATCCCTACATCCCCATAAGCCTGACTGGTGTTCATCATGGACGGCAAGGCTCACATCACAACATCCTCAGAGACCTGTTGACTTCAATCAGCTGATGTTTCATGCAGCATGAAACCCAAGGATGAACCTGTGACTTTCTTATTCTTTTATGAATTTCCTATACCTCAAGACAGGCCAAAGTTATTAAACATACAAAAATATCTAGGCACAATTACCAAAACACAGTCTGATTTCAGGTGCTCTTCAGCAACAAGTACTGCTTTGTTGGACCAAGGATTTTGTGCATCCACGGTATCTAAAGGTGAGGTGATATTTTAAGTGCCTCATTTAAAATTTGTAGGATTTAGAGACACAATTCAAAAATTTGTGACAGTTTCAGTGCAAATTTCTTCCCATCCCATTCTGTCCCTATAACACACTTTGGTGGTGAAGTGGCTTAAGTCAGATAAAATATTGACATTTAGATAAATTGACTCACTTTTTCTCATTTGTTTTTAGTAAAAAAACTCCACAAACCCAAGAAGAAACACCCACACCCACACCCCCCCTTTTTTTTTTTTTCCTTTCTTCTGAGGAATAGATTTGACACACCTAGTGCCAGGAAATTTCCAGGATAGAAGAATTTCCCCTATCTGAAAATCCACAGAAAATCTGTAACCTTATATTTTCACCTTCAATCATCACTTTAATTAAAATGCCATATTGCTATACTAAAATAGTGTATCTGTGAACTGTCACTAGTTTTGAGCTAGACTCCAGTTACACACTTATTTACCTGTGACTGCATTGAAAAAGGGTGTGTTGAAAGGCAAGTGGTAGCATACATAAACTGAAGATGGATTGTGAAGGCACATTGCGTATTTAATTTGCAGGAAAATACACCAGAGCAAAGATCTGAGCACTGTTTTTGTTGCCAAAAAGCAAAGGCTGCTCTAGGCATTGTCTTGTTGGGAGTAAAGGGGAAGAAGGCCTCATTGTTGAGAGAAAAGCAGATTGCGTGACTAAACTACGGTGAAAGTGAGCTGTGATCCATTGGGAGTGAGAGTCTGGCACTTGCCTCACCTTCATCCGTGCTGTTTCCTCTCCTGCTGCTTGAAGATAGCCAAGAGCTTCCTTTTTAATCAAGGACCATTGGAAAGTACCAGCGGGCTCCCACTCACAACGCATTGATTGGCTTCCAACTGCAGTGACAATTGCATCCTGTAATCAAAATAGCAATCATTAATGGCACAATTATTCCCCCCCCAAAAAATACACACACACTCTTGTACCACTGAGTAATGACTCAGAACTGCAGACTACAAACATCAAATGTATGCCTGGCGCTGGGAAAAGCGCCTGTTCCCAGCCTCACATCAGGCAGCTCATTCCTCAGATGCTCCTGGAAAGCAGGTGTTGATGGCAGACTCTGGGGGTCAAAAACAAATCTAAAGGAATTGAAATGGGAATCCAAGTTGATGCAACTGTCTTTTTTTTGCAGTGCCACCCCCCCTTGCCCCATCCCTGTTGCTTGATCATCCCTCATCAGCCTCATCAGGTTTTATCTGAGCTGTTTGTGCTCGGCTGGAAATTAACCTTCCCGCAGGTTTCCTTCCCCATCACTTACAGTGCTCTGTGGCCATGGGGGGGCATCATGTTTTTGTGGGTGAGGAGGGGGGCAGGGCACAACATACATATCTAATTTTCTTACTGGTCTGAACACAGAGCTGAACACAGGGAGCTGAAGGCACCTAACCGTGCTGTCAGCTTTTCCTTTCCTTTTTACTTCCTCACCTGCCTTCAGCTCCCTTTCTGATGTTTCATTATCCACACCTAGCACATGGACAGGGTCTCTTCTCCCACTCTGGGCCCTGCGCTGTCATCTTTGGACATCCTTCTCCACCAGTGGCTCAGAACTCCACGTTTAGGGTAATTGCCTTTTCCCTTTCTTTTGCGTGTGAAATAAATCTCCACAGAAACATATCCAGATGAAAGATGAATTATTTTAAACTTAACACTTGCAAACCAGAAGAAAAAGATAGATGCTAAAGAATCAACTAAATGCCATCTTCAAACCCAATTTCTTGTTAAAGCTGGTGGGCAATGGACCTCACAGTTTGCTCTAAAGGCAGGAGAAAAAAGAGTTATATAAAAATCTATGTGTACTTTACATTGAGTTGTGTTTGATGAAAGTGAAAACCTTTTTTTTTTTGCCAGCAAATATCTAGTATTCCTAAAAAATTGGTTTCATTTTACTTCCCAATTATTTTACTTTAAAAAATGCATATGATGAAGGCTAATTTTTAAAGGTTGCCGTTTTAAAATAATGAGGTTGCAAAGTCGCATTCTGAAATCTCAAAGAAGAAGAGTAATGACAGTCTCAAAATCTACACCTCCACTTTCTTCCTCCCCACCAAAGGTATGCACTGAGTTGAAGCCTATTTTAAGCATAAATTTCATCCCTCTCATTTTCAGTTTGTTTTTTCAAATTTACTTCTTGTAAACAGCCATCCATTCCTCATACTTATGCTATTTTTTCTCCCTTTATAAACACCCTTAAGCATCCTTAAGGGAATCAAAGTCTAGAGGAGCCCAGCTTAGAGCAATTGATATATTTCTCTGTAAATAGAAATCAGAGCTGTTTATGGAGCAGTGAAGATCCAACAAGGAAATTGTGCCTATTTTCAGTATGCATGGATATTGTATAAGACCTTGCCAGTAATGTGTGACCTTTGTTGGGAGCATGAGAACTACTGACTGGATGAACTACTGACAGATCTTCTCTTCGCTGACCTGCCATTAGGTTGGAATCAAGACCTACTGACACAGTAGACCACAAAAGCTGTCAGTAAAATGTGCAGGTAACCAGAGGCATGATCGGCTGCAACATTTCATCAGTATTAAACTAACTTCACATATACCTTTATAGAAAAACAGGAAACAATACCTCTTTATTTTCCATTTCTGGGATATAATGAAGCAGGTCTCATTCCCAGACCTGGAGTGAGATGGAGCGTTTACAAAATGTTACTTATAAACAAATCTCTGGACAATAAAAACACAAATCCTGTTTGCTCTGCTGCAATGCATCTTCTGGGAATGCTTTAATAGTATCATAAGTTGATTCTTTCTTTCCCTTCTCACCTGACTTCCAGGTGTCTATAGGTGAAGAAGACTCTTCCATTGTATGAGGTTTAGCAAAGCTGGGTCCTGCACTTTGGTCATAACAACCCCCAGAAACACTACAGGTTTAGGGAAGCGTGGCTGGAAAGCTGTCTGGTGGAAAAGGACCTCGGGGTGCTGGTGGACAGCCAGCTGAACATGAGCCAGCAGTGTGCCCAGGTGGCCAAGAGGGCCAATGGCATCCTGGCCTGTATCAGAAATGGTGTGACCAGCAGGAGTAGGGAGGTGATTGTGTCCCTGTACTTGGCACTCAGACCGTACCTTGAGTACCATGTCCAGTTCTGGGCACCACAGTACAAGAAGGACATTGAGGTGCTGGAGTAGGTTCAGAGAAGGGCAACAAAGCTGCTGAGGGGTCTGGAGAATATGTCGTATGAGGAATGCCTGAGGGAACTGGGATTGTTTAGTCTGGAGAAGAGGAGGCTGAGGGGAGACCTCATTGCTCTCTACAACTACCTAAAAGAAGGTTGTAGTGAGGCTGGTGCTGGTCTCTTCTCCCAGGTAACTAGTGACAGAACAAGAGGCAATCGCCTCAAGTTGCACCAGGGGAGGTTTAGATCAGATATCAGGAAGAAGTTATTTACTGAGAGTGATTAGCCACTGGAACAGGCTGCCCAGGGAGGTGGTGGAGTCATCATCCCTGGAGGTGTTCAAAGAATGGGTAGATGTGGCACTTCAAGTCATGCTTCTAGGGGTTAGGGAGATGTTCGAAGAAGGTTGGACTAGATGATCCTAGAGGTCTTTTCCAACCTGGATGCTTCTATGATTCTATAAAGTAATCCATGTGAAATAAAAACAAGCCCCTCACACTAGGAAAATAATTTCCTTGTCAGCCTGCATCAGGCTGACTTATTAGCAAATCATTAGCAACAAGCAAATCTCAAGAGTTTGGAATTTCATTCCAATCTTTCCAGATAAATATTTAATTGTGTTTGTCTTTATTACATTTCTCTGGGCTTATTTTAATATATTTGGCCTGGAAAACAGATTGAGGATTTTGGAGGCTGAATCAGCTTGACAGAGCCCACAAACTAAATGCAGAATAAATTAGTGATGCCTACCGGTTGTACTAGGAAGCTTGACAAGGCATGGTGTTTGAAAAAACACACCAGATTGGATTTAGAACCTATAGAGGAACAAAGTATAAAAGATGAGAGAGGTTGTTAGTACCAATAGGAACTGCACAGACACTCATTGGGTCCCATCACCATTTTCCTCAAGGCTCACTGGCACCCCATGGTCATTCAAAGCCAGTTTCTGGGATGCTCCTAATGCCAGGCAGAGGCAAACCACAGTGCAACAGAGAATCAGCCCCTCAGTTCACCAACAACTGAACCACAACAGCCAGGCTGGTCCTTTGCCGTGGGACCTGCACACTGTCACGGTCCTCCCTTAAGCAACCCTTCTTGCAGGTGACGGATGCTTCTGCTTTCAAGTGAGACCAAGTGCAGGAAAATCTAAACCAGCTTTTCAAACCTCAGAAAATAGTTCAGGACAGTTTTAAGAGTCTCTTTTGTTATGGATTGTTCAGCTGTCTCTAAAGCCCTGCAGCACAGAGAAGGAACTAACGTTTAAGAAGAGAAGAAGTCTTTCTTGACTTTATTCTATTAATAAGTGTATTTATTTCCAGGCACACGCACTTTTTATTGTTAACAACCAGTTCTGACCTATATCAGAGACTTTAGCCAAGGATGGCTATCAACCAGCGCACATACTAACTCTCCAAGAGCATAAAGCTCCCTAAGACACAATTTTCCAGCAGCTGGACTGTTGGAAAGAAGGCCAAGATCTTCACAAAAGCAAATACTGCCTTCCAGAGGCTTTGCCTTGAGGGAGAACTTGCACTGCTATAAGCCACTCCAGCCACAGGTTTCCAGGCAATTCCCAGTGCAGGAAAAAAAGAGAAAAGGCTGGCTCCTCTACTACACAGACAGACACAAAAGCACAAACATGTGCAGCACCGCCTTTCCTTAAAGTGCATTATTATTAACTGGAAATAGCAGCCAGATCCATCATGTTCAGCATGCCCCACATCACTGCTTCACTAAACACCACAGATTATTTCCCTGTAATTGCCTTCCTGAGCTGTCTAGCAGCCTCACTTCATTTCCATTAAGGCTTGGAAGGATGAGATCGTTTAATATTTCCCCACCCCACCTTTACTTTTCCCCATTTTTGTAAATTCAGCAATTATGCACTCACTGCCATCCCCAGTCACAAAAGTTCAAGTTTAGTACTTGGAGTGGAGCAGCTGAAACAATAGTGAAGTAACGACTATAATTTTCACTATGTGTGTTTTCCCCTTTAACTTGAGAAGGGAAATATATTTGTGCCCAGCGAAATCAGACAAACAGCAATTTCACTTCTGTTACATCCCTTCACTTGATACAGAACAGCTTGATGGAGCAGTCAGGAGGAATGAAACAACCCACAGAAGAAAGCCCCATAGCCTGGTATCATCCAAGAACTGACAACAAGTTTGTAAGTTGTCTGCTGATTTCCTGCCTTTGGTAGCTGCAGAGCGTTAATTAAAAATGTTCTGGATGTAGATTAGGTTTCTGCACTCGGAAGTTATCATCAATGCCTCACCTGCCTTGAAATGAAATCTGCATATTGTTTGATAAATATATTGAATGCTTTGCCTGGTTCCACTGAGTATCTGCATCTTCCTCTGGAGGATTTCTCCCTTAGTGAAGTCTATGTCTCCTGTGCTGCAACTGTGCACAGGAAGTGTGGTCGTCCTTCAGCTGTGAAACTGCCTCCACCTGCTCCTATCAACAGAAATACTCGGATGGGTTAGGATGATATGGGATTTGATGCTAGGATCATCTCCTCATAGAAAAATAGATATTAAGTGAACAATCCTTCCATCAGACATGTACAAATCCTTGAACTTCTGCCAGTCTGGAAGGATTGCTAATGTCTCTATTACAGTTTCAGTGCAGGCTTTGTCTCACTGATGCTCTACTTTTGAGAGCAGGATTCAAAACGCCATGTTGCCATTCCTGTTCCTTTTCCTAATTTTCTGCACATGAGTTTTTTAATTGTATTTTTTTTCTTTCTCATAGCTGGTAATCTCATAAAGGAGCTATCAGATATTTCAAATCTCTCCTGTTCTGGCAATTACTACACTTTGATGCAGCAATCTTTTGATGTTGCTACAACCTCATTTTTTCATTAATTCTCCATGCCATTGCTGTCAGAGTCTGACCTGATCTGACCCCATGCTCCCCCAAAACATTGACTGCCAGACAGGAGCACAGAAGGGTTTGGACAGGACTATTCAGCCTCATTCCCCTGCTCAGCTGTGGAAGTGCCAGGTAAAACTTGGACCCACAGAGCCTGTGCTCATCCAACCTCTGCCACCACAGTGTGCCAGCTGATCAGATCAAGAAGCAAAAGCCCATTTGAAAGGCCTGCTGAGGCATCTTGGGGAACTTTACATAATTCAGAGGATCTCGGTTAGTGCAGAAATACGTATTCCGCATTGACAGCTCCATGAGGATATGAACAGCAAAAATTTATACACTATTGGCATATAATTTGGTGCAGAACAGGAAACACGATTAACAAGAAGGATGACTTGCAGAGTAGAGAGACCCTATGTTATCTTTCTAGTCCTGATCTAAAAAAAAAATATCTCCCAAAGCAGCTCCGGGGCTTTTTTCAGCATTACTGGTTTTACCAGTGTATTTTTAAAACCACCTCTATATCCCCATCCCAGTATGCTCAGCCCCTGGGCTCCCACTCGTCAGCTCTGCTGGGACCCAGAGGTTGCTAACAACATCCTGAGACCCTGCCCTCTCACTGCCTGCAATAGCGGAGTTGAGGAAAAGCGGGTAAAATGGGGAACAGGATGGGGATCCTGGCATCTACAAGGGAATATGCACAATTCATTTCCAAAAATAATTAAATAAAAATAAATGGCCTAACAGACTTATGCAACACTTGGCCAGATACTAATTTTGATTTCAGTGGCAAATAATGATTTACATCAGCTGGATGTCTGTCACTATATAGACAAATTAGGACCTGACAGAATTACCAGTTTGCCAGTGCTTAAAATTCTCTGGGGGTGAGGAGGAATTCAGATATAATAGAACTAAAACATTGAAATAAACTGCCTCAAACTGCCTCTTTGAACCTCCAGAATGGAAAACCACCCTCCAAGGACACAATGGCACATCATTTGGGGAGCAGCTGAGTGAAGCATCCACGAGATCTCCTTGGGGTCATATCACTAATGATGGCGTGAAGGACCAGATCATCCAGGTCTGCATCAAGGAGCTGAGGGCTACTTTCTGTACTGAGACAACTCTCACTGAACTCAAGGTAGGAAGGAATGGAGAGACAGGACATAATTTCCCATGGAAAGGTGTGAAGGAGACAGAACAAGACAAAGAGACAGGAGCACGCACATTACCATTTATCAACATAGCCACTAACAAGAGAAAAGCAAGACTGGTTTGATATGGGGTTAAACAGGCTCAGGATCTGAAGGAGACTAAAAAGGCTGGGAAGACCTGCCTGTTCCTCAGCCCCATGGACATCAGGGAAACTTAAAATGTGACCAGCTTGCCACTGAGACAGTGATGCTGCTCAGGGTCAGCCAACAGCCAAGAAATAGCTCCGAGAGCCACAAATAAGCTTTCTTTCCCTAGGGAACCTGAAGGCTTGTGAAGTTACTTTAAATGTTTTGTCACAGATAGCTCCTGTCAACGTAGACTGAGGTGGGAATATGCAGCTAAACTGTCTTACCTGCCCAGGTCAGAACACAGAGTCATCCACTCCTAAGGGGTGACTCCTTTAGGCAGTAAAATAGGAGCAGCCGAGGGGGAAGCTGCACCCCACTTCCCAGTGCCAAGCCTTGGGGACTCACAGCTGCACAACCTCACGCTCCTCCAGGGCAGGGCACTGGGTGCTGCCACCCTTGCCTGACCACCAAAGCAATCCTGTCCACCCTTGCTCAGAGCTCATGAAGTTCCAAGATTCACTCCTAGGGTGATCTTCTCTGCAGCCCTCTGCTCCTGCCTTGGTGCAGCACCAAGGCTCCTACAGTACCAAGAGTCCCAAACTCTGTGCCAGTCTGGCTCATCTAACGGCTAACAAGACGGATGTATTTCCATCGCATAAAACCATTTATTTAATTTAAGGCAATCAATAAGCTCCTGATTATAACGTTCTCCTCTTTGCCCTTGTTCAGATCTGTGTCAGCCGGGTAATGTCACTGAGTGGAACAGATAAAAGTTTACTAGTCCTTCAGGGCTACTATGCCAAATGAGGAATTGCTACATACTTATCCACAAACAGCTGCTAATGTTTAATTTTTTACATGAAATGCTTTGCAAATCAAGATGCAATGCACTGAGCAGCTGTTAATGCTCTGTTTTGCTCGTGCATTGGCTGTAGCGTGGAGGGCAATGCTTATCTCCAGCATCACTGATACCACACTAGATTGAATACAGCAGCATAGGGTAAGGTCGCAGCTAAACCCTTGCTCATATCAACTCCAGCTGCTGGGCTTTCACATTGCAGAGGAATTTTAAACTCATATCTGCTGTCAAAATGAAGGAAAAAAAAATCACCTCAGAGCAGGGAATGCTTTTTTCCCTTCTTTTGTTTCTGCACATCAAAAAAAAAGTTGAATTTTGTTCTTCGTATCATAGGAAGCCAAATTGTTGTTTCTGCTTACCTGCATGATGTTTGATTTCTTCTGATTTCACTTCACAGCTTTCTAGGTGGGGGCCAATGGCTGAATGAAGCTGGACCTTGCCAGTAGTCTCCAGGTACCACGGGCTTTCACCTATTTCTCTAGCAGTACATATGAAATCAAACCTTCAAAAAGACTAATAGTAAACTAGAGGTCTTGAGAGGCTTGAGGAAGTGGAATTAGTCACCCTTTGAAATATGGAGGCCACAGCAAATGAGAATAGATGGGCTTTGATGTCAGGAGGAGAAGCTAGCAGTTGAGCTGAAACTCTGATAGCTCCTTCTCAAAACCTTGCTCAGACTGGCTTTCATCTCCCAAGGTCTGAAAGAGCTCTATGCTTCAAAAACAGCCTTTGAGGGATCTCTCCATTGAAAAGGGAAGGAATTAGAGCAAGGCAATCACATCAACAAATCCAGCAGTGCTGAGATTGTGAATTGATGCCACCCAAGACCTGCTGTGTTTGCTCAGAGAATCCTTGTGTTAGAGCTGGAATTAGGAAGCTCAAGTTTGAGAAACGGCTGCTGATGCTCTTTCACTAAGAAGCAACTCTTCTTACTGTTGTCTTCACACTATCTGAGCACACCCTATCTGAAAGTACATGGCAAACAGAATAATTAAGTCTCCAGTAAATAAACCTATAGGGAAGGTTTATCAAATAAAGGCACAAAGCTGCAAAGTGGTTTATGCAAGTCTATGGCTAAGGCTGGTTCCCAAATCTATGCCATGTGCATGACTAGACAGTGCTTTTTTTCAAGAGTGCTACCACCATGTCCTCTTTTTGTACCACAAAGCTCAGCCAGCCCATAAAACCGATTAAAACAGGTCACTTAATGCACAAGCACTCTGGACAACTTCCTGCTGGGTTTCCTCAACTAAGAGAGCAGAGTTTGGCTTTAATGCCTCAGGGCAAATGTCTTTGAGCGCGCGTGTGTGTGCGTGTGCATGACACCGAATAAATTTGATCAGATTTGGTGTGACAAAATTATCAAGGAAACATTTGCATTGCCATTTATGCAGCAGGCTGCACGATGCAAAGCAGAAAGAGAACATGTTCAGGGTGTCAGGCAGTGGTACACTATGATTAATGGAAAGAGACAGGTGAGCCAGAGAATAATCATACTCATTAACAGCAACATCAAAAACTAACATGGACAGTGCCTTCTCACCAAGGGCAACTAACGTGTCTGAAGCTCCTCTGACTTGAGCTGCTGCTGCAGCGAGGCTCAGGGCAGCTGACATGTAGATTTGTCCCGACATCCTCCTTTTCCTCATCTCCAATGTCCTCATCTCCAGCTCACCAGACAACAGCTCCAAGACACTGGCACCACAGAGGCTGAGGAAACCCAGACCACAGGTGGAGGAGGCTGCAGGACACTACAGTGCACCACAGAGAGCAAGAGGCTTTTCCTTTGTGCCCACTCCAAACCAGCACAGCAGAAAGCAATCTCCAGCCTATTTATTCTCCTAGCAGTTAAAAAAGCACATGGAAGTAAAAATAACAGATCTAACCCATGTGTGAGTAGGCACTTTCTGAAGTCCAGGGTGATCATTTTAGGATGTTTTACACTCTAATGATTCTAGGAAATTTTAAGTGTGTTGCCTTTTTCCTTCCACTTTTGCTCCCAGTTATGGGACAGGAGAGAGTGGCTTGTATTACACTCAAGATACTCCGAATGAAAAAAAGCTGGAGAATTAATTCATTTTGCACATCTCTACATTGGCTAGGTTTTGGTATAAGAGCTCTCTAAAGAAAGACCGTCAGACCACAAAACCTGAGTGTTTCATTGAAGTGCTGGGGCCTGAGTTGTGGGCCTCAAGATGGAGTTGACCTGTGAATGAGTCACAACCTAGCAGAATATTTTATTTTCTCCTCTGGCTTCATATTCCAGAGGCAGAACCTGGCCCACCTGTGTCTCTGTGGCTCTGCCCTCACTCAGGTGGTCGTGGCTGGGGTGGTGGGCAAGGCCAGGATTATTTTAACCAGGAGCCAATTAGTCAGAAGAGCTTCCTGTTGGGTATGGCTTCTGTTGGGGCTGGTTGCATCTTGTTGAGCTTTCTGGGTGGTGTCCTTCCATGTGAAGGGCCACTGAGGGAGTCACCTCTGTCTGTTGTGTCCACCAGATGATGCTAGCACCACAGTGGGCAGCAGAGGACCTGGGCCCACAGGAACCTATGGCAGGATTGTTTGAAAGAAGACTTCTGAGAGGATGTTGCTGAGTTCAGCATTGGCCTGTGTGATCAGGCAACTGATGGCAGCATAAGAAGATGATGGCTGAACCAGCACAACATTCATACAAGTGTGTGTGTATTTGTAGCTTCTTCATCTTCAACCAGTTCTTTCTTTCTCTTTATTCCTATGAATACATTGGGATTTGGCAGGGAGAACCACACAGGGTGGAACTGAGTAATGGCTCTCAGGGCTTCTGTAAATTAAGGACACCCAACTTGACAATGTACATGTCGTCTTTATCAATTTACTCCCCAAGCCTCTGCCAAACGTTCTGCAATATACTTCCTCTTCATTTCACACCTAATCATGTGTAGTATATATCCCACAGATCAGAGACTGCTCACAGAGCTGAGGAAGGATCAGCCTGGGGTGTTTATCCTCAGGTGCGATCAAGCTGAGACAACTATTCTCCCCTGCTCACTCTCCACCATAGCAAAGGAACCTCAATCTACTGAATAATTGGGGTTTGGCTTATTTTCTAATTCAGATGCAAAACATCTGGACATCCCCATTTGCTATGCTGTCCGCCACTTCTTTTCTTTTTACTTTGCTTGTAAACAGGCAGCAGGTGAATAGTGCTGCTCAGCACTTTTCAGACTTCATCCCACTATTTTTAAATACAGCACAAATGTGATTAGCACATCAGCCTGATTATCTCCAAAAGGATTCAAGAAGAAGGCTGCCAGACAGCTTCAAGCCTTTGAAAATCCTATTAAGGTTAAAGAAAGCAAGTAGTGTTCATAGAAATCAGTGGCGATGCTGAGGATGACTGCTGCAGTTCAGGAGAGGTGTGGAAAGGGAAAAGCTGCACCATCGTGCTCTGCCTCTTTGTGTCACCCCTACAGCACAAGTTGTCAGACAGAATTGTTAAATCTGCCCCTTTCCTTGATGACAAAGGTAAATATTGTACTAGAAACTCACCGAAATGCCCTCTCCTGGCCTTGTGCCACATTTTGTCCTTTGCTCACAAATTACACTTTTTACCTGTTGTTGACTTATTTTCTGCTCTTGTAGACACTTGTCTGGCTTTTCAGACAGTCAATAGCCCAGGCAGAGCCCTTGCTCTCGACCAGTCTGGACAAACAAGCCGGTACATGCGTATCTTGTGACAACGTGCTCCAATACTCCCAGAGGTATTCGGGTTTCTATAGACCTGAAATATGTCTTTTTTGGATTTAGAGGGCTGACTCTGCAAATGTAGCAGATCATCTGCATTTCCATCTGGAAAACAGGGAAGAAATCTGGACAGACATATGGGAGTCACTTTAGATTTCCAACACTGATGGATAAGCATCTGAATTTTCAACAGTAGTATACTTAGCTCAAAGGATCAACTACATTTGCTTTTTGTTGGGTGAAAGAACATGTATTTCAGCATATCACCAAAACTCCACCAATGAAGAGTAAGAGCTCCTGTCTAGAAGAGTTGCACTCCCCTTTGGGAGGCCACACGTTGCTGCTGGGACTCAGTGTGATGTCTTGATTCAACTGGGTAAGAGCCTGGGACAAGAAATTCAGCACAAAAGCTATCAGAGCTTTAGTCACACTTGGATCTAACAAGTCAGCCCCAAGTGTTGATGGAGATTTGAAAATAAGGAAGTTCCCTGTGCTACATAAACAAGATTATTTTCAAATCCATTCCTCTTTGCAGGGCTTAAGAAAAAGTTTTTGCTTGCCCTTTTCTTGCTCCTTCTGCTTTCCATATTCCTTTTCTTCATAAGTCTGGGTTAACACGTGTTGCTGTTAGCCAGGTGTGGCTGTATATACACGTCTGTGCATACCTATACCTACATATGTATATACATCTGTAAGTATGCTTCCCCGTGCACATTTTTTACATCCTTGCAATCTCCTGGAAATTTCCCCAGCAGGCATTAAAAGGCAGAAATCTACAGAGAGGCTAATAAATCATTCTAAGTATGATGTTTGTAGGGGAAGACATTTTGGAGATGATAAAAAGAAGCACATTTTCAAAATGTCAATGAACCGACAGAAATGGTGAGCAGCTTTTCAGATGTCTGCCCACTTATTAGAGATGGGCAAAGTCAGGTACCTAAAATATTCGACTAGGAAAAGTTAGAATATAGATGACTCCCTAGCCTTTCCAAGCCTATAAAAAGGGAGGCAGGGATCAGAAATGATTGGAGGGAAAAAATGAATCTCCCAAAAGTCTATTTTTCAGAAAGCAGAGTTCAGCTTGTTCCTGAAAACTGCAGGAAGCACAGTACGAGACAGGTAATTGCTCATGAGAAATTCTCTTTGAATACATAGGATGATGTTACTGGGCAGCCAGGTAATAGGAGGAAAAACATCACATCTTTATGTTACTTAGGCAGCTCTTTGTATCATTTTCTACATATCCCTATATTTCTGTTATATAAATTAATACTTGGGGGGAATGTCACCAAAGTCAAGGGCTTGGCGTGTATATTGTGACTTTCCAAATCGCAGCATCTCTCTTATGCTTATACGTGGGAGACATATGAAATGCTGAATGTAAACACAAATACAGAGTTGCAGACATGAGATATGATTATTACTATAGCTGGCAATACATTCATTATGTTCCTGCTTTTGAATACTATAGAGAAGAGGATGCCCACTTCCCACCCCACCACAATTATAGAGAGTTTTACAATGCCAACCTAGCTTTTTTCTTTTTTTTTTAACCTTTTTTATGATTGGTAGAGTAACCATTTGGAAATGAAACTCCTACAACCTTTCATTAAAGAAGATAGGAAGCCAAGAAGGTAGTATTATATACGGCATTTTTATGAAACATTAGGTACAAAGTGATAGCCATATTATTGTATATTAGAAAGCTCTGAAGGATGCTCAGCCAACATGATAGTTTGATTGCATGAACATTCAAATAGATCTTTTTGGAAAGGAGATATGGGCTAATGGGACAGCTAATGGGCCACGCTGCTGGCAGCTGAAGAGTTGGTTTTTAAAGCAGAGCTATGGCTGATAGCTTTAGTTTCCTAAAAATATGGGTTAGCATTGTAAGACAATTGAACTACTCCCAGATATTTTCTAATATGCATGGGACCTGATTCTTCTCCCAAATGCAGCACCAGCTTCAGTAAATTTATGCCTGATTCATATCAGTGCAAACAAAGAGAAACTCCAGCTGCATGTTTTATATGTGCCTCCATTCCACAAGGTATTTAAGCACAAATTTAAGTCTAACCCTATTCAGCAAAGACTGATGCAGATCTTAGGCTTTCAGTAAAGAAACATGCTTAAGAGCTTTGCTTACTAGGAATGAACTACAAGCCAGGGATTTAGCAGCTGCTTTAGGTTAATATCAGCACCTTTCCTGATGAACCTTGCTACAGAGGAAAGTCATGATTTCAAAAAGAAGGTATCTGTGATATGAAGATTTATCTTGAGCCTGCAGAGAAGTTCATTACTTGGCTGCAGCATCTTGGTAGAAAAATATTTTATATTGATACCCATTTACCAAATGCAAAAAGAAAGAATTAAAAAAACCCCTAAATACCTAAATCTTGGATTGCATTTTTAGCAGACTTCCCTAAGTACATCTGCAAAATCTGTGAGCCTGTCTATTCTATGAAAGGACAGTCCTCATTGAAGCATGTACAACAGGAGTGCACACGTGTGAGCTCCAGAACCCACAGACCAGTACTGCAGTAAACCCAACCACAAGTACATCCAGCCTTTGCACAGCCAAGATAATCTTAGGCATTTTATAGACGCAGTTAAAAAAGCCAGCTGGAAACTTATTTCATTCTGTTTCACATTAAGTGCATGTTGACTGTAATTAAAATAATTTATATTTTGCAAGGGCAGTTTTGTAACTCTCTTCCTTCCACCCAGGGCCATGAACTGCAGCAGCAATTAGTAAGAGACAGGAAAGACAGAAGTTATGGTTTCAAAAGGTCAGAGACAAGTTTCGTTGCTCACAGTAGCTGCATACAGCGTCAGATCTGAAAGGAACTAAAATCTATACCAATAACTTCAGGTTATGTTGGACCCAGGTAGATGCAGATGGCACCAACAGGCCCAATGTTCCTATACAATATCCAGGGTCCTGAATCCTGCTGATGAAGCCCTTCACGAGCTTTAAAGCCTGATGTGTCTTTCCTGCTGTTTGTCTGCAAAGCCACTGCCCTCCTGATTCTGCTGATCTGCAGATCCTCAGCCAACATGCTGGGGATATCGGGGGCTGCCATTGCCTATCACAACATGACGACCAACCTTCCTGCTCTGTGCAGCACGCAAAAGACATGAGGACAAGCTGGAGGAAGGCTCCATCTGCAAGATATGCCTCCCTGCCTCCTCCTTGAGCTGCCTGAGCTCCAGCCTCAACATACTGGTCTCCTCAGGGACATCAAAAGGAGCAAGGGGAGGACAAGGTCTGGTGCGAGCCAGCTTGCTCTCCCAACACAGGCCAACAGAGCACAGATGGGAATAATTCCTTTGGCCCCCAGTGAAGTGCTGGGGCCTGAGCTGTGGGCCTCAAGATGGAGTTGACCTGTGAATGAGTCACAACCTAGCAGAATATTTTGTTTTCTCCTCTGGCTTCATGTTCCAGAGGCAGAACCTGGCCCACCTGTGTCTCTGTGGCTCTGCCCTCACTCAGGTGGTCGTGGCTGGGGTGGTGGGCAAGGCCAGGATTATTTTAACCAGGAGCCAATTAGTCAGAAGAGCTTCCTGTTGGTGTGGCTTCTGTTGGGGCTGGTTGCATCTTGTTGAGCTTTCTGGGTGGTGTCCTTCCCTGTGAAGGGCCACTGAGGGAGTCACCTCTGTCTGTTGTGTCCACCAGATGATGCTAGCACCACAGTGGGCAGCAGAGGAACTGGGCCCACAGGAACCTATGGCAGGATTGTCTGAAAGAAGACTTCTGAGAGGATGTTGCTGAGTTCAGCATTGGCCTGTGTGATCAGGCAACTGATGGCAGCATAAGAAGATGATGGCTGAACCAGCACAACACCCAATTAAGCAAGAGGTTTCTCCAATGCTGTCTGCCAAGAGTGCATAAGAGAAACATCTATAGATAAATTCCTACGGGGCTGGGGTTTATTTCAGAATAAAAACCTTCTAAATGAAATTTGTTGCGCTGATAGGTAGTTAGCGGTTAGAAAAATCTTACAATATCCAGGGCTTCGTTAAGGATGCAGGTAACTATGGATAACTGGGATTTGTATAATTGTATCTAGACCTGAGCTTCATTGTTCTGAAAAACATATAACAATTAGCAAAAAACCAGAAGTGTGTAAGAAAATGAACATATGAAGTTTGCAGTTCTGTAGTTGTGAATGAAAGCTTGGAAATGTAACGTACCTGTAACGAATTGCTGGGCTACTGCAGAATATCACAATGACACAGCTCAGGTAGTAACAGTGCTGGGGGCTCCACTGGTGCAACTGCCATGGGGAGGGCAGCAGCAAATTCCACAGCTCCTGACCTTCACTGGCTGCTGGGATAAATGGGTGTTGATGGAACCTGGGAGGAAAGGGGGACCTGTCCCTCCGTAGGCAGTATGACCAGAGACAGCCTTCCATGGGCCAGCCCAAAGGTACCATGTGTAGGATCATTAGCTGGCTTGTGGAGCACACTGCCCTGTGACCACCCATTCAAGGATCTGTAGAGACAGGCATGAAAGTTATTATGGAAGTCACAGTCTCCACCTTCCATAGATATACTCTCATTCAATCAGGCATTGCTGCTATGCTTAGTAATGACTATGACCAATACAAATTCTGCTTTCTATATAATAGTTATATATTCTACATTAGATATAGAACTAGAAATAAAATACACAATTTTTCTGTTTTTCTATAAAATCAGTATAAATTCACTGTCCTCCATAGGTTCTCTTAGACTGATATGAATGTATGAGACAGTAAAGTTTACCACCTGACTCCTCTTCAGTTTGATCTCTGAACACAGCAGCAGAGAAAATCAGACAAGTCATCTTTGGAGTTTTTGTGTTTATCTATTTTGTTTGAGCCAAAGTTTTCCCCATTTAAATCTCAATCTCCTTTCTCCTTCTGCAATCAGGGTCACCACGGCAGGGGTGAAGGCAGCGCATATCTGGTTACAAACAACAGACACCAGCCCAGCAGAAAGAAAAGAAAGCACTCACCACGTAACTATAATTGTTAGTGCAGAAATGTACCAACCTAAATGGAATTTCACCTTGGGAGTTGGGCTGAATTGAGCTGAAACAGAGGTAAAATTCCCCAGGCATATGGCAAGTCCTCTGGCTGGTGTAGTCAGAGCCCTGCGGCACTTCATCAGGCCCTCGGAGCCCACCATTAACTCTACAGAGTGCCGTACTTAGGAGAGGAGAACAGCTGTAAGTGTCTCTTAATGCCAGTGGGGAGCTGGGGAGTGCTAAACTACTGCATGTATAATAGAATAGGAAGAGGAATATAGCTCCACTGAATGAGTTCAGACCACTGAGGTCTGTTTGTTTCAATTATCACCGGTACAGTCGAGTCCCCTGAAAGCCCCCATTAGCTCCCAATGTGTTCTTTTACACATAGGCACCTTCTCAAATACCTTTTGCTTTAATGAAGCTTTTTTTTTTATAGCACACGTTGGAGAGGATACCAAAAGGAGAGCATGAG
This sequence comes from Eurystomus gularis, assembly GCA_013400335.1. NCBI lineage: Eukaryota > Metazoa > Chordata > Aves > Coraciiformes > Coraciidae > Eurystomus > Eurystomus gularis. The sequence goes on along the minus strand of VZZY01021831.1, from coordinate 735,075 downwards.
CACTTAAAAGTAAGTGGGTTAAATACGTCCTTGGTGTAATGTGATGGAATGTATTGATACTTTGTTTAGATCTAAGCTGTTGGGCAAGGGAAATTGTGGAAGAAAGGGAAAAGAACAAAGAACTGAAACTAAATAAAGACCCGCCTAGTCTTTCTTCTTGGCTTCTCTTCAACAGAAGGTCAGAGCCTGATGTTTCTGCTTTGCAGAGAGGCTTTGTGGATAGTCACTTGTATCATTTTTTACCTGCTAATGCTATTTACCAAACCCTTTCCTGGCAAAGGGTTAAAAATCATGCCTCGTGCCTCCATTCATGCCTACACTTAAGTAGGTGGGGAAAAAAAAAAGGCCTCCAAAGAGGAGCATGTAGCTGCTGCTAACACAGATGTTTTAATGTGCTCAAAATGCCCAGGACTGCACCTCAAAGTTAAAAAAACCATCAAATAAAGGTAAGAAAGCAGCGTGCAAATGCTCTGGTCCCTCATGTCTGTGACAGTAGTCTGACACCAGCACTGCTCTTTGCCCTGGGGAGGAGGGACGTGAGCATGTAACCTATAAGACTGCAGAAAGGGGATGGTGCTCCAGGACCATGGTTCAGAGACTTTGACAGTATTAGGAGCACACCACCAACCCAGGCTCCTGCCAGCGCTAACAGATAAAGTAGAGAGGTTCTCACTGACATTGGATGGAAATTCTTTTCTTTTAAGATATCGAATCTCATTATACAAAATCCACTTGCAAGTCCACAGCTAACTCTGCTCGGGCTGGCTGCTGGGAAATGCTGTTTTATTTCAAGGCTGAATTTCTCCACACTAATTTTCCAACCTTCTTGTTAGGCTCAATTTTGCAAGGTCAAAAGGCCCTTGACTCCCAAGACTCCTCTCCATGTACATGTTCTTAAAAAGAATGATAAAATCTCCTCTCTATCTTTCAATAAGCTAATGAATAGAGTTCTTTGTGCTTCATGTCATGTAATGTTTCCCGTCTCCTGAATCATTTTCATAGCCTTCCTTTGAGGTCTGTGTAAGATCTTCTTGTCACTCCTGAAGAGGCAATGTCAGAAGCGGATGCTGTCCTCCAGCAGCCATTGCTACAGTCCAGAGGACAGAAGTGAGGATATTCTCATAATTCCACTTGATTCTTTTCATGCTTACATAGATTTGCCCTTCTGCCGCAGAGCTGAGAGCTTATTTTGTGGCTTTTGCCCACAGTGATGTTGCCCCCAAGTCCACCCCCGAGACACCATCTTCCAAGATGGAATCTCCCATTCTGTGGGTCCACTAAAAATTTTCCTTGCCAGCTGCATCAGCTGAAATATTGCTGCATTTGCCTACAAGCCTTGGTCTGTCACCACTGAAGTGAGCAATGTGAATGTCACCACTTCTACAGGAACCTCTTCTGTTGCCATCAGGGCTCTCCCTGTGGCAGCATAAGAAGATGAGCAGCAGATGATGAACCACTGCAGTTTGCAGCCCAGACTATTTAGGTAAACCGTAATTGATTGATTCAAGAGAAGGCTGAGAGGAGAACAAGAAGAACTGAAAGGGGATCTTGTCAATGCTTATTTATATCTAAAGGATGTCAAAAGGATGGAGCCAGACTCTTTTCAGCAGTGTCCAGTGACAGGACAAGGGACAACGGTCACGAACTGGAACACAGGAGGTTCCATCTGAACAGAAGGAAAAACTTATTTCCTTTGTAACAGAACCCTGGAATAAGCTGCCCAGAGCGGTTGTGGAGAGAGGTTCCTTCCAACCCCCAGCGTGCTGGGAGTCTGTGATTGCAGGTTTCTTCATCATGGATTGTGGCATTTCAGTGATTTACTGGACAAATAGCTGAGACCTTCACAGGAATGAGCAGCCTGGGAGAGGTGCTAGCAGCCAGGAGCTGTTGCAGGTATCTCATGCCAAGCCTTCACTGCTGCTCATCCGGCACCAAGGGCACAAGGGGCCATGGTTTTCCTGAGGCTGAATGAAGAGTGAAGAGGAGCTCAGTGGAAGGAGGATTATGAGGAAGTATGTTATGTGTATGAAAGCTGCAAGCAAAGAGCTTACAGCTATTACCAATTTCTCTCTTCTAACTATAGGGTGGGGGGACTTTAGTGCAGGGGGCTGCAGTGCCCCAAGGGCTGCAGGAAGGGGGGCACGCTCTATAAACTGATACAAACACAATCAAGCATACAGTGGTTCAGAAGGGAATTTTAACAAACTGCCCTTTTTCAGAGATTTTTTTGAAGAGAAAAGATGAACAAATTTGTCCTTCACAGGAGATATATTCCACTGAACAGACTACTTTTTACAGTAGCTGATGCCCCTGCCGGCCCACAGAAAAGCAAACTGAGTGATCAGAAAAGTTGAAAAACTATTGCTGCAATTGAAATGGACATGGAGCAAGGACAGCTATTTTTAAACTATTCAGCAGCAGTGCCTGCTGATTCCACAGCACCAAAGTTATTATTTCTTGTTGATCACATGGTTATTTTTTTTTCTTCTTTCAAACCCATAACCAAATTTGTAATCTGTGCCCTGTGAATTACTACAGTGGTATTGGAGAGAAAGAAGATAGTAGTTTCAGACAAAGATTCATGCATCAACATTTAAACTCCTGAGACTTGCACTTGAGTGCAAAGTGTATTTACAGATCTTAATGATTAAGGAAAGGAAGCTCTAGATTAGACTGGCAGAAAAGACCAGATGATTTTTGAGTTACAGGGTATCTAGAGGAGAAAGACCAGTTGATTTTGGATTTACACGCTATCTAGAGGTGGGGTGAATATATATGTGTGCACTGGTTAATGACAATGCATACCAGGCATTCCACAGGTGGCAGAGCAAAGAGTTTCTATTTATCACTCCAGATTCTCCAGCTAAGCACAGTAGCCAGGGAAGAACTTGAAAACAGGTTTCAGGAGATGGTAAGAACTTCTGGGCTGAAATACTGTTTGTAAAAGTGACATGCTGGAAGGAGGGAAACACGTCCACAAGTGGAAATTGGGTAATCCCTTAAACCCCCAAGAAGCAAACAGGTGCAGTTAGTTGCCGACCTTCTGGGTGTTTCTTTTAATCCAGGCTGAACTGCAGGCAGGATAAAGAAAACTGAGATATCTTCTGTATTTAATTAGCCCACTTTAAAAGAGGAGGAGGTAAGAGAAGGTATATTCACTGGTGTTAAGTGGAATAAAGAATTATATACAAACAGCGCAAGGCTGCAGCAGCTGCAGTCAAGAAAACAAATCAACCATTTATTACTTCTCCTTCAGTGTTTTTAAACATTTATGGAGTGCCATCAATAACCAAGTTAATTGTGACTGGCTGATAGTGTATTTGCAAAGCCTTCTTTAACATATAAGTGCCAGAACTGACATGAAAGGGACTTTTCATCAATGACAATAATTATATGACCTGTTAACAGCTTTCTGCATACCTTGCCCGATAATCCTGTTCAGCTTGTCACACCGAGCTTTGCGTGATATTAATAAGGAGTGGACTCAAAGAACACGGAGCAAACGGGAACAACATCTTGCTTTGTGTGCGTGCCAGGTGAGTGGGGAAAGAAACCAGTCACCATTTTACCAGGTAGAGACTCCTCGACATCTAGAGCTGAGCAAATGAAAATGTTTGACACTCACTGCCATTTACCAAGGTAGAAATTAATCCTGAGTGACCTTGTTACTGCTTGTAGCACCTTGCTTAACCAAGTATCTAAATCAAAATAAAACAACAAACACAAACTGCGTACTTGTGCAGTGACCTGGTGTCAGAAATGAAGAATTTGTCTCCAGACTGATTTAATCATATCAGAAAGATGGATGCCAGGGTTCATTACTATGACAAAATGCTTATTGTTTAATCACATTATCCGGCAGCTTTCAGCTCAGCTGAGACAAGCTAATTTGACATCGACCAGCACTGAGGATCATATGGAGCTGTCTCCTGGTTGCTGCTTCACCGAGCCTTAGCTTTGGGATGTTTCTGGAGTCTCCAAGTGAGGCTGAGCACCTGAAGGTTCCACCATGTACATCCCTTTACTGCTGATCTGGCTGCTGTAGCCCTTCATTTCAGTTAGCCGGCCTGTGTAGATATGGCCCTTTCACCCAGATGGATAGAAACAGGGCATCAGCAAACAGGTAACACACGAAAAGAGTTTCTGATGCCTCTCCAGGATGCACATTTTCATGTGGAATCCCATTACTTCCTGAAGATGAAATCCAAAGAAGTTTGCTATATTTACCGATTCACAGCTTTTTCAGGCTAATCCCCATTTGCCAGACTTCCTTCAGTCAAAGTGAAAGCTCACAAAATAGGAAAAAAAAAAAATCTGCTTAAGGTATTTCTGAAACATTTTCCATTTTGGTGACATTTAACAGATTTTATAGTGTTCTGCCCAGCTCTGGTGAGAAATGTAGTGAACAATGCAAGCTCATGCCTTAGCCAGCTGATTTCACTTAGGGCAGCAGGTATTAAGAATCTTCCTGAGGAGCAGGCAAGTGTTGGTTCCTCCTCCCAGCTAGCAAGAGAGCTGTGTCCCACCAGGAATGTTGGTAACTAGTGCACAGAATGTGAGAAACTCTCCTACAGACCATGCTCAATGAAGCTATAAATACATAAGTGTGTCCTACAGACAGCACATTCTCACGCTTATGACTTCTGTTGGAGCTACAACATATCTTTCACAAAGACATTTAGCTAGCCTCAAGCTAAGGACTTCAAATGATGGAGAATCCACCTCGCCTCCGGGTAATTTATTTCAGTGGTTAATTACTCTCACTAAAAAATGCTCACCATATTTCTAGTCTGCATTTGTCTAGCCACCGCTCTAGTGCAGTTTTTAAATGAGTCCAAATGCATGCTGGAACAGGACTTTGGGAGTTAATTAATACTATTTGTATAGCCAGACAGTGCAGACATGTTCAACAAAGCTGACATTTATATATCACTATCAATTCACAAAGATAAAACACACTGAATTCCCTTGCAAAGCAACAGGCTTATGCATTTTTAGACATCTTAGTAGAATTTCAATACAGTCATAAGGAATAATCTACTTAATTTCCACCAAAATCTGCTCTGTATAATGTAAGGATTGAACAGTTTTATTTCTCATCATTTAGGGGACAATATCAACCCCATAGTCCCTTGCAAGCCTGAGCTGAAAAGCATTTATCTTACCATTTTAATTTTTTTCCCCCATGATTTATAAATGCTGCTGTCTTGCCCTAGAGGTGGGCATGAGGTTTGAATTCCTGACATTGACTGATTCAAGGAGAAAAAGTATGTAACGTTTGATCTGACAAGACAAGCACATGCAATCCTTGGACAGATGTACCAGTGAGAGAGGTAATATCTTGAGCCTTGAACAGAGTTCTGTTCAGATGTTATCTGAGTTCAGATTCTACAGGAAATTATTGTGAATATGCAAAGAGAAATAAAGTACTGGGACAAAAAGCCTTCCCAAATACTGCCTAGATTGAATAGCTCTGGCCAAGTATTTATTGCGGATCTTGAGATTCATACCTTGCCTAACGTGAACAGACAGGACTTCTGCTCAGCTTTCAAATCAGACAGACCAACAAATCTAGAGTACTACCTAAAAAATGCTAAGACATGCAGACTTTTTTGCTATCACTGCAAAGGCAAATATCTTCTTCCTTCCCCTACAAACACACAGCCATCAGAAAAAGATTTAAGGGGATTTCAAAATTCCAGAGAGAATAATTCACAACACACTCCTGCTAGTTACCAAAGAGTGCTGAGGTGACCACTAAGAAGGACCAGGAACTGATTTTTCCTGTCCCAGGAAGCATGATGGGAGGTATCGACATTCTCTCCCTGTTCAGATCAGCATAAAGCTTCAAACTCAAATCAGCTTTGAAAACTCAAGATTCCAAGGGAAAACTTAACATGCTTGGTTTGGGTCATTTCAAATATTTCAGTTCAATTTAATTTGAATCAGCTCAATTCACTCTGTTACTCTGTTTTGGTTCACTTTTTTAAACCATAATATTATTATGGTTAAACAAAAATGAATAAAACCAAGTTATTTTATGCTGGAAAAAAAGCAATAACCAAAGCCTAGATATTTACACTTGGATTATTAAAAAAAAAATCAATACCAATTTTTCCTGTGAATAACTTCATTCACTTTTAATGGACTGACACATTCCAAATGAAAAGAAGTTTAGTTCAAAAAATTCCCAGCTAGCCCCATCAAGTACATCGTTGTCTGTTTGTAAAACCTTTTTGTCTCCCCCTGCAAGTATCTGTTGTTCTTCAGTGAGAACCTCCTATCTTACACAATAAATTCAACATGCCCATCACCAAATGTGAGAAAGGTGCAGCATGACAACATGTATCCAAGTTAAAATAACTTCAACAAGCATTTCTCTTCTATTTTACTGATAGTAACCTGGCAAGTCTACCAAGGAGCTGACCCTGGTGCAAAATGTATGCACAGAGCCTCATAACCCCTACATCTTAAATTCAAATGTATTGCTTTTAGAAGGGTAGGTGTCTAATGGGGCTTGGGAAAGCCACATTTTCCTTCAACTACACCCTCAAACTAAATCAAGAATGTCAAGTAAAGAGGAACTAATTCTATTTTGCTTGCTTTCAATAGGAAGGAGAATTGTCTCTCCTCCCCTTCTCGCCCCAAGCAACAGTCTTGGCAGCAAAGAATATTTTTTTCATAAAGCATAATGCAGAAGCAGCTCTCATTCACTCCAGCAAATCCTGTTTAATCCCTGGATTTGTATCGTTTGCTGACTAGACTGAGAAATTTGGCTGCATCTAATCCTTCGGCTTCTGAAGAAAAATGGCTTATTTAAATATTTAGCTGCACTTTGTCAATATCAGCGGGACAGGGGTGATGGATGACAGCAATTATGCTGGGTGCATCTCCATTAACATGTCACTTTTTCCAGGTATGGAGCCTGCCTCTTGTATGGTTTGTTTAATGATGAGGACTGAGAAGGAATTTTAATGACCCCTTTGCAGGTTGTGTTCTTTTGGGGATGGATATTATTTAGTGGCGTACGAGCAGCTGGTGAGTCAGAATGATCAGAACAGTGGATTAGGCAAGGACTCTGCAAACAAGTTTTCTCCATACTTCATGACACCCTAATTTGCAGCAGCTAAAACATACCAGGAGATAACTGGAGGTCCAGCCATAAAAGCTTAAGTACCTCCTAGTGCTCTTCAGTGTAAAGGATTACAGTTTTAGTACATCATGTGATGAAAGCATTCAACGCTTCTCACCAAATATCTGTCAGCCATGTTTCTCTCATAAACTGTTTGTTATAGGTATCTAGAGAGACAGAGATAGAGTTAGAGATTAGTGATTAAGACAGAGATACCTTGCACATCGGAATCAGTAGGGATGTCTTCAGCTGCCTGGACTGCCTAGGATGTCTTCCTGTACAGCCCATTCTCCTTGATTTCCAGACCAGTCCCATGCAGAGATGCAGGCTCAGCCCATGGCTGTATGGCAGATACGGAGTTGGGCATCTGCACTCATGATGACAAGTGCAAACAATCTCGGGTCCTGTGGGTACCAGAAGAAAAGAGTCAAGAATAGATCTGAAACCATCCATGGTTTTTCATCCTTGGCATGATCATCATTTATAATGGAGTGGATCCAGTCCTACCTCACTGACCATTGTAAAGGCAAATACAGAAGAGACTGTAAATCAATGACAACAGGCACCAGATTTGTTACAGAAACTTGAGTTTGACCTTCAGCTCTTTTCTTCCGGACCCAAATATTTTCTCCTCCTGCATGGGCCAGGAGACCTGTTCCTCCTTTCCTCTTACCACTCTCTGTATGTTATTCATAAGGTTTCTCCATGTAAGGTGGATTTATTTGGCCACAACTTTTAATACTCATTTTTGCATTTTCATATGTGCCTGTACACACAGAAAGAGTTCTCATGAGCTATTTCCCTCTTGATCAGAGCAGTATATAAGAAAGAAATATTTGTTCTGGATGGACTGTTGTATCTTAATAATACTATGAAATATGTAAGGTAAGGTGTGATAACCTGGTAAACCCCAGATAATTTCTGTGTTTCGTGTGCATGTGGTGTAAATCTCGTGAAGTCAATTGGATGCCCAGAGGACAGATAAAAGCAACAAAGGTCTTTGCATGTAATTTCATTCTCCGGTAACAGACAAGTCTTTTAAAAATACAATGCGCACTATAAACTGTAGTATTAAATTGAAGTATCAAGAACAGCCTTGACCACTAGCAGGGCAGTAACAAGGGATATCTATAGTAGCACTGTTCTCTCCATCCTTAGTGCATCTAGGATCTGGAGCCACAAAAGGCAGCTCAGTGTTCCCTCTATTTTTTTGGGGGGGTGGGAAGGGGAACTGCTCTTTTCCCACTCCACTCCTCCAAAAAAAAAAAATCTGCTCAAAATCTACCTTCTCACAAATACAGGCTGCACAGACATATTTTTTCCTATTTCTTATGCTACAAGGCATTAATTGCATTAGGAAGATCCCTGTACAGAAGGTATGATGGGCAGGTTTAATCAGTCCGTCCACAGACCTGACCTCCATTCTCCACTTCAGCCTTCACTGCAAAGAAATATACAGAGGCCACCTTAAAAAATAATTAAAGGCAGACCACACAAGGGATCTACACAGCACTGTCATCTATTAATGGAAATGATGGATGCTCTGTATTAACCTTGCCGCAGTTGCAGCCCTACATACAGGGAAAGAAGCAGCTGTGTGAGTGATTCAGTGAGGCTCCCTTTTGCAAATTGTAATAATAATTCACTTGTCTGCATGAACAAATCCCTCCTTCCCAGGCTGAAGGCCTGGACTAATTTAATGTGGCAAGGTTCAGGTAGCCATATGCTCCTCCAGACAAAGCTGAAGCAGAAAAATTGGAGGTTAGCAACCACCCTTCCCTGGGCTTTGTGCAACATTCTGGTGCTGTCCAGCCTTTCTTGTGGGATGGCAGAAACCAAAGCTGTCTGCAGCTGTAGGGATTTGCAGTCTGCTGATACCCTCTGGAGCTGGGACTCATCAAATGTCAGGAGCAGAAGATCAATATCTCAGCCTTGACAATGTCAGATCCAGTAGCTGGCACTCATACCTGGAGGTTTTGCTTGCCTTGCTCATCACAGACCAGAGTTTGAGAAGAGGAAAGTAAATTAATTAATCATTTACTATAGATAGATTGATTAGCTTCACCTTTCACCACCTATAAATTGTCTACGAACAGGTCACCAAATCCTCAGATTTTTTTGTTACTCAGAAGTATTTAAGGATTTTCTCCAGCCCACCTGGCAGTCCTGGTAGCAGGTAAATGTGCTGGTGCTGTGGTGGAAAGCCAGCACAGGTGGTGGGACATCAGCTGCACTGGGCCACGTCAAAACACACTGAAGCCTGTCCAGGTAAAATCTCCCCAGCTTTGAGCAATCCTAATGACTACGCAGGCATGCAGCTAAAGTGAAGGAATATAGGAAAAATGAAAGCTGCACTTAGTGCAGTAGCTTCACTGGAGTTTGGTTGTCGCAGAAAAGGAAAACCCCTTTCCAGGTCCACCTCTGCTGCTCATCAATTAAAATTAAGTTTTCCAGAGCCAGGAGCTTCTGCTGCCATTTATTACACAAGCCTTTGTTCAAGGAAAGTTGAGAACTCACAGGATTTCAGAAAGGGAGTAGGCAGTGGTATTTCTCACTGCTGCTGTTATCTTCATTGATTTACCTCTGTAGCAGCACTATTTCTCACATAAGCATTTCAGGGCCTGCTTTATTTAACCTTGCATCTACAAGGCCACTACCCAGCTCTACTTTTCTGACAAACTGCTGTAGGGTCCTACTTAGCTTCATCGGGTTGAATACAATCACATACAGAATGCTGGGCAGAGCCCTATGAGGCCCACGGCTGTGGGCATTTTCTGATGGCAATGGCACTACAGGTGCAGGTCTTCTGCAACGCCACAGAGATCCCACATGCTACAAATCTACCAAAGGTATGTCCAAAGTGATTTACAAGAAATTGCAAAATATCATCCATGTTGCAGCCCAGAAGCCAATGGAATTCTGGGCTGCATCCCCAGCAGCGTGGGCAGCAGGGTGAGGGAGGGGATCCTGCCCCTCTGCTCCACTCTGGGAAACCCCCCTGCAGTGCTGGGGCCAGCTCTGGAGTCCTCAGTGCAGAAGAGACATGGACCTGGTGGAGCAGGGCCAGAGGAGGTCACAGCAATGATGTGAGGGCTGGAACCCCTCTGCTGTGAGGCCAGGCTGAGAGAGTTGGGGTTGTTCAGCCTGGAGAAGAGAAGGCTCCAGGGAGACCTTCTTGCGGCCTTCAAGTACTTCAGGGAGCCTACAGGAAAGCTGGAGGCAGATGTTTTAGCAGAGCGTGTTGCGACAGGACAAGGGGTGATGATTTTAAACTAAAAAAGTAGAGATATAGACTAGATGGAAGGAAGAATTTTTTCACAGTGAGGGTGGTGAGACCCTGGCCCAGGTTGCCCAGAGAGGTGGTCGATGCCCCCTCCCTGGGAGGTTGGATGGGGCTCTGAGCAACCTGATCTAGTTGCAGATGTCCCTGCTCACTGCAGGGGGGTTGCACTGGATGAGCTTTAAAAGTCCCTTCCAACCCAAACCAGTCTATGATCCTTACAAAATTACTTCATGTTTGCTTACACCTCTTGTTTCTTAACTGACAGTGTTAGCTTATTCAAGTCACTGAGCTGAGATGGGAGAGAAGGGAGGGAGAGCAGAGGGGTGAGAAGATGTGGAAGCAACTAACACGGTTAAAGAAATACCCCAAATCTGGAGGACAGAGAGAGTGATGGATTTCAAGATTGTGATGCTTTTTTGTTTTTACTCCTTTGTTGAATGTCACCAATGTTTTCTAATGCAACCTGTAAAGTGTTAAATTTCCTCATCTTTTGCCTACCTACACAGTCTAATTTCAAGTTACCTGCTAATAATAATTTAATACGCTACAGAGATTTTGTACCTCTTTTACTTCTGGAGTAGTCATTTGACAACATGTGAAGTGGGAGCCGAGCACAGCCGAGAACGATAAATCCTGTTGTCCATGTTAAATGTGGGTGGCAGAAGCAAGGAATCTGGAAAGATTCAAAAGAAGCTGGTAATTACCTGAGAGCAGGAATATTTGAAGCACACAAACCCATGCAAATACATTTTCTTGCCACATACAGTGTGGCTACCATGCTCTCTGTTGGGTTTACCCTGCATGTACAAAGAGACTCAGGGCACAGGGTTACTTAAAGCACAGATCTGAGAGGTTAACTTTGAAGACAAAGAACACTGTGGCTTTAACTGGGAAGGGTTTTTTAACATGACTGGGAACTGTAAATATTATGGCTTTCCAGCAGTACTGTAACCATCACTGAGTACATAGCTGTGATACCAGCTGTGAGTGCCTGCATTGGATATAATTGCTTTTTTTCCTCCTGGTGTTCTTCATCAACCACCCAACCAACATATGAAGCAGAGGAATTCACCATATGAGAGAGGAAATCAAGTGCAGAGTTTGCTCCAGTTTCTCTCAGTGATGATCTGCTACCAAAGAGAAACAACAATGACAACTGATTACAAGATGCAGAGGTGAGAAAGGACCATTTGCCTAAAATCCTGGCCAAATTCAGACATACAGGGAAAAACCCACATGTGCGGTTTACCCTCAGGAGCCCTAAGTCTGCTATGGTCTGAGAACTGCCACCACCAGTTTGGAAACATAGGAACAAAAGTCAGGATCCAAGTTCCATGGGGTGGTGACAGCCAGATTTACAGCTGCTTGCTGCTCATGCCTGGTTCAGCCTTTTCCACCCACAGCTCTTCGGCTCCTTTGGCTGCCCTGTAGCTTCTCCCTGACTCCCCAGGTCTGCCTCCTTTCACTTCCACCCTCCACATTTTTACACACTCTTGTCTATAGGACCATCTTTGCTCTCTTCTCTATACCCAGACTTCACCAATATTCAGCACCAACTCTGTTTATAAAACTATGATGTTAACAGACCAAATTTCAGACTGGCTACACAACACAAAAAAGCGGCAAGTCCAGTAAAATCCATCCTCCTTCTGCAGCACGTAAACCAGTCAGAGGTACAGCAGACTTTCCCCAGCAGTTCCTAAGTTACCTAGCATCAGACAGAGGATTTTCCTTCTCATTCATTCCTGCTCTCTATGGGTTTGAATGACATAGGGAGCAAAGACAGAAAACTGTATGTTTCTGTTTATATAGTAAGGCAAATGTTAAAGCGATGAAGGAAATTTTCACAGCCAATAGACCCTGAGGACAGAAATACAGAAAGAGGCTGCCAAGGGATGTGTTTCTTGTTTCTAGTGCCAGCTTTCCCAGGCACTCACTGGACCTGACTGAGGAGTCCTTGCCCACAACTCCTGGATGAATCTGGGACAAATGCAGCAGAGTTTTGAAAATCTTTACCTATTTTTGCTCAATTTTTGTTTACAGATCAAATTTGCATTGAAATACGAGGGCTGTACACTTGGGAATCTACTTTCTACAGCTGATTATTTGAAGGAAACTACACTTTCTTTCACTTCACTTCAAAAGGTTTCTTTTTCAAAGGGGAGAAATGACATTGCAATCCACTGACGATTCGCTGTTCAGCAGAGTTCAATTCAGTGTGTCAGCTTCCCTGTTGGTTTGCAATATAGACTGTGAGACACTGTCATTCCGGTATGTCGCGGTCGGGCGCGCAGAGGTCCGACCACCTCCCAAAGGGAGAAGGGTTGAGGGTAAATTGGGACATCTCCCCACCAGGCTCGCAAGCAGACACGGAGATCGAAAGAGTATCTAACAAGTTTATTACTAAATATACTCAAATAAAACCTTATCTACTCTATGGAAATATTACAATATTAAAGAAGACCACGCCCACCCATTCACTCCCTCTCTCACCCACCGAGAGATAAGGGCAAATAAGGACTTAATTATGTCAAGATACGACCTGTACGTGTGGATGGTGCGTGTGTGTGCGTGCATGTGTCCTTTCGGCGTTTGGTGATGGTCTCCGTGGAACGGCGACAATGTCCGACCGGCAGACCTGGACTGTTTCCAGTGACGTCAGCAGCTTGTAGCTTTTCTCTCTCTCCTTCTCTTGCAGCTTGGAGTGGCTTTTCCTGGCAGCACGTCTTTTCTGGCAGTGCAGCTTTCGGTGCAGTTTCTTCGGCACCACTTCTTCTTCAATATGGTGCTCCCAGCTTGGAGCAACTTTTTCTGGCAACGTGGCCTTCTGCGGCGTGGCTTTCTGTAGCACGCGGCTTCCAATGGCCTCTTGTTGCAATTTCTTCTTCTTGCTGCAGCTTGCAGCTTTTTTTCTGGATTCTTTCAGTTTTGGCTCGTGGCGGCGGCTCACGGCAGTGGCAACGATTGCGCACCTTACGGCCGGCGGCAGCTCACGGCTTCTTTCTCTCCCCCGGATTCCTAGAGCAGTGGGAGTCAGCAGTTCTGTCCGGCGGCTCTCCGCGGCAGCTGCTTCCTTCTTTCTAACTGCTTAGTTTCTTCAGGGGGCTGCGCTGACAGCTCAGTTCAGTTTCCCCCCCCTCTGGCTGCTTGGCTTCTTCAGGGGGCTGCGCTGACAGCTCAGTTCAGTTTCCCCCCCCTCCTCCTCGCTCCTCTCCGGCAGCGGCGGAGGGAGGGGGGGGGTGCGCTCAGCAGGAGCGATGTGCTCCCTTTGTGCAGTGAGGCGGAAAAGAGAGAGTTTGTTTTCTTTTTCGATATTTATGGCTGGCGTTATCTCGGTTCCGGTTTCCTGGAGGATTTATGCCGAATAGATTTATGGGAAATTGAGTTCTTTGCTCACTGTTTTAATAAGGCAGAAGAAAATCATGTGGTCGGTTCACCACACGGTACCATTTCCTTTGCACAGTTTCACTGTACAGAGCTCTTGACCCTATTGAATTTGGCTCAGGAGTTACCATATGAAAAGAAGTATAGGACAGTGGCTTAAAAGGGAACTTGAAAACTGCTAGCATATTATTTGTTTAAATGAAAATACTAATGATTTTTGTTTTTCAGCAAGCCTGATGGTTACTTACAGGTACATTTAAAGAAGAGAGAGAAGTGAAAAACCAGAGGACCCTATTACCTCATTGACACCAGTAGGGAAAATAACAAGTAAAAATGGCTGAAGCTCCTCAGCAAAAGCAGTTTCAGAAACAAGCATTAACATTCAAACACTGCAGTGATGACAGCAGAAGGATCTCAGAGATGCAGTATTTCTAATTTCAGTGTGGTTTGAGCACTGTTTATGAAGACTTCCAACAAATACATGCCAGAGCTCTAATTTGAACCTTTCATTTTCACTTGGAAATAATGGAAAAAAAAAAATAAATAGTTTGTTCTCTCCCAGGTACCTTTCAAGCCAGTCATTTATGTTTAATAAGCAAAGAGTACTTTTTGTTCCAAGAAGTTCTGAATGAAGCCCCATGCAGAATGGCAAATGAATATGAGCATCATCTCTGTCTTTAGCAACAACTGCTCTGATTTCTCGCATTTTTAACAGCAAGCGTAACCTTTGCAGCACAGGGTTGAATTTCTGGAGGCAGAAAGAACAAGTCTGATTGCTAACTTAGAGCTACTCATTTGATAGAAACAAACAACTGAGGCAGAAATGATGGGACTCCCTCCCCTGAGCTTGCAAAGAATGAAAAACCTCCTTTCCCCTCACTGCTTTAACCCTCCCCAAGAACTGATGAAGGTAAAGCTCTTGCCTCCACAGCTATCTACATTTTCCTCTGACCTCTGGGACGTGATCGTGGCTTTCCAAAACATGGAAGAACACAACAGTGTGGAGATGTAAGGAGAGCAAACATGGCACTGCCACAAAAGAAGATGAAGAATAACCAAGCGAGAAAAAGGCAAAGAGTGAGGGTCACTGTGGGGAATGGCCACGCAGCCTGGAGGGACATGTGACATATAGCCTGGGTAGACAACCCTTGGAGAGAACCTATTTAGGGCCTGATTGTTATAGAAAGCCACCGTTGAGAGAAAGAATAATTTGGAGTTTTAGCATGCTTTTTGTACTCAAGCTATGACAAAGTAACTTGAGAAATGAGATGCGTTGTCATTTACGCCTGATGGCAAGCAAGGGAGGTTTTACACACGCAGTAGTTTGCAGCCTGCCACTGACAGCAGAAGTGCTTCTGCCAAGCAGGAAGACAGATCTAAAGATCTTTGTGTAGCTAAAGGCAATTTGTTCTACTGCCTCTTCCGTGTATGCTCCTCACAACAGGTCTTCTTTTCCCTTAGGACCAATGCAGCATCAGTAGTGACAAGTACATGTGCCAGTCCCACCTTGGGAGCACACAGCCGGGGATGGAAGAATCAACATGGCCAATCTAGGTCCTGAGTGCTGAGGACTAAGAGTCCCCCTGGGCCAACATGCTCAACATATGAGAGTGTCCAGCATCACCTAACCAAGAAGTGTGAGGTGCTTTTGTGTCTGGATGGCCCTACTTGAAGTGACTATTTAATGATTTTTATTCATGATGACCTAAGGATCTTTCACAGGCTGGATGGTTGCAGGCTGATCACTTGTCTGCATCTGTAGAGACAAGCTACACAATCTCACCGGGCATGTTTTTCTAGTGTGTGTTGGCTTCTCCAGTAGTAGACCCTGCATGACCTTGAGCTAACCTACAATCCCAAATGACCGTGCTGGAAGGAAATCTGCCTGCAAACTCAGGCTGAGCTGCACGAAGCAAAGCTACATATGAATAGAAGAAGCCAATTTGTTATCTTGTACTAAACCCTTGGTGATTTCAGCAGATACGGGGTTTCATCAAACCCAAAGTTCGGGGCAAATATAGCAGAAATATGGGCAGGAAAGCCTAGGCAAGTCAGAATGATAGGCTTTGTCTCGGATGAGGAGAAATGCACAGGCTGCACTCTGCAGAGGAATGGATGTAAATTATTATAAGAAAAACCTAGCAGCTTGTTTACAGTGCATGTTACCTAAATTATGTCAATATTTCTCTCATTTTTTTGTCAAGGCCTCCTTCAAATGCAAACAAATCCCTCTCCCACCCCTCAGCTGTGAAAAAAATCAAGCAACCGCATATCCTTTTAAAGTGCCAGTCAATCACGTTTCAAATTATAAGTAGAAAAATAAAATATATCTTTTTTTTGTTATTGAAATGAATACAAAATAAAATCTCCTGTAGCATCAGACCATCATTAGAGAGCATTTCATCAGAAACAACAGGTTGGCCTTCACTCATCACTAATGACACCTTCTCCGCTGCAACATCTAACTGCAGGCTAGCACAGGGGAGCTCTCACAGCACGAGGTGCACAGGGGTTAATTAATACTCTCTGTGATTAAATCTGTTCTAGAGGATCACTGTACCTGACATATCCAGGGCCATTTTTTATGTACTCTCCTGAAAGTGGACAAAATTGCAATGGATACCCTCTTCTGCTTGAGTAAGGTAAAGTAAGTAATGAAGGGAGTTGGTTTTTGCGAGACAATAAGGAGGTACAGCAATAACTCTTCTCAGCAGCCAGGAAGATCTGGAGGTATATTGTTTTCTTGAGCTATCTGTAATAAATCCTAGGGGGTAATTACAGAACAGAGAAATAAGACATAAATCCTGTTTAATTGACAACAACAAGAAAAAAGAAATACAAGAGAGTTTCATCCCTCCTCCTGCACTCCCCATGTTGCTTTTAATGCCTTTGGGACATCTGGAAACCAGGGAGGGTCAGACCTAGAAATCTCAACTTGGATGGGAAATGTAAAGCACTTATGGGAAAGCATCCATCTCAATCCTTGGTAATGGGTTTACAAGGAAAATCAACAGAGCAGAAAACTGATATCAGCCTGGATTATCTCACTCCAGGATTTCTGACCCTGCAGGAGTGAATCCACATAAATGACTCAAGAGCACAGCTTTCTGCTTCCACTGGCACTGAGCAGGATCTGCGGGTGGCTCGAGCAGAAGGGAGACCTAGAGCTCTTGTTCTACTCTGCACTAACCTGTGCACTCTGTTCGTAGCACTATGGTCCAGACTCCCAAGTTTTCCAGCTGTGTCCTCTAGGCAGCAAAGGGCCTGGAAAGGTACGGGTAGAAATCTGTGTCATTTTGCTGTCCAGTAATCAGCATTTTAAGGCAAACTCTTTGGAAAAAGCTGTGTACAGTGTCTCTTCATCCATCAGTTTATAGGTAATTCCTGGCTGGAAGGAGCAGCATATCCTGGGAGCAGGACAGCCAGCTCTGTTCTTGCTGTTGTCACCAACTTCTACATACTCACTTCTAGGGAGAAAAAAAAATAAAAAGGAAAGCAGCTGGAAATACCCTTTCTCCCTGAGAAAGAGGTCTGAAGGTAGGCTCAGTGTCTTACAACAGACAGAGCATCTGTTCCCTGGCACTGACATTGAAAGGCAGCACTGGGTGCTCACTCCCTGCTCCTGGTACATGAGATAGGGAGCAGAGGGAGGCACCGAGTCGAGGATGCAAGGCCAGAGCATCTGTCTGCATGAGCCTCATCGCTGCCACTGGCTGCCAGTTGTCAAAGCAGTGCATCCTCACTGTGCTTGAGAAGCCCTGGATGAATAATAGCAGGAACTAAGTCTATGACCCCCAGCACCAGTAAAATATGTCCCCACCCTGCTCTCAATAACTGGGTTGTAGCCTTGGAGCTGAAGGAAATGGGATTGCATTTATTAAGCCAGCGTAATCCAGTAAGACTGATTTGACACTAACCTGACATAGAGAAGCAGCAAGATTGCACCAAGCCTCCTGCAAAGGCATCCAGGGTTCGGTTTGTCTCCTTCCAACCTGAGAAAGCAGGATCAGCCCAGCTTGGGGGCAGAGACACACAGCAAGGTGCAGGGCACAGCTGCTATGGCTGTTTGGTAGCAGCGTTCATTTTTGCTCATGGTGACGGTTTTGTCAGGTCCCTTCATACATCCACTGCTGAGGCATCTTTAAGCAAATCACCAACAGAGTGCATGTAGTGTTCAGCCGATCTGTCCAGATATCTGTCACAATCTACATCCAATACTTTCGCTTACTGCTATTTGTCTTAGGGGTAGCTCTGCAAGCTGCCGTGATAGGTTATCATTAACCTACTGTCCTGTGTTGTCCTGCTGTCCAAGTGGACAGAGCAGAAAGGACAGGGTGAGGAGGGGATTTTGCTGCCCTCCTACCCTCAGGAAGCAGGAGCTCCCCATTCCCAGCTCTGCATCTTCTTTCTCCCAGTTGACCGAAGCAGATTGGTCAGACTCAGAAGACAGGAATGTGTATTTCTATTACTTCTGTGCAGGCACTTTTCAGAGACATACAAAGCAAAAGTGTCCTTAAAATGCATCACCATGGAAGCTGAGAGAAGACATAAAAGTCTGCTATATCAGCACTGACCTTTAACCACTGGGACCCTGTAGAGCCCTCTGCTCAACCTGCAGTGCCCTAGTCCGTGGGACTAGGTTTAAATGACAGTCTAGTACCAGACTCACACAAATGTGTTTTATACCCCAAAGAGAGTTTATTAGAGAAGAAACTTCATAATGTAACTGACATGCTTCCCAGAATCACAAAATGGTTTGGGTTGGAAAGGGCTTTAAAGATCATCTAGTTCCAATCCTCCTGCCATGGGCAGGGACAACTTCAGCCAGGGATCTAGCAGCATGTTAGAGCCATGCCTCACAGCCCTTAGTTACAGATGGGCACACCGAGGCAGACAGGCAGAAAGCGAGTTGATTATGTCCACACAGATCATTTGAGAACAGAACATGGGTTTCTGCACAGCCTCATCAGGTGCATGTACCCTGGGATTGCAGCTCTTCATTAGGACACTTTACATCCTTTTTATACGGAACAATATTGAAGGCATGGACCACAAAACTGATTAGGGGAAGAAATTAACGATCAGTGAAGACATGTCTGAAAATTACCACCTGAGTCTTGAAGTCCATCCCTGGCAGTCACATGCAATCATGTAACCAATCACTTAAGTTCAGGGATGTTCACTAAGCAACCACTCTGCTACTACACCCCAATTTCACTGCTGTATCGGAGCCTAATGCTTTTAGCAGAAAAGGCCAAAAGCTTCAGGAAGGTGCAAGTGGATCACAGAGAGGCAGAGCGAGGGACCAAGGGTACCAGCAGCGCTGGAGATCCCATGGGCAGCATGTTTGAGAGAGTCTGCCTCTGTTGCATAGTGAAAAACCCTAAAAGGAAAAGCTTAAGATACCTGCTGTGCTCACACCCTGACACCTGAGCAGGTCAGAATAAAATGTCATTTCCTCTAATGCTGCTTACACAACATTATAGTGACTGGATTAATTATTGCCTGTGTGTCATGGTTTAACCCCAAACAGCCTCTCACTCAGAGGGATGGGGGAGAGAACTGGAAAACAAAAAAGTAAAACTTGTGGGTTGAGATAAAGACAGTTTAATAGGACAGAAAGGGAAAGGAAAATAATAATAATAGAAGAATATAAAACCATGAGGTGCACAATACACTTTCTCACCACCCACTGACCAATGCCCAGCCAGTTCCTGAGCTGTGGTATCGACCAGCCAAGTCCCCCAAGTTTATATACTGGGTATGACATCATATAGTACAGAACTCCCCTGTGGCTGGTTTGGGTCAGCTGTCCTGGCTGTGTCCCCTCCCAGCACCTTGTGCACCCCCAGTCCATGCTGCAGGGCAGGATGAGAGCCTGAACAGTCCTTGGCTTAGTATAAACACTACTTAGCAACAACTAAAAACATCAGTGTGTTATCAACATTTTTCTCATATTAAATCCCAAACCCAGAACTGCACTGGCTACTAGGAAGAAAATTAACTTTATTCCAGCCGAAACCAGGACGCCACACTATGCAAGAGGGAAAAGATATTTCAGCTTCTTCCTATTTTGACTTCTGAGGGGCCAAAGGGCACCTCATTGCAGTTCCAGTCCTGGGCACTATTTTTCTGAGTCAACCCTGCTGCTCTCTAGCCTCTTTTTTTTCTGCAGCACAGCTTCACGTAGCTGTAGAGCAGAATGTCACTCCACAAAATGATGCCCCACAGCTTGCCTGTCTTTGCCTCTGCCTCTCTGTCCCAGCTGGTGGAGACAGGCCCTTTCCCTCAAAGAGATGTAATCCATCAGTAAATCAGAATGTCACCAGTGGTACTCCACAGACATGTGAGCAGACTTCTTGCTTCAGGGCTGTGCAGAGAGGTGTTGGCAACAGCTGCCACTTGGTTTTTTTGCTTTACTGTAGAAGAAGAAACCAAATGGCAGGAGGAAGAAAACATCTGGAGCAGGGATTAGAGTATACCTCCCTTCTTTCTCTCCAACATACTTCTTCCTCACACATACTTTTGTTTGTTTGATTACTGGATTTGAATACGTAAAGTAAAAGGAAAATCTTTCATTGTTTTCACTGAAGTCAATGGGACTACATTAAAGCTTTAGTGCTTCATGGAACAGGAACAACAGCCCCAGCAAAGGCCTTAGAGCAAACAGGGCTGCTTCCTCGCCTCTTTGTTTCTGCTTTACATAGTGACACTGTGAGACAATATTGTCACTTACCAGTGACAACAGCAGGTCTCTCCTGCCTTTCCTATGAAGACTCCATGTCAAGTGGATTCATTCTGTATTTGGGGGGGGCAGGAAATAGCGGGTATTGATTCTTTCTCTTCATATTTACATTTCAGATGTGGCACTTGCCACAAGATTAAAAAGATGATCAAGTTCCCAATGCAGCTACAGTTCATTGTGCAGCACCCCAGGGACAGATCTTTCTGCCTGTGAGCACTGCAGGGAAATTCTATCCATTGCACTCAAGTTAGGATCAAATCTGGGACAGGACGGGCCTCGGGATTTTCATTCCAAACCATTGTCAGGTTAAAAACATTTCCCTTCACCCTCATTTTTCTTTGAATATATATGTATTGCTGTATCTACACTACACCAGTGTAATTCTTTCTTCTTTTGTGACCAAATGCAAGTTTAATCTTCTGCTGATTCTTGTAGCATCCTCTTTCCCTCTCACTCCCTCTCCCCTTCTTTCCTTTCATCTCAGCTTTATTCCCTTTTCTATTCCCTTTTCACTGTACTTTCCTCTATTTTATGTATTGTGTGCACATCCCTTACTGAGTGTCTAGTTCTGAAAGCAAACTCATGATGTTGTGTACTCTGGGAAGTTTTATTAGCCTGTATTCTTTTGGTAATGCCAATGCTTTTAAAGAGGCAGCCTCGTTTTCATTAAAGCAATTTGCATTGCATTACCCATATTTGCATTCAAATGCACTTATCTTGATCCTAAAACATAGGTGTATTTGGAGGCAGATTAACAGTATGTAAGTAGTTTAAAATACAGCAATAATAAAAATTCCAGCAGCTTTGGGAAATAGCCTTGCTGGCTTTTGCTGCCTGGGCTCTGCACTACTCTGTACACCAGTGGTCCCAAACTGCTTGGGATAATGGACCAAGGCATTTAGAAGAGCTGTGGCAGTGGTGGATTGTATGGTTTCCAGTGAATTAAGCAGTCACTTAAATTTGATTATCCCTCTCTCAGTTAGTGCACCTAAATGGATTGGGAAAAAGTTATCCAGCACCTAAGTCCTTACATTAAACCATTTTGTGAATCCAGTGTTCAAACATGGTTGACAAAATTAAAGCTTTTATTGCAGCCTCTATATATCCTTCCTGCATGCCTAGGACAGCCAGAATGGGGCTTTCAATGCCCATTACCTGCTTTAGGTATTTGTATTCATGTGTAACAACTGAAGCCTTTGAAAAGAACAACAGCATAAAGGATAACAAGGGCAATTTTCTAGATATTGTCATTCCTCAGATTTCATACAAGCAAAAAGAGAAAATTACATCTAAATTTAAATCTGTCCTCAGCACTCCAGTCAAGTTGTAATTCCTTCTGAGCATCCTCTGAGAAGCTATCTCTGTCTAAGTCCTGGACTAACAGCTTTAAACAAACAACAGGTTTGGGGCACACCCAAAACCAACAAAGCAGCATGATCAGTGTTATTCCCTGCACAGGACCCTGGAAGTTTAACATGTGAACCTTTTAACCACAAACTGGTAGGCTTGCATGATGTCTGTCTTACCTTGATGGGAGCCCAGCTTGGCCCGGGGTCTCAGACAGCAGGACTAGTTTCTCCTGTTTAAGATTGTCTCTGAGTTTGGCTGCAGTCAATCAAATTGTCTTGCTGACCAGTGGAAGGCTGACAGCTCTTTTCTTTGTTGCTCAGGTCTTTCCTGCCAGACAGAGAGGATAAAAAACAAACAAAAACAAACAAACAAACAAACAAAAAAGAGAAATCATAGAAGAGAGTTCTCTGTGTGTGTGTGCTATATTAAGTGACTGTACCGTGGATGCTCAGAGGTCCATCTCTGCATCTCCTGCCATTCTGTGCATTAGAGACACACCAACACAATCAATTGCTCCAGTAAACACACACACGCCCACCAGAAAGTACCATGGGACAGTGAGCAGGAGAGAGAAAAAGGAAAAGCAGAAAGCTGGAGCATAACCAATTCAAAATGAGAGGGATGCTTGTGCAAGGCACAAGGAAAAAATATCAAAGATTGAATTGCAAAGGCCCAGCAGGAGCTGTGCATGCTAGGGATTGTGGAGGAAATAAAATACAATTTTATTGTATTTATTGTGGAGGAATATAAAAGTATACTCTTACTGTGCTATGAGAAAGCCAATAAATCAAAGCACGTTAGCAAATATCAGATGTATGAATAAATTGGCAGAGCCATTGTGTTATACCAGTTTCATGTAGTTGAATGCAGGTCGAGCAAAGTTCCTTTCTGCAGGGGATTTACTGGTCACAAAGTTTAAGTCACATAAGTTTTCCTGAAAAAAAAAAAAAAAGCAGCTTTCATCCCTTATCCATCTGATTGACTAAGAATGCAATTGTTTATATGAAACTCTATAAACCTACATAATAAATCCTAATCCAGAGTGCCTTTTGCTTTCAGGTTCAGGGAACCAAAATTCTTCCCCTGGATCTCAGGCTGGTCTTTTCCCCATTGTGTCTTCAGGAGAGCACACACTTGCCCAAGCCCGTGGGCAGCACTGTAGGCCGGCACAGGATCTGCATCCTCTGAGACTCACCAGAACATCCTTCAGTTTTATTGGCGAGCGATGAATAAGCGAGCTCGTGAAGCTGATGGCAGGCAAAGAGGGGAAATGGCTGGAGTTCATCTTCCTTCCTCAGTATAATGAGCAACATCCAGGCGCTGTCATCAGGTAGGGCAGCCACAGTGCACACATCTTCCGTGGAGCAAGCAGGAGTGAAGAGATGCTCACACCTCCCTAAGGCAGTGCAGAAATGTGACACTCCTAACCATAGCTGAATGAAGCAAAACTATGTTTTGTTCAATTTTCTGTTGAATGCTCAACTATTTAAAGCACAGTTGTGCAGCTTCCAAATGGAGCAGCAGTGTTTCACAGAATATTTTTTCCACAAGCAGAAATACTACTGAGAAAACACAAAATAAAGTACTGAGAAGTCTCTGTCATGCCCTTTCATATTATTGTTTACCTAAGGTTGAATTTTTTTTCCAGAACTGCTGACTCTCTTCTTCTGGGAGTTATTTTAATTATGCTTATAATATTATTTCAGAAGGAGCATTGTAATTTCTATACTACAAAATTACTCGATCAAAAAAAAATGTTTTAATTCTCTATACGCTCCAGCAATAAAAAGATGTTCCACCCATGCAGTCTTCAACCCAGATGCAAGATAACGGGAATGAAAAACACCTGAACTCCCCAGCTGCTTTCTTGCTAATGATTTTAACAACGATAATGAAGGGGAACTTGTGAAAAAGGGAGTATCCTGTCCTCAGGGGGAGAAGAAAGATGTCTTGGATTTGTTTTGTAAACTCCAAGGTATCAGAAATTGGTAGTTGCTCCTGAAAAACTTAGCTCTGAATTCCAGCCAAAGCACCTCCAAGAGGAGCCCTCTGCAAGCAGGATAAGGAGAAGTACTGTGAAGTCTCACTTGATTATTGGAATCGTGCAGTGCTGTACAGACATGTCCCAGAATGCTATAGGAGGGAGGCTTGGTGGTTAGGAAACTACACTGGGGCTTGAAACTAACTTCCAGCTCTCTCAGAATCATAGAATGTTAGGGGTTGGAAGGGACCTCTGGAGATCATCAAGTCCAACCCCCTGCCAAGCAGGACCTCATATAGCAAGAAACCTCATATAATTTGAGACACATCACTCAGGCTCGCTGTGCCTCAGTTTCCCTTTGCAGAGGTGTCCAAGGATAACTAAGTTCATGAGCTGTTCAGATGAAATATTGATAAAGATCATCTAAGAAGTAATTACAAGCATCCCTACAACTCTGTGTGTTGCTGTTATTGCAGAACTCCCATGTATGTCTAAATTAGAGAAAGAAAATAAAAACCACACTTTTCTCCTTCTTAGAGAATCACTCATGGGCATTTCTGGACCTCCTTCTACAACATGACCTGGCAGAGACAGACTTAGCTGGCACATTCAGGTCTGGAGGCAATGTTCCTTAATGACGAAAGAAACCTCAGAATTTAAACCTAGTTGTTGGGATAATAGGGGAATATTTTTCCCCTATACATGAAATGCAGATTGCTATTGCCAGCAAAAAGCAACTGTGAACACACTATTCCAGTATGTTATATTATTTTCTGAGGGCCTGGCCAAAAGCCCAGGAAAGCCATGAAGAGCTCCCCAAGGCACAGAGGCATCTCACATAAGCCACTTAAACAGTTTGCTTAAGTCACCTCCTGCAACTAATGGGGAGGGATAGACACACCTATGTGGACATGCTCATGATCTCTCAGCATCAGAGAACCAGCTTGAAGCAGATACCAGACTTACCCGGGGTTTGGAGACAGCTCTCACTCAGGCTCTGGACATCAAGATTTCTTTCCCCATTCTAGGCCCCATTCTAGGATAAGTGCACAACTCCTGTGATGAGAAAATAAGAGCTCTCAGCAAGAATATAACAAATTTACCTTTCCCAGCTCTGTGAAATACATGGGAGGCTGAGTTGCCTGGAGCAAGCCAGTTTGATTTGATACCCACTGAACGCAGGTAAGTTCAGGAAAAGCAGCAGTTCGATTTATTTATGTCTAACCATTTCTTTTAATGCTGGCATTCAGCACAGAAAGAGATCAGACTCTTTATTGTGCCTTGAAAAATTTTGGCAGAATTCTCAGAAGCATGTAAATGCTTCCTGAGAGCAGGTTGGGTTTGTATTTAATACCACCTCTAAGCTGAATTTCTTTTCAAGGATGTTATTGCAGCCCATTTGGTTCCCAGGGCATTTCTAAGAACTCAGCTCAGAATACTGCGCACAATTCTGACACCAAATAGTGCAGTGCCAGAGGTTCAAGTATTACTCAGCTGAGATGAGCATCCCTTTCATTTGTGAAGAACCATCAGATTTCAAGTGTGAAGCACTCATTAAAGCGTCTTTGTTCATATTTACCACTTGCCTGTGCTATTTAACTAGCTGGCAGTGAGGAATGACCCTCGATACCCTGAGTGGAGTCTTCTCCTTGGAGATCAATAAATAGCAAGCAGAAAGACACAGCCTTAGACCAAGACTCTCGCAGGTCCAAGGCAAATCCTCTCCCAGGAGTGCTGAATGAGTGCAGTCATTACCCCAGCCAGGAGCTCCTGTCCAGCCCTTAAAAGGCCACTTTTATCACAATAGCTGGTAGCACTGAGTGATGAGGAGTACCTTCACACATCAGTAGGGCTTGTAAGTGCCCCCTCGGGAAGACAACTGTTCACTTGCACAACAATCCTGGTTTATTACTTCTTCCTCCTCGTTCTATTTCTCTATAAAGCACCGCTTCAACCTTTAGAACAAACAAGAATAATTTTAAAATAGCCAGTGCACTTTGCCCTCACGCACGCGCTCTCATTTTTTGTGCTGCAAACTTTGCAGATCAGTAGGAATTCCCTCAGATAAGATGCAATCTCCACCTTCAAATCTCTTCTGTGTCTTTGCTGGACCTATGGCTTCCTGGACAAAACTGCTTCAAGACCTGGGGTCTTACAGCAAAAGCAGGAGTTGGGCAGAGAGGGGGAAGCTGTTCAGGTGCGAAGGGCTACCCAGCCCACAGGAAAAACCTAAAATGTCTTCCTCTGAGTTATCTTGGATGCAGCCAAGGATCTTTTCCTGGGATGTCATATGCTCATGAGTCCTCAACCTATGCCCGCCTCTCACCGTTGCAGGCAGTTGTGGTTTTCTCAGCCTATTTCATATTTTGTGCCTGCAGTTTGAATTTTAGTCCCTAGTACCTTCCACTAAAGTCAGTGAAAGCTACCTACCTGGATCCCAGGGAGGCTGGCCTCAGGTTGTCTTCTTCTGATACACCTTAAGGCACTGGCATTGCCAAAATCACAGATGCTGTCTGAACTGAATTCATTGCTCTCTCCATGTGGACACACATGGTGACCCCAGCTGTGGTTAACACAGCCTAGGTCAAAAGGTTTTGTGTATGCAGTAAATGAGAATAGATGTCTGCAGGGGAGGGGGCAGATCCAGCCCTGGTAGCCCTGAAAACATCAATGTCCTTTATTAATGGCAAAACCCCCCAGCTTTTATAAAGTTTGCACCTGTTATAAACTAAGCTTATGAATCAATACAACTCTTGTGGGCAAATATTGCCGAGAACAAAACCTGCACAAGCGAGGAAATGCAGGATCTTCCCACACAAATGCTGTTACCCCATTTGCCCTTAGCAGCTCTATCCATTTTCAACAATCTTTGTCACGCTGCCTACATTTCCATCTTCAGAAAACCAATACACCACACAGCACAGCAGAGATGATACTGGAGACAACCTGGAGGCCAGCTGTATACCTTGAGACTTGCAGCTCATCCTCACTTTGTTCTTCTCATAAACGTAAGTAGCCAGGGTTCAGAAATCCAAGCCCTAGCTCCACACTACAGCAGGGGTCTGTTTTCTCAACCAAACCCACCTCAGCTATGAACAATTCTCTCTTTTTTTTCTGTGCCTCAGCCACAGCTGATTTGGTGGAGAGGGAAGGAATTAGTTTCTTCTGGCTCTGAAGGTCAATCATTAAAACAAAAGAACTTAAATAGCATTTCTGCTTTAGAGAGGCAATTATGGACTTTTAGGAATTAAAAAAATAAAAGTATTTCTAATCAAAACAAAAATATTTAATCTTTAGGAATCCTGAAAATCTAAACAATAAGAAGGAGCAATTAGATTTCCCCCTCCATTTTGGTTTTGGTTGAATGCTACTTGCACTGTGCCACTTAGAAGATCAAGCAGAATTAAAAAATCCCCTTAAGGGAAAGTTCAAAAAAGTAAAACATTTTAAACCACCAGAATATTCTGATTTCTAATGAATAATTCTTCATGAATTGAATAGTTTGGCATAGATTTTTAAAGCAACAGCTTTTGCAAGAATGGAAATCTGCTTTTTCAAAATGTTTTGGTTAAAAAAATGTTCATTTGCCAGCTGAGAACACTGTTCTGAGTACTGCAATATGTACTGTCCTCTTTATAGGACATTGATCTCTCTACTACACATTTGAGATCATACACACTTCATAGATTAATGAAAAAATGTAATATTGTTTTCAAAGACTTTTTCACAAAGACTCTTCATAGGGACTTATCCTTTGCTAGAAATGAACTCTATAAACTCCAAACCCTATGTAGGCATGACCTACACAGGGAGGGACAATTGCAGTGAAACCCCACAAATTCAAGATGATGGCTGTGAGCAACTTCAAGCACCAATCTGATATTCTAGTACTGCATCAAAAGTGCCCTTGCTCCCAACCAACTCAAACTTGACCATTTAAGACTAGAGATGCTTTGAATGGTTCTGAGCCACAGCTCCTAATCAAATTCCTGTTGTGGCTTAGAATATTCTGCTTATCTATTTTTTCTGTTAAGCCAAACCCCCTCATTTTAATTCTCTGTCCTAAATGGTTTATCATGCTTCTAAGTGGTCTTTCCTAATTCCTGTTGTTCTTCCTAGCTGTGGTCTAGACGGGAGATAACCAATTCTTGTATCTTTTTAGTGTGAATCAGGAGTAAAACCCCTGAAGTCACGAGTGTGTAAAAGCAAAGTGAGAAGAAAATTAAGTCCTGCTGTTTTCAAAGTGCTTTGGAATCTCTGGGAATAGAAAGGTGCTATATAAATCTAAGGTATTATTAATATTATTTAGTACTATATAATAAATCCATGTAGCATAGTAAAGCATGTGCAAAGTCTAAATATTAGGCACAGGTCTGTAGGTTCTCCATGCGTCTGTCTTCTCTCTCCCTGGAAAACTGTCTTGTAAAACAAGAAATAAGTAGCAAAATGAAAATACATAAGGGCCAATAAAAACAAGCTGTTTTTTAGCCCTTATAGCTGAACAGTTTGTTTCAATGGCATCTTCACTTAATACTCCCATTTTTTCTTGCTACAGAGCAATGACAGGCTACAACAGAAAGCTTCAGCACTAATTTCAGAATGCCTGCGTCAGCCACTTATCTTCATTTATCCTCTTCTGCTGGAATCTTGTTAAAAAAAAAACAACCCACAATTAAAAAAAAAAAAGCAAGCAAAAAACCATTGCAATTTCACAATCCTAAAATAAATACATCCCTCCACCCTTCTTATGTTTTGCTGTAAATTAAACTGTGTTACACTATTCTCCTGCAATTTCTTATTACCACCTTCATCCCTAGCTATGCCTAGTGCCAGTAGTCACATTGGTCTTACCATTAAAGTTGTAAGAGCTCATATTTAGCAATTAAATTATGCTTTATTTAAAAATTACAGAATGTCAAACACAACAGACCTTTCCTTTCACAGCAGCTTGCAGCTTGTTGTCTATCCCTGTGGTGTTGAGTGTTGTTTTTCAAGAGATCTACATAATAGTTCTGTCTTTTTACAGACTAATAATAATTCAGCCCAGGACTTCCTAAGTGCCCTTGAATTAGCAGCAGACACTATGGTTGTGTCTGTCTGTCTGTCACCACCCTGAGGTGGCTATAACTCTCCCACCATGGTAACTACATGAGCAGCAGGAGTTTGGGAATAAGGATCTTCCAGCTCAAGCCCACAAATGCAAATGTTAATGGAGCAGCCAGTAAGCCTAAGAGAATAAGGCTCTTTTAAAATAGGAACCACATCTTTGCTTGGCCTCTGGCACTGTCTGTGGATGGTGGCTCCAACTGTAACCACAGCTTGAAGAATATGCAGCTACAGACAACAGTCATGCAATGGGTGCTCAAGGTTTTTCGTGAATGTGCAGTGGTGGCCACCACGTCCTCCTGGGTGCAATGAGGACATTGGTGGCTCCTTTGCTATTAGGAGACACAGAAGCTCCAATCTCTGCTCTATAGTTTCTTTCTTTAAGACACTTCTGACAAGTGTCATGGGAAAAGTAACGTAAACCGATGGCTTAATGTAGTTCTGTGTTTGGCTGACCGGAATGCATTGGGTTAGGATGAGAAAATAACCTCTTCCCATCCAGAAGATGTTGTCAGCAGAACTGCAGCAGCTTTTCTTGTGTTACTGTATGCTGTTCAGGACAGCAGGCTGGCAAAAATTCAGCTACTGACATGCTCTGCATTTTGCATTGACCCATGGGTTGGAAAGGATCTCTGGAGGTCCCTGGACCAGCACCCTGCCCAAACCAGGTCAAATTAGTGCATATTGCTCAGGGACTTGTTGAGATTTGGATGTCACAACAGATGAAGATTTCAAAACTTCCTGCCTACCTTGGTGTCCTCTGCATGACTCACACCACTACATCAATGTTCTGCTCATACTCTAGAGAACCAAAGATACTGATCTTTGTTATTCAAATAGCAAAAACAAGCAATGCGAGTGCCAGAGGCTCTGATGTATAGACACACTAGTGCAAGATGCCCAGCTTTCCAGGAGGTGTAGGCACCTAAACAAGCAAATATAAAAGTAACACTGACATATGAAAGCTGCAAGACATATAAACAACTCACCTCATATAACTAAAGGCTCAGAATTGGCCTCCTTGTTTGGAGTAGTCTGAACTTGATGAATACTTGAGCTGCCAGACTGTATTCCAGAGAGCCAAGGAACTGCTGGAATTTTTTTTTCCCTGTGCCCGGCACTTCTGTATGTCTTAATATTTGCTGTGCTTTCTGGAAATTGCTTCCATTCTGTATTCTGTTCAGATAGATAACAGCAGAGCAGAGGAGACATATGCTGCGCTGACAGGAAAGAGATTGTTGGAGTTGTTCTTAAAGCTGGAAAATAAAATAACAGCAGAAGAGGAATATCTTCCCTTGTGAGGAGTTCATCCCCGTGGAGCACAAACAGCTAGGTACCATTCCGGGTAATGATTTGATTCTGATTTGGAATTAAGCACAGGTTTTATATGACTGCCCATCATTGTACTATCGCATCCTCTGTCTCTCTACATTGAAGCAGCTTTCGTAGCAGTGTCTCTAGTGGGGCTTTTTCCTATTTGAATCTTTCCAGCCTGATGTAGCTCTGGATGTTTTGTGGAATGAAAAAGCTGTCAATGTCTACACCATTCTGTAACAGTTTCTGATCTCTCCTGCATGGTACATCACTATGCAGCTTCTTCTGAACAAGAATGGCTTTTTTCCTCCTCTGGTCCCAACAACATATACTGTCACCCATTACAGCTTTGAGCTCTGCAGTAAAACAGCAGTTGGAATTGCTGTAACTCTTGGCCATCTAAACCTACGATCAAATTTGTATTTTAAAGTGATGGCCAAGTACAATACTGGCAAATTGCCGTTGCAGCCTTTCTACCAGGGAATTCTGTGCTCCAGATACCTTGAATGTTGCATAAGTAGAACCTGGAAACAACTGAAAGTATTGATCACTCAAGTCTCCAAAGTTTGAGATGATAGGTATTGAATGGAAGAGATAATAAGAAAGAGACGCACAATGGCATTAACAGAAATAGGTTCAAAAGGATTTGACTCAGGCCAAGGTGAATTCTACAACATTTTCAGTTCTGAAGGTGACCTCTCAAAGTTTCCTCTTCTTTTCTGTTTGTTTTTATCAGGGCACAAATATTCCTGGATTTAAAAAAAAGCAGCTGCATTAGATTTGGCTGGCAGTGATGAAAAGGGGAATCAAAATTTGAACTGTTTTAAATATCACATTTTATGATATATGGTCTCTGACAACACATTGTCTTTCTGTGGAGTCTTCTGTGTATGGTCCTTAAATCCCTTTTCATAAATAAGGCCATCTGTCTCTTTTGAAATACCGTAATTCCAATTTAAAAAGTCAGTATTTGCCAATGTCTACAAATCATTAGCTCCAAAGCTGTAAAAAACTTCCATATCTGGTGCACTATTCAGCAGTCTCTGGCAACTGATGTGCTGTAAAAATTATGCCTCTTAGTTGTAAACATCCATTTTTATGAAAGATATATTTTGCTTAGGATATCAAGTCATTTGAAAGGTAAGAGTGAGATTACAAAAAAAAAAAAGCCTAGCTCTCAACCTCCTGTCTGATGAAAACATCTCACTTGGAGATCTACCTGGATGTGAGTGCTGGAATAGATAAAATATTCACTTTGCTTCTATGCCTGTGGTTAGCTTCCTTCACAATAACAAGGAGAAAGGGACAGACAGCATAATTCTGAATAAAAGAGAGATTTGCCTCTGAATAGACCTTATTAGCAGGGTTTCTGGGACATCCTGTCAGTAAGAGAGGACTCTCGATGATCTGGGTTGCTGACAGTAGGAAGGTTGGCAGATAGAGGACAAAGGAAAACATCCACTTGGAACAGTTCTTCCTCATCAAGATGTATTTTTCTATGATACCTACACAAAACCTTTGTGATGTTTAATGGCCAAGATCAAAATAGGTAAGTACATTCTGGTGACAGAAATATTGTCTAGTACAAAATATTTTGAGGTGCCAAAGTACTTTGTGACTGTACAAAGGACCCCCAGGAAGGGGTGAAGCACCTTCCCTCCTGCCTGTCACCCAGCCTGCTGCAGGAAACCAACAACCCATATGCATTTCTTTGAATCAAAGTAACTGCACAAAGAGGATGGCAGGGCTAATGCTTTTGGAGACCAGAAGAGATGACTGAAAATGAGAGGAAAAGCATCTATTCAGTGATTTCAATACACTACACATAGAGAAGAACTCTTCTGTAAAGAGATTCCAGCTACGTGTTTATGACACAAAACCTCACACACTTACAACTAAGTTTTTAAAACCAGCGGTAAATACATTGAAAGAGAAAATAAATCCAGCCCTTTCTAGCAGGTAAGCGGGAGACAGAAGGTCTTTGTTTCAGCTGCGATTCAGCAAAACACATAGTGGATTCCCAGTGAGATAAACAAGATTTAAACATATTCCTGAGCACTTTGTTGAACTGGACTTGGTTACAGGAGTTTTTAGAAAAAACACTTACCGCTTTTTTACCTCTTTGAACATTTGTAACATGGAACTGATGCTGGTATATGATAGTATCATACCTCCCAGGCACAGGTCTGAGGTGTAAACATCATTTTAACCTTCTCTGAAAATCTTCAGAGAAATTTTTAAAGAAGAAAATAAGTCTTCTCTAAAATAAGGATAAGCCCCACAGCCAAAGCCCACAGAAGCCAAAAGAAAGATGCTCCTTGCTTTCAAAGAACTTTACATGATACCCAAGACATACCTATGAAAGGTCTCTGAAGAAATGGAAGATCATGAAAGAGGCCGCGTGTGTGTGTGTGTGTGTGTGCATGTGGGTGTGTGTATGGAGGAGATTAGCTATCAGCTCCATCTAAATAGACAATCAGAAGCAATTCTGGAAAGGCCTTGTGGACGCCTGGGGGCTTAAAGCAATCCTTATCGTGCTGTGAAGATGCAGCTGGGCTGACAGAGACATCTGTCTTGGAGAAAGGCAGGTTTTAGCAGAAGAAAAAGACAGTCAAAATGGTCTCACACCTTAAACCACACCTATTTATTACTCTCTGTTTTCCCATTCTCTCTATAACACTTTATTTTTGGTATCAGATTCCTTTCTTCACCAGAAAACAAAGTTTTTTACAAAGAAATCTGGGACATGAAAAGCAACTGCTTGTCCACCTGCTTTGCAGTGGAATTTCTCAGTGGACTATCCTGCTTCATTATCTCATGAGGCAACATGGGGGGAGATGTGCTCAGGGCTGCCTTAGTGTGTTTGCTATCCAGACGAGTCAGGGCTTACAGCGCATGTAATGAGAATTCTCCAAAAGGAAGGAAAGGTATTGCAAAAGCTTACAGGCCTCAATGCAACACCTAAATTCTAGGCTAGATTATAAACCTTGGGTAACCAACTCTGCTTTCCTAGCACTGTTTAAAATACTGCCATAAGTTGAGTTAAACCTCCTTGAAACCAGATTGTACACCCCAACTTAAGAGAGTTGTAGTGAAACTCCAGCTGACTGAAGCACCTTCCACGCCACAGCCATGCAGGCTGGCTCATGCAGAAACTGAAGAATGTGACCTGAAGAATTTCCTTGATGTTGCAGCAGGGTTATGAATGTTGACTGGTGGGATTGTAGCTTGCTGGAAAGTTTAAAAGCCAAATGCAGGAGAGCAAGGAAGCAGCAGAGACAACCACAAAAACACTGTCAGAGGGAGACCTCAACAAATCCAGGAGTCTGTAGTGTGGTGGACTCAGCTGTCAGATACTACTGTGATCATTACAAATAAAAGAACAGGGCTCAGCATGTTGCAAGCTGCCCCAAAGTCATAAAAAGAGGGAACCTAGTTTGTAAAACACAAATTTTTGTTCCCCTAGATTTGGTAAAATCTTTCACCTGGCACTGCTTTTAGCAAGTGAAAAGACGAGGTATGGATGAGCCTGCTTGTTGCCGAACTCACAAGTCCAGGGCAGATAAATGAGGAACCATGCATTCATCACTTCAAGCACAATGGCAAGTTAGGGGCAGGCTCAATTTGCCTGCCTGTGCTCTGCCTCATCTGCATGTACAGGGATTTCTATCTCTAGGGCTGTTAATATAGCACCTTTCAAAGACAGTGAATTCTCTTTGGAAATAGGGAGATAATGAGGCTGTTTCCACTCAACACTGCATTTAGATAGAAAAACAAAACAAATACCTGTGTCAAGATTTATAGCAAATACATTATAAAGGGCACTAGGACATTTGTATGAAGAACTAAAATGGACCTGCAGTAGAAAACACACTTTACTTTTACGACTTTAACTTTAGGGCATGAAAGGCACCTCATTAATGATTAGAGAGATACAGATGAGCCATAACAGTCTATATATCCTTATAAATGATATACAGGGAGAGCTAAAAGGCAGCAAATTACAGTCTCTGAAGCTGTGTTCACCACACCATCTCACTCTTTCTTCATCTCCCAGCTCAAAGGTGGCAATTAAAATGTATACTGACCAACTGTGTAATACCTTAGTCAAATAACTCACCACTTCTAGTAGGTGATGTAGTTACCTGGTCTGGGCTAGAGCATTATGGTAATACCCAGACATCTGGAAGGAGCCTGAGGCCTTGCAATGGTGCCACTCACATGGTGACCATGGGTGACACCGCTGCTCCCTGCCAGCCAGCACTGCCAACAGCCCATCGGCAAGCTGCTGGCTCGTCTCTCTGAAGGGGTCACCACTCAGCCAGTTTTCAGCCACCTGTCTGGTTTTGTTGTGGATTTGCCAGTTTTGCTGCTTGTGCATAGCTGGCCCAAGTGTATGACTTAGCTGCTGTCCCTGTGGAGATGTCTTGCTGCCAGACAGGGTCCTGCTGTGGCCTTGCTGACCTCTGCTGCCAGGTGGACATCAGCGTATTTGGACACCAGGGTTGCACTCTGAAAAAAAAAGAGGCTTCATGTTTTCTGGAAGTGTTTATATTTCAGAGTCTTTTCCTTCAAGAGCCTTTCTTTATTTCTGAATTTCACATGCAGTAGATTATTGGCTGGAGTAACTCTATTTATGGTGTTTTAAAACAATGTGCTGCATTTCCTAGCAGGAGCCAGCTAAGAGCACATGTACAGTCAGTTCTTGCTGACAGACATGCAATGTAATTAACTCATTAAGTCACAGTAACTCAATCTCTTTGGATCACTTGACCTTATAGTAAAAGACAGCCCATTCATCAAAGACTGACCACCTTGTGGACAGGAAGGAAGGGAAGGAACTGGGGAGGAACAACAAAGCGAAGGAAAATAAAGTGACTTACTCAAGGTCATAAGAAGTCTACAGGACTGGTACAGCTGAGATCAGTGCTGAATGCCAGTAGTGGGTCTTAGTGCCAAGAAAATGCCTCCTCTAATAATCAGGAAAATGTGCATTTGACATCAGGAGGCAAAGCACTGTTTTCCCTTCAAGACAGAGAAAAGGGCAGTCGTGGCTACTGGCCTTCGTTGCACTGACAGCTCAGACCTTGACCAACCTCTCCAGAACAGGACTAGCAGAAAAGTCTTACTTCTTTGTGGTGATAAACATCAAAACAGAAAGCTTTTCTGACACAGGGGCTTTATCCATGGTTGAGATACAAGCAATTCCTGCTGCAGAGTGGGCAAAGCCCAGTGAGAAAGTGAGAAAGTCTGGGTGGGTAATCTAGAAAACCTATCCAGAAAAAAAAGGAAAGTGAATCTTTCCAACCAGTGCAGTTCACTGCACAGCTCAAAGGAAAGAAGCAGAGCTGTAACATCCCTCCACTATGCATCGGTCTCCAGCTGTGGTTTTTGGGTGGTCTGTATGTGACTATCAACAAAGTTAAAGAAGCCCTGAGGCTGCTCTAATGCAACGCAATGAGACAGTCTGGGCAACCCTACAACCTTGCATTGCCCTCTGTGGTTTCCTTGGCCTGCAGCAGACAGACAGACATGCAGACTAAGGTTGATGGATCCCTAGGGCTCTTGGAAGCTGTTGTTGAGCAGGCACCTTGTGATTTCAGAGCTGACTTCTTCATTCCCATGCTGTGTAATTCTCTCTTTATAGAGCTCTTACCTTGGGGGAAATGGGTTTTATTGCAAAGTCAAAAGGTAATTTTTACATAGACTCCATTACCTGTTTATAATTAAAACCATAAAAACCCTTTGTAGGAGGCTTAATAACTTCCCCCCACACCAAAAGAGGTTTTCATAAAAAGACTCATTAAAAGTACTCACAGCTAATGCTGTAAAATGAAGAGAAACACAGAAAATTATTGGGACTTATTTCAGCATTTTAAAGTAGGCATTTTTTCCCCATTCACTTTTATAGCTCAAAGTGATATAAAAATGGCAGGCCAATCTCAGCCTTTCTGGTCCTCACCCCCTCCCTTTTTCCTCTTCAGGAGCCAGTTTGCCCAGAATACGTGCCTGGGACTTACCAGGGCTGTGAGCATGAGTTGTGAGAAGCAGCAGTTGACACTCCTCCGGGGTGTTCAAGCCCAGCAGTTCCTACAAACGTCTCCATGTCCTCTTTGCTTGTCCTGGCCTCCCACCATACCTAGTCATGGCCGCACAGGGGTAACGTGAGCAGCAAGCATCCATTTCTCAGAGGCTTTCTGTCATTTAGGACCATTGAGACTGAAAGATAGTTTTGGTTTCTAAAAACTAATAAAAGGTATATATATATATTTGAATCACCTTAAACAGGAAAATGAGGCCTTTAAAACAAATGGCTGTAGAGTAGAACTGCATGTTTTACTTGGCAGTAACAACTGGCTAGCAATGGGGATGTGGAGGGTTACCACAGCTTGGCTATCAGCTCTGGGGTAAGCCCAGAGTCATAACTAGTGCTTCAGTAGAGACAGCGTCAGAGCCTTTCCCAC
This sequence comes from Eurystomus gularis, assembly GCA_013400335.1. Lineage (NCBI taxonomy): Eukaryota > Metazoa > Chordata > Aves > Coraciiformes > Coraciidae > Eurystomus > Eurystomus gularis. The sequence goes on along the minus strand of VZZY01021831.1, from coordinate 698,316 downwards.
CAGCCACTGACCCTACTGCAGGTCTTCAATGCATTATGTGTTCATCTGAGTCACAGAACAAAAACTGCATCATTCTGCATCTTCTTGAGGAAAGCCAGTGGACTGGATATGGTACAGTTTGCACTTCAGACGTCATCTAGCTGCACCTGAGCAAGATTGCTGCTCAATATGTGAACAAGAGATGCTGCTGCCACAGCCACATTCAGGTATCTGCAGCCTCAGGCTCCCTCGGACTATCAGCGTGGTGGAGAGCAGCACTGCTGCTGAAAGCATTTCCAAATCAGGTTGTGGTGGGATGTGTAAGAAGTACAAAGATTAGAAAGCTGGTTATGCATAAGGACTATCCTTATTAGTCAAGGCTTTTATGGTTGCAATATTAAGTAAAAAAGATCTTAGAATACAAGTATTAGAAAAAACAATTTGATTACACAGTCTGAACTGGTCCTGGGACAGTCACTGGCCTGAGGGAGCTGCATTGGTCCTTTTCCAGTTTTGAAGAATAAAAACAAGCAAGGAAAAACAAAACCAAACAAAACCAAAACCTACATGGCAAAGGTAAATCCTAAACAAACCTCTAGCAAGATTTCTAAAAACAGGCTGCAGGTATCATACAAGCAGTTTGAACTACATGGATTTACAACCTACAAGCATCTCAACAAGAGACAAAGGAAGCCCTACCTAACAACCATCTTTGGTTTGTGTTTCATTGTGCCTTCAAACAACCTCATATCCAGCTCAGATTTCTGGCCTGTGCTTATTCTTTTCCCCTTCCTCTAATTAACATGTCCTCATTGTCATGAGCCCTCAATAATGTCACCTTAGCAGCAAATTATGTGTGTAAATGAGACAAAATTGGATAACTTAAGTGGTAGCACAGTGGAGGTCAGTCCCTGCTCATACCAGGTTCATAGGTTAATAAGGAAGTGTCATGACTCCACACTTCTGCAAAGGAGGGTAGATCTATATGAGCCTGGGAAAGTCCAGTCCCTTGAGAGCCTGGCTTAAAACAGATCTTACCTTTAACAGAAGCAGAATGAGCAGAGACTCCCCTTGAAGTCAGGAAGTTTGGAACCATAATTTTAGAACACGACACTCTGAACTTTGCTCTGCTCACAGGCTAATGAATACATAGACCTGTTTAACAACAGAATTGTTGCATTTTATTCCATCCTTCCTAGCTAACTACTGATTTTCTTAAATTTACATTCTTCACTTGCAATCATGTCTGTAATATTTCTCGGGTTTTTGTGTAAATCATGCCCCATCAGAAACGCTGACTCATGGGGGAAGAGGTTAAAGAACCTTCATTTATGTCAGAGAAATTGATCCCTTGTAATGTAAAGCCTTCCTGCAACACTATTTATCTTATGCCTCTTACCTCAGGTCTTTGTCCCACATCTGGGTCATGGCAGGTGGAGAGTCATGAATCTGTCAGCACAGTAAAGCTGTCTCATTGCTCATTTTTGGCCCCCTTGACCTTGAACAATCACCTTACTTTATTAGTACAGTTCTTAAAAACTTCTGAAAAAGCAAAATATTCCCCTTGATGCCCCCCTTCTCTTTAATATAGTAGCACTTCTAATACCTTTTTCAAGTTGTGGCAACCTCTCAACTCCCTCGCCCCTGCCACCTTGCTCCTTCTTTCTTCTTTCTTGCTTTTCTTTTTCTCCCAACTAAGACACAGAGTCCACTTCTCTCTTGAGCTTCTGGCCTTTTAGCGTCATCCTCATGTCACTTTGGCATACAAGTAGCCATCACTGTTAATCCCATCTGACTCTTTCCCTTCACTTGAGGGCTGGGTTACTTCAAACCTCCTTCTAATACATCATCATCCCTGCAAGAGTGCAGCAAACAAGACCTATTTAATCACTCAGTCTCCTTTGTACAGTGTCTCCCACCATGACTGAGGGTTTCTTGGTTTTGTGCTGTTCCCTGTGGCCTTGAGGACCTTCTGCTCCTTGAATACACCCCGCCTTTCACTTTCTAAGGCCTACAGCCAACATCACAATGGTCCCATCCCTTCAGACTCCCAAGGGGAAGTCAGCCAAACCAGTAAACTGTTGGCCGTTAGCATCATCCGTTCATCCCACACAGGATCTCTTTGCTCTGGAATGGCACCAATGTGATGGAGAGCAGAGAGCCCATTAAAGTAGGCAGCCTTGGGGCTACACTTGTACCCTGCATCTCCAAATGGCAGCAAATCTGTCCCATTTGCTAACTGATGCAATAAGTCAGCTGCTACCACAGCAGCCACGAGACACTGAAATGATGGCTATGAAAAAAAAACCAAAAACAATAAAGCTTCTTATCTCATTTATCTGTCCCTAGTACATGAAGGCACCTTGTAATGTTGTTCTGTAGCTTCCTGATTTTTCTTGTATTATTTGTAACTCACTCTTCTAGAAACTTTGCAGTAACTGGCCTCGGCGGATTTCCCATTGATTTATGTTTCCCTACACCTTAACCCTCTTGGGTATTCAGCCTGTAAAGACTTTGCAGAAGAGAGCAAGGCCCTCCTGTCACACATGTAGTGCACCCAATTCAACTGGGCCCAAGTCCCGGTGGGGCTTGTGAGTAGCAATGAAGTAACATCCACATAAAGCCCTCTCACAGCTGTCCCTTGCCCTTGCTGCACCTTGGGTCTCAGGCTTTCCTCAGAAGGACCCTGAAGAACTCATCCAGAAAGCTGTGATAGATTACATTGAAAGAACGGAGTTTATCAGCTGCACACAGAAAAGCAATCACAGGGGGAAGGAAACAAAAATTACATCGGGTTAACAAGGCTGGTGATGGGGGAAAAGAGTCATTCACAGACAGATTAAGCAAACCAACCATGTTACAACATGGCTTTTGCTATGTATTATTTGTAGTTAGTGCATTTATACTTGCTTCTAAAGGGAAAGGATATTAAACTCAACAGAACACAGTAAACATTAGAGGATAGTCTGAAGCTATTTGAAACACTGCACAACTGCTGTTACTAGGAATAGGAGAAACTCCAGCTTATTGGGGGGAATTCAGAGGCTTTTAACTCTGAGCCTGACTTCAGCAACCTGCCTCCTGCACTGAGGGAGCAGGGAAAGCTCAGCCCTCACATGCTCCTGCTCAATCCAAGGCTGGGCTCAGCTCGTCAAATGCAGGAGGGAACACCACATACAATAAGGCTGATATATCATTTACAAGATGCTGTGAGATAGACTATGCAGTAATCACACCAAAGCACAGCAAGAGAGAGACAAGACAGGTATGAAAAATTGTAGACTGATTAGTAATTTGTCATAGACTTGCAAGGAGTTTACCAAAGTTGGAGGGAATGGAACAACATGCACTTTCGATGTCTTCAAACCAACTCAGGCATCAAGTTTTCCATTTCAATTTCAGGAAAATAAATAGCAGTGATAATTGATGAACAGCTCTGAAATGTCTTCCCATGCCTTTTTGATTCCTGATTCTATCATTCTAGTAGGAGAAAATTTCCCCAACAAACAGTTTATTGATTGTCCATTACATGTTTTTCCCTCTGAAGTTTTTAGAATGCCATCCAGAACTCAGACACAAGATACTAAACTAGAAATTCAGTGAGAGAAGAAAGATATCTTTTCGCTGCAGCATAGCATCTGACATTCAAGCATCCAGGCCCTGTTTTCACCCCTAGAACTACAGTTATCCTTGCTGTACCGCCCCATTCACAACATAAAAGCAAGAACAATTCCAGTCCCATGGCCTTTGATATCAGTTATGAGCACTGTGAAGTAAGGACACTGTTTGTGGGATGGTCTGGAGAGTGCCTAACATGAAAGAGCTCTGATTTGGGAGCTGCAGAACTGATTGTAATACAAAAGAAGAAATTATAATAATAGGTGAAGTGTATTTTGATTTCTTCCTCCTGCAAGGATGGCTCAAATCTTTTTCCTCCCCCCTTTTTTTTTTGGAAAAGTTTTCAGGCACCTGCAGTCGCAGCAATACCTATTTCTCTCTCCGTAAAATGGTTTCACACAGTACTTTGGGTGATGCTCAGCAGTGTGAGCAGTAAAATAAAAGGGCCAGTTAAACACATGCAAGTACCAAAATACACACTGTGGGATTTTTTTTTCCTTCTTTTTGTTTTGTTAAGGCCAAGTGCTAACACATTTTAAGTTTTCAATACAATAGATTAGTGCTTTTAAATTTAGAAATTAACAATGCTGGCTAGCAAATAGTATTTAAGACACAAGTACCTTCTGAACAGGTTTGCCTGATCAGCTCTGCCAAGGCACCTAATTCCAGCCTCTCCTTAGTGCATGGGGAGGGCAATTCCCACCAAATTAACCATTACCCCTGTTATCACACAGAGTAAAAAATCTGACCCCTTGCTCCTTTCCACCTGCACCCAAGACCTTCAAGCCTGGGTCATTCTTTTACTCCAGCCTTGCACCCCAGCACAGCACCTCATTACTTCCATTCTTTAAAAAGAACATAGACAAAGAAATGAGTATGAAACATCCCATTTTTCACACAAAGGAAGGAAGGAGAGAGACAGCCCAGAACAAACAGCTTCCTACAGGAACCGCAGCCGCTTCAGCATGCAAAGGGCGACACGTGCATACAAATGGTGCCTAATTAACTGCTTAAGGAGAGATTAGTTGCCATATGTTGCCAAGAATGATGGGTGTGCTTCCATTGCAGAATTAATCGATTACAAATATGCCATATCATGAAATATACTGCCAGGAAGATGGGCTGTCTGGCACCCTGGGGAGAAGAGGGAAAGGAGCTGGGAGGTGGCATACGTGCTGTGCTGGTTTTGCCGGTGCTGCTGTGTGTGGCTGGGTGCAAGGTGAGCGGGGCGGAAGGAGGGCAGAGCAACTAACTCTATGGGGCAATGCAGTAATTCAAGGAACAAGTCAAGACACCAGCTAATAAGGCTTTTGCATGACACTTTGCATATCATAAGATATCAAGATAGAGAAAGAGCTGGGTCTCAGTACTGATCTATTTCTTCACACAAGCCAGATGCCTTTCATAAAGAATTTCTTTCTGACTGAACTTTGGGAAAGACAGTGGATGGGGGAAGACAGTTCAGCTCTTCAGTGTGGCACAGTGTTCAGTGTGGCACAGTTGTGGCTGCCAGTGAAAAATGTGGTTATGTCCTCGCCAGCCATCCACTGGCCAGGTACCTGCCCATTCCCATTGAACCCTCAGCTCACCCTGCAACTCCCTTGCTACATAAATTTAACCAAGGAAAAATAGTGTTCTGCAGCTCAGAAAGCTCCATGGACATGTCAAGAGTTTAAGCAGGGCTGGGGTGTCACCAGAAGGAAAGAAAGGATGGGGAAGGAACACACCTTTGAGCAGCAATGAGCTCATCATTAACATCAGTTCAACTGCCTATTTCAGCAGGGCTTTATCCTTTATGCATTGATCAGGAGAAATCATTTAATCTGTCTCACCTCCTTTTCTGTAAAATGGGTTATTGATATATCTGACCCTTACCTGGTTTGGCACAGATAAATCTGTAACTGACAGTTTATTCCCCTGATTGCAGGACTCCATGAATGGGTGTGTGTGAGAAAGAAATGCAAACAGTGATTCATACAGATCCTTCACTTTCTAAAATCACAAATTGCATCAGTGAAGGCCTGAAGCAAAGTCCCTGGAAAGCAATGAAAAGACTCCATCATAGTGCAGATTAGTCTATTAAAGGCTGAGTACCAATATTTCCCCAGAGATTTCCCCTCGCTTGCCAAGACTGACAGGCCTGAAAGCAAGTAGGGCACTGCCCCAAATATTGGAGCAGCAGATTATACTACAAGATTTGTACCATTGAAAATGGTATTATAATGAAGAGTAGATGACAAAGCAGTCACTGCGAGCATAAAAAAGGTCAAGTGACCCTGTGCTTTCTTAGCAGCAATTTATACAGTGTTTCAGTAACATTTAAAATGGAATAATCTCAAGCTGGCACTGAGAGCTCTTGTGCTAATCATTTCTGGACCTTGGTAGGAGACAGAAAACCAAGGAGATTTGTTAGATGTTAAATTGAAGCAAAATAAATGATCCTCCTGCTTTCTCAGTCTTGTCAACTTCTGCTCCCAGCACAGTTTTAAATGCCTGCCTCACTCAGCCTGGATCTCATACCACTCTGTTACACACACAAAAGTAATACAGCAAGTATTCTATATAAATGCTCATCTGCCTCCTAGTGCCATTTAGCACTTGGAAAATAAGAAGGAACTAGTACCAACAACACTGAATGCTGCAAAAAGACAAGACACTACTGGATAAAAATACTTGATGCTGAAAATGGGGTAGGACCCACTGAGATCTCGGGCTTTGGTATGGCCCTGGAAATCTTAACTACAGGAGCCTAAGGAGCTGAGAACTGAGAATTGTTGGGCTATAAGAAAAATCTACTTCAGTGCAGAAAATGTTAAAGCAACTTTTAAACTATAGCCAGGAGGCACCTAAATATTGCATTAGAATGGGCCATTGAGCATCACAGTGGCACCAAAGGAAGGGAAAGTTATCTGGAGCACAGAGAGGAAAATTGAAAGGTAAAGGGAAAACAGGTAAGAGAAAGGTATGAAAAGAAATGAAAGGTAGGAGACTTGCTCCTGCAAGAGGCTTAGCACATCCTACACACACAGCATTCTTCTTTAGCAGAAAGTGATATGTTTTGACTTGGAATTTAGCCTTTGAAACCCCTGCTGTTCTGTACAGAGGCTCCATTGTCTGAAGCAGGTTGAGAGCCAGCCCTACATGCGCAGTGTCACTTCTCAATTATCGGCAATAATTGTGGCTGCCAGTTTGTCACCGCTGGGATCATGTAGTGGATGTAAGTAGACAGGAGTGTTAATAACCGAACCCCATCAAGTAACAAACAAATCTCAAATACCTTCAAAATCATTGAAGTCAGGCATAAGATTAGCTCCAGAAGACAGGGAAAAATAAGTTATTAGAAGATCAGCAAAATCCCACAAAACTCGCTGCTTTCTATTCAAATGCAACTCTATCGAAAAGCTGCACAAACACCAGACTGGATGCCATTCGCAAGACTCTGCAGAGAGAAACAACAAACACATTTTTTAGAAGATAAGGCTTCTCACCGCCTTTTTTATTATCATTACACTAATTATTCTGGGATATTCACTCCTTTTTCGTTCAAGATACATGGAAAATTCAGAAAGAAAATGCAGTACAGTACCCGCCCCCTGCCTCTCCTCTCCCTTGCCCTGTTCCTTTTGAGGAAATTGGTAAAGGCTCTCTCTTAGGAGTCTAAAAGTAAGATACTAAATACAGACAGACAAGAGATTGTCACTTATATTCAGTGTTTTTACAAAATCCAGTAATTTATAGAAAAGCAAAGTTCTTCAAAATGACCTTTTAGGTACTAGACAATTTATTTGAAGTGGGAGAAAGAGGAAAAAAATCAAGAGGACTTTCTCATAATAGTATGAAGTGCACTTAGTAAGAGAAAGCTTTTGAAAACACTTATACTCTATTTTAGGTTTTTCTACTGTTGCCCATCTCCATGGTATCAGAACAACTGAAATGTAAAGTAGATTAGCAAACTCTAAGTCCCTGTGGGGTTTCTGGTTCTTTGTCATCTCCCATGTGAAGTGAGTCCACATATGCTTATTTCCAGCAAGGCTGAAAGCAAATACCATTTTTCTGCAGTGCTGCATAAGAGGACAGAGCTACAGAAATATCCTAAATTGGTCAGGCTTTGGCTTTGTTCATTTTCTTCTAGAAGTTTATTCCATAATAAGGCCCCTTTTTGGACATGATACCTATACTTCTGAATTTGAATCTGATCCTTTAGTTTCTCTAAGGTCCAGATAGGTGTCTTGAGGTGCCAAATGTGTGTCTTCAAGTACCTCTTTTCTAAGTCTGAATGAGTTGATTTTCTCACTGGTAATTCTGAGAAATTACTCAAATGGATGTGAATTCATGACACACATATTTTGATAGCTTCTTCTTTTACCAGAATAAATACCCGATCCCTGTGATATTGCTGCGTCTCTCCTACTATGACAGCTAGGACCATCACTGTCACAAGTTACATGATGTAGCTATTATTACAGTGAACATTACATCTCAAATGATGGGATTTTTGTGGTCATCTGTTTGCGTTGTGCAAAATTATGTTTGACTAGAACTAACAATGAAACGTTTAGAACCATTACATAAAACACAAAAGAAGAAAAGAACAAAACAATGAAGGAACAAGAAAAAAAGGGGGGGGACTTGGGGACATTCTCCAGTGCAGTTTATACCCTCAAATGAGTTCCTATTTCTCCTACAGCTTATGGATAGAGCTGTACAGATGGCTTGAGCCACTCTCAAAGTCCAGGAGGTCCATTAAGCCATGCACAGCCTCTAGGTCACCTAACTCTGCCTCCCATAAGTACAGTCTGATCTTCTGGTGACACTGAATATCTGAACCAATAATCTTGACCATCTATAGGTTGCTACATGTAAGCAGGCAGAGCTTCCATCCCAAGTTAGATCATCTAATCCATCTACATTCACATTGCTACACAGTCCTGGAAACCAAACTTATGTAAATAAACTATTCCACTGATTGTAGGGACTGACTTAATGCACAATCGACTGTATGCTACGAATACAAATTTGCTGCTCTGACGAGTCAAAAGCAAGATCAACATCTGCACAGCAAATCCATGCTGACAGGAACACTACTACCTTTTCCTCTCTGCAGCCCTTTGGCAAGACCCTGATTGGCAGCATACCGAGCTGTCCGCAATTTTCAGAGACTTAGTAAACTAAATTGCTGGCTCAATCTGCAACCCAGAAATCTGGGAAAATTAAATCTGACAGTCTGATCTCCAGTAAGTCTCCCTTGTGCATGCACTCTCTCTGAGCCCATCAGTCCTGCACAGGGGTGGGCTGGGCACCCACTCCCACCCACCCCAAGCAAGGGAGGGCACCAGCTCGAGGGTCTCCAGTGAGTGCTGGTAGGTAGGAAGGTTAGAAAGTGTTGCACAGAACAATGAAACAATCAGTTACTGTAGTTAATACATTCAGTGAAACTATTAACACAACAGTATTTCAAAAAACCTTCTAAGGGTGCAGGGAAAGTTATCCTTAGAATAGTTTAGCCTAAGGTTTTTCCCTTTTCTGGGGCACTACATGTAAAAGTACTGTCTATTTAAAATAATTACGAAGCCAGTAATTCATTCAGAATCGCTACAGAATAAGTGCGAGGAGAAAGAACTTTAAAAAATTTAAAAAGGAATGAAATCAATGCCTTGAAGATAAATGTAACTAAAAGAAGTGTAAGACAAAATCATTACTCAAGCAAGGCAAGTCAAATTATTACTGCTTTGATGCATACAAAAAAGAAAAGCATCTTGATAACTACCAGGAAAACCAAAGTATCACTATTATCACCGAAGAATGTGTTATCAAAAGAGAACTGGGTCTATGTTTTGTCTGTTGCATTTTCAAATCTTGAATAGTAGTGATTCGATTGAGTTGACCTCAAAAGGGGTCAACCAGACCAGAAAAGCACAAGAGGTGATTAATGTACCAGTGAAGGACTCAGCTCTGGAAGAGCTCCCTGAAGGAAGAGCCATGCAGCTCCACAACCTCTCTGAGCAGCTAACTATGGATCAGGGAAATCACAGGGATGCAAAGTCTCAGAGATACAGATATTTTGCATGTCCAGCCATTAAATTTGCTTTCACGTAACAAGTTAATAATAAAAATATATTTTGATAAGAACAGCCAAACATCAAGATACTGAGTCAGCTCCCCAAGAAAACAATTTACTTATACAGAAATTTAACTAAAGGTTATAGAAGTTCTAAGGAGAGGTTATAGAGGGGACAGAGACAGGTTTTTCTCTGATGTGCAGAGTGAAAGGGCAAGAGGCAACAGTCACACAAAAGAACAAGTAGCAAAAGAACTAGATGTCAGAAAAATTATTCACACTAGAACTTATGCCCCAAAGAGTCTATGAAGTCTTCATCTACAAAGATATTAAAACCTGGACTAAAGATCTCCAGAGGTCCCTTATGACCTAAACTACTCTGTGCCTCAGAAAGATGGAGGGAAACCTGTCTCATGCACATACTGAAATAACCACAACGTTTTCTAAATACACCAGAGGATATTGGATCATCTGATGAAATTAGAAGAGCTCAGACAGAGAAGTCACTAAGGCTAAAGGAGCCCACACACCCAGCAGCCTCCCAGCATCTTACCTTGAACTTGAGCCTGCTGTTTCAGGCTCAGTTTTTCCAACACCCCTTTTCCTGGATCTGAAACCCCTGGAGTTGGGGGAGCCCTGTGCTGCTCTCAGCAGGACCTTGCTGGGCTCCATGCACAGGAGTTGTCCTTGGGACAGAGAGGACAAGAGGGAAAGAAAGAAGGTGCCTATTCCTACATGATAATTCACCTAAGCAATTGAGCTACGCCTCTGGTTTGGCACTGTGCTGGTTTGTGTGCATCCAAAGCTCCCATTTCATTGCGCATTCAGCCCACCCTGTCTCTTCACAAAACACTGCTGGAAAAACATTTCTTTTGGTCAAATAGCTGCAAAACATTTTCAAGTATCAGGTGATCCAGCATAGTCAAACATCTTCAAAATAAAATATAAACTAAAAGAAATAAGAATTTGGTGGCTTTGTTGCTAAGAAGCATTATTAGTTTTTCCTTCACTGTTTGTCCCAATCCACAGAGCAGGGGAGGGGCAGAAGGGACTATTTCACACACTGATACAAAGCTGGAGAGACATGGATTAGGATTAATCTTTTGCTGTGCCAATCTGTTTCCCTCCAGCAAATGATCCCCTCACTTTCCCCATGCTCCTGCCCAAGCCTCTTCCTTCCCTGCACAGATGAAGGACTCATCACAGCTGCCTCCCTGGCCCCAGCTTTGCTGTCCTGTTCCATGCAGATACAACCCATTTTAAGGCCACTTCTCACTGTGCGAGGCTGGGATGAGATATCTGTATGTGTGTAGTGTTGATTCCTCACTTGCTTCCTTAGTGACACCACTGAGGCCACATTTGGATGCTTTGTCAGACCAAACCATGACTTGGTCATCTTCAGAGGATGGTGCTGCTGGAGGTTGGGCAGCGAAGGGTGACCTGAGTGTCCCTGCACCTGGCTTCAGGCAGAGGGTATGGTGACAACATACAATAGATCCCCTCACACTCATTAAAGGGCTGATAGATGTACTCACACACTGTCACTTGCCTGGATGACGTAAAGTACTTGCTGGAGGGCTGAAAGAACTTAACAGAAATCGCAGCAGCAGGAGAAGCAGCAATATGCAACTTGTAGCGGCCGTGCTGCCTTCTGTGCCAGTTCTCACCTCCCCTGGAGCTCCTGGTGTGAGTTCGAGCTCTCCAGGCTCCATCTAGGAAATCTGGGCAAGAAGTATGAGGCAAAGTGCATTCATTTGCACAGCCTCATTTTTCAGCTTGGCTGGGCTAATAATAGAACTCCAAGTAACTTTCCAAGTTTGTCCGTTTTTCAGTTTAAAGCAGACTCCAGCTTGTCTCTGTGGATAAAGATGACAGATCCTTCTGTGCCTCATCTTTTCAGGTTTATGCACCCTCCAGGTGGTCCAGCAGCATGTGCTACTCTTAAGAAGATTGTACAAAGGGATTTGGGTTAAAGCAAAAATAGCAAAAAAAACCCCACAGATAGATAAAGAAAGAAAGAAAGAAAGAAACCTTCTTTCAGTGATGGCAGAGAATGGCACAGGGCCACCCGCACGTGGAGAAGAGATCCAGGGCTGCTACTCACCATGTGGGATTGCTCACCCCTGTGAGCAGCTGACTGATAGAGGCCATGCCATGCACTGGGATGGCCTGTCACCTCCCCACTGCCAGCTGCAGCCTGTGCTAAATGCCTCACGACTCAGCTGGGCATGGGAGGGTTGGTTTTTACTTTGAAGCTTTTACTCAAAAGCTGAAAGAAGGGGCAGGAGGCACTGAAACATGACTAAGAACTGCCCAGAGGGACCTTGCTGCTTGGATCATGGTGCCTTTTGTAATATATTTGGGATTGCTCTTCAGTTCCAATAAATTATAACTGGAGGAAATCCAAATGAAGGGTCTAGGGTTGTCTTCCCAGCTCTTTCCTTGAGAAAGCAATTTCCTTTATTGGCACCTTCAAAGCAATAGTAATCTTTCTGAGGGAGGTTTGGCAAAAACATGGAAGGCTTTTATAGTGACAGGGCCAAAGGTTTATAAAAGCCCATTGAAACCATTGCAGTCCAAGGTAATAGGTAGCCGTAGATTTCCAGGAGAATTAATAGAAGGAAAACAGCCTGGATTTTCAGCAAAGGGAAAGGCAGAAACCTTTGTTTAATTTTTACCAGTGCATTTTCTTTCCAATGCACACATACCAACACCACCAAACGCTACTATTTTAAAAGGGAGACATGATTTTAGGAATAGACGTTTCATAATATTTGCAATGCATTAAAGCAATGGACTGTGTTGAAAAGTCACCTGCACTTGCCCACCGATCCCATATAATGCTAGATTTCCCATCATGATCACATGGATGCAGAGGCTGTTCAATGTGACAATAGCCCTTTTGCACTTAAGATGGAGTTAGAGCAATGGGGGACAAAAGAAAAACAAGTCTGTGCAGAGTCTTAACAGTGCTAACAAAGCAGAGTAAATGAATAACAGCGGAAAATGAAAAACCATCCTCCACAAGGCTCAGTGGAGTCCTTCATGTGTGGATGTGGGACCCCACATTCCCTGGCAGAATCAGTTCTTTCCCTGATCATTTGTGCTGGAAGCCAGGCTGAGCTGTCGTCCAGCAAGTTTTAAAGCCAGCAAATGTTCCCATCTCAATTGTTTCTCATGCCTGCGATTGCAAGTGTATTCGGAAAGGAGCGCGGGCAGACAATAGCAGAAGGATTGTATTTCTTTGGCACATGCTCTGTGGGGATCATGAAGCTGGGACAGCAGCTGAACACCTCTTTGCAACTGCATCTCATGGAGGAAGCCAAAATATTCATTCCTTCTGGACAAATGAACACTGCTGCATTTATAAAATGCCATTGTTTATGTTCTTTAAAAATAAACCTATGACAATTTCTGCTTTGGCCATAGTTTAATCCACATATTGAGCTGAAAGAAAGGAAAACTGAAGCTAGGAAATTTTGCCTGGAGGCAGCAGTTTTGTTGTTGTTAACAACGCTCATTAGCTCATTTCTAACATCTCTCTTTCTGCTGATGTCTGAGTCCTGAGACAAAAGCAGCCATCGGCATCTTCTCTCCTCTGCTTAGTTGAAGGACTTCCCCCGACTTCAAGACCAGAGGCAGGAGGTTACCGCTATGAACAGGAGTCACTGAACACTAATGGGCTCCATAACATCACAGTGAAACTGGTGACAATGGCACTGACAGCACCAAGTACACATACAGAGTGGACTGAGATACTCTGGCACTTCAGAGTAGCCTCCATGTCACCTCCTGTCTAATTAGATATTGCATATTTGTGCTTTAAATTATCTATAGATTAATAAATACATAAGCTCCTATTTGGTGCCTCTTTCAAATGGCTGCCAGGAGAGAAGCTCTACCTCTGCAGCATCATCCTTAGCTCTCGCACACAGAACTTCTTGTCAGGTGAGCCCAGTGATCTTCACACTTGGCCCTTTCTCCATAGGCTGCAGCCACTTTTTAATAAAGCAGGTAGTACAGGAACAGATTTTCTTGTCATCAGCAGCAGATCTGAACACGATAGCTGGCTGGACCAGGTATGAAAGGATCCAGATTGTTATCTGCCTACTGTGAAGTGTGGTAAGAAGGTCTTCTATACAATCCGTCCGCTATTATGTTTGTGGACCGTGGTATTTAAGAAATTGCTCTGACTCCCTTCATTCTTTTCCCTCAATTCCCCCCATTTTATAGCATTTCCAGGTCCTGCACTGCTCTCTCCACCTTCTGGGAACATCCCACTGTTCTTTTTTGAGAATACAGCCACAGAGCAATGCTTTTGACCTTATACGCAGTCTTTTCCTTTACCCTTTCAAGCATTTTTTCTAACATCATAGCAGAAAATTTTGACTCATACATTTCTTAAGAAGCGTGGCTATATCTGACTTTCAGGTTAAATTAGTACTTTTGCAATCAGAAAATACAGTAATACTTTTTTTTTTTCCCTGCAGCATTACTATAACCAAGGGTAGACTGTAGCACTCAGATTTTAAGGGCAGCACTTTAAACAGAACTGGGAGCTTTGCAATTAGCCTGTCCTGGAGTGGGGAGGGAAGAAGGAAATAAGACAGATATTGAGAGCAAGGTCACTGGGAGGTGTTTTGCTGAGTGACACACATCACATCCTTTTGTGACTTTCAACATTTCCCTTGTACATGTGTTAGACCTGAAGTAGTCACAATTTTAAAATATGCTCATGTTCTCCTTTGGGTGGAAGTCAGAGTCTCCAAAGTTTTGAAGTCTCTTAGATTCCTACTTGGCTGCAGGCCAAAGAAAACAAACTGCTTATACGGAGGGTGCTGGGGTTTGGCAGGACCCCAGGCTGCCTGCTGGCCCCTGTTTGTACCGACCCAAACAAGTCTCTCAAAAGAAATATTTGCTTCCATCTCATTGTACATTTTTATCACCAAGATACAGGTAAAAGTCAGTTTAGGCACAGATTTTAGATTAATGCTTCTTTGAAGGAAGGGTTGCATCAGAGAAGTGGGTATTTTTCCTGACTTAAAGGACACTAAAATCTGTGATATCCTGAGACTAAAAGGTAATTGAGGTAAAATGGTGATGGCATTTGAGGGAACCAGAATGATTAGATCAGACTGTTCGTGTTTGCTCAGATTCCTCACCTCCTTTCCAACCCCTCTTGATTTTTTTTCTGTTTGTAGCTGAAAACACACAACACAAATCATTCTTTCAAACTTGCTTCTACCTTGATTAAAAAAGGAAGAAAAACGGTACTTTACAATTCTAATGCTGTAACTGCTGTGCATATGCCAGAAATTCGTTCCTACTGTGTCAGCTTATACAACAGCTTGGCCTTATCTACCCAGCACAGTGATTTGAACAGGTTTAAGAGAGCTTTCAGAAATTTAAATTCTCTGTTTACCACCTAGTAGCCTCCTCTGTCTCTGAGCACATAGTTCCTACCGTGCTGATGAACAAACACAGTCCACTCCTGGCACACAAATATTCCTGAAAAAGGAGTGATATAAATTAAGGTGAAGTCCTAACTCAATTCAGCTTGAGGGAAATGCTTGGACACCGAATAAAGCAGAAATAGGAAAGGGGTTTCGGTCTCTCTCATTTCCCACACTGAACTGAGATGCAAGATTGTAAGAAAAATGACATCACTGTCACCTCATTAGCCATGTCCTCACTGTGCCTGCTAAGGGAAACAGCAGTCAAGTTCAGTATCAACAGCAAAGTTTTGGAGAAAATTCCCAAGGCATCAAAATGTGGCCTTTGTGATGATGGTGGAAACACCACCTCTCCATCCCATCTCTCCTACCAGGTATCACTCCAGTGCACACCCTCCCCAGCCAACACCTTCCCAAGATAACATATACAGCCTCAAGCTTGCTCAATAACCCCACATGAAGTAGCATAAAAGCTATTTACATAAATATATACACACCTATATACAAATATGTATATAAAGTGTGCTTACAAGCTGTGTGTATATGTACATTCCACATACATATGAGGGACATAGAGATAGAGGACAAAGACGTGTGTCCTGACACAAGAGACCACTTACACAAGTTCAACTTGTAAGAAAAAAAAAATAATCCTTGATTGACCCAAAGTGAAGTCCCTGAGTTTTCTTTTCCAGAGGCCCAGGCCACTGCAGCACCCCGCACTGGGCTATTACCTTACCCCTTAGATAGGCAGGGGGAGGCTTAGGGAGCTTCGCACAAGGATATAGTGACTGAAAAAAAATTGCCTTCCAGTGAAAGCCACCAAACAAGGTAAGGAAAAAGCAGCAGAAAGTTATTTCCATACTTAGGTCTTTCCACTCCATGTGACTACATTTACCAAAAAGGTTAAATCCATCTGCAACATTTGTTCTTAAGGTTGCCCCTCATGTTCAAAGAGTGCAGCATGTTCTTATCAACCCTTCAGAGCTTGCTTTGGGACCGATAACTTCTAAGCATCCCCTTTTTTCAGAAGTCTGAGGAGAGAGCGAGAAAACTGCAAAGAATTGCATCCTGAAGTGAAGGAGTTATCTCCCTACAAATCCAATACGATTCCCAGGAATAAATGTTCTTCTCTGATCTCCTCGCGGTCCCTGCTTGCAATGGCTTGTCACTGCTGGAGCAGCTTCATGCAGGGGCCAGAGTGCTTTTAATTGCTTTAAAAGCAGCAGACAAAAAAGAACAGGTAGCAGCACTGAAAACAGGGCAGGGTTTTCCACCGACCATAGGCACAACTCTGACAATATTCAAATGCTTTCAGATCACAACCCGTTACAACGTCTGGTGCTGACAGACATCCATTCTCCTTCAGCACGCTACTATCTGCTTTGTACTTCCACAGCATTTGCTTGGCTTTTTAGCCTGGTCCTATCATTTCCAAGCTGCAATTTGCAAAAATTAGTCTTCAGTCTTGCAAAGATGATTCACGTACACAACAGCAGCAGCAGGAGTTTGTCAAAGAGAATTATTTGCATGTTTACAGAATGTGGGTTTAATACTTGTTCATGGCATGATGGATGTTTTTGCAGCTATTCTGTTGAAAAAGGGATGTGAGGCTGGGGGAAGGGGGCTATTTGCCTTGGACTCTGCACACTAGTTCAGGGTGAGAGGATGATGAGAAGCTCCAACTTGTCCCAGAGGTGCAGAGGGGGCAGGAGCAGAGTCAAAGCTCTCTTCCCCAGCCTCACTAGCTTCTCATTTTCCAACCCTGAGCTTGAGCCAAGCCACAGATTCACGCTTCAGTCCTGACCCGGCTGCAGGGTGAGCACATCCACACTGAGAGGGATTTGAATTTCTAGAAGTAGGGGGTTTTATCTAAACATCTGCTAGAACAAGAACATTTCTAGATGTTGGTACCTAGAGTGAGCCAGATTAATATAAAAGGGTCATACACCAGTAACACAGCAAGTAGTGAACATATATGACAGATCCCATTTATTATGAAATGCTTGTAGGCTCTAGACTTCAGTGTAAAAATGCTACTAAAAAAAGAAGAGCAGCACTTAGTTCTTTCTTCAGGTGGACACAAAACAGCTCTGAGCAATAAAAGACCAAGAAACAGGTCTTCGAGTTCTGTGCAAAAGTTGGGTTAAGGGATGTGTTGAGGACTTCCATGACTGGAAGCTATAAACCCCTCCCCATACATCAAAGAAACTTTTCTCCTATACCATGCATCTTTCTCAAACAAAGCTTCTGTCCATAGTGATGGAGAGAGTGCTACCATTGGGATGGAGTAAGCAAAAAAACAGATCTGTAAAGACTAACATAATGTCTGCATACAACCTCTGAAAAACAAGTAATTTCAGTAGGATTCAGAGTTGAAACAAAACAAACCAAGTGCTTATTTTGGATTTTGGTATTAATTTTGACTCAAGCCACAGCTAATCCTTCATACCACAAACGACACAGGAACCAGCATCACACATTGTGATGCCTCTTGTTATCTAAACGTGCTGGAAACCAGCTGCTTATGAGTGCTGTACTCGCACGTTCAGCCACGTGGTGTAAGGATAATTCCACTGCATGTATGCACAAGCACAGAGAACTGGGATTGTAAATTACCTCCTTTGTCAAAGCTTATTACTCTTTTCGAGATAGTTCCTATGGCACCAGAATAAATAACAATTTTGGCTCTTTACACCTCACCAGCATTTTCCTAGACAACCTGTGCTTTTATTGGCATCACTCTGGATTGTACAAACATTGCCAATAAAGTCACAGAATCATAGAATGGTTTGGGTTGGAAGAGACCTCACAGATCATCTAGTTTCAACCTCCCTGTCATGGCAGGGATGCCTCCCCCTAGACCACATTGCTCAAAGCCCCACCCAACCTGGCCTTGAAGTCCTCCAGTCGCTCCTGTTTTAGAGATATATTTGTGCTCAGCTTTTAGGAAGAAGAGGAGAGAGAACACACAGGCAAGCACATACACAGACACACTTGCACGCAAAATTGCCTCCCTACTTCGATGTTCAAACAGGTTCATTTGCAAGAGTGATGTACAAAACTGGACCATCTCAACCCTTAATGGAGGTCCTTGCTGTACATGCTCCTGGCATGCTCTGCTGTTCAGTTAGAAGCCCTACATGCATCCTATGGTTGAAAAAAGCCTGAGTCAGTTCAAGCACAATTCAGCACATTACTTGGAAGAAAGGTCCATCTAGGCACAACCTCACATTTGCGACATCCCACACTCAGGCATCGTACCAAAGAAGGCCATTACAAACTTACTGTGGTAAGTACCAACAACATAACTTTCCTCATAACAGATGGTAGGTCCATGGTAGAGCTGAGAGCTGAGCTGTTTCCTACATAACAGGCTCAGGCAATAACTGGTGGCCTCTCCTTCCTCATCAGCACACTCAGTCAGGAACATAAGTAAAAGGACACTGCCAGGAACACCTTTAGAAATTTCAAATAAAAGAATATTTAGTACCAACTCTTCAGCCTCTTGATCTTAGATTGCCCAAGGCTCACATTCATCCTATACATGAGCCTACTGAGGGAATTATAGCTAGAAACTTCTGGGTTTATCCATCTCCAGCATAAGGTTCTCTATGTTTCACTTATTTTTCTAAGCAAGCCAGGCTTTTTCTGACAGTTGTTTTAGAGGGAACCATTTATATAAGCAATAAAAAAAGCTATTTTATGACATTGCTGAAAATTTTATCAGGTTATGGTTTATCTTAACAGTATATCATTTACAGTTTATTAATAAAGGAATACTAAATATTATATTGCTTTTGGCATAAAGAGTACATTATAGGTGTTTATAAACACATTAGTAAATGTTACAGGCTTTTAAGTAACCCTATTGACCCATAACATAAATGTTCTGTAGCTACTGATTCACAATATATAAACACTTAACTGATAAACTTTTACAAGCCATTTATAAATACACTTCTAGTAAGAAATATGACATACTCCCAAATAGACACAGAAATAAACCAGAAAACCCAAGATCATTTCAAGAAAGAGTACAGGTCTTTTTATTTCATTTAGTTCCTGTGAATTAAAGCTATACCTCAGCATACAAAAGTAAAATAAACACAGAAGATAATTTTAAAAAATTAAAAATTTCATTTTTTCTCAAATGTGGGATTTGACAAAAGATAGACAAGACTTGAAACACCCAAGATAAATGGCTCAGATGAACTTCCAAGCATAAGCAAGAAGCATTAAACCTGTTCCTTCCCTCTTTATGCCATTTTACTTATGACACAGGTCATTTACTTGCAGGTATCTACTAATAGGGGGAACACACCTCCCCGAACTGCAGACATCTCAGAATTAGTTGCCCAAGTCAGTATTGGTCACCCAGCTAACCCAATCTGTGGAGCAAAATGGGCATATCCAGAGGACAATGCAACCCATCCGCATAAGATGACAGACTCACCTTTTTCTCACCATCAAGATGCTCCCTATAGCTGGACAAGCAATGCCTGAATAAGTCCTAGTTTGAAGTCCGCTGGTAAAGTCAGCTCAGCGTGAGAAATTATATTTAAATGCTTAACTTGTGAAACTTAGATCTTAGAATCATAGAATGTCTCAGGCTGGAAGGGACCTCTAGAGGTCATCTAGTCCAACCTCCCTACACAAGTAGGGACATCTACCTAGGTCAGGTTACTCAGAGCCTCAGGATATCTTCAGCTCAGGCAAAGTGTCAAACTTGGCAGACCTTGCCTAGTATTGTTATGATGATACTGGTTATCATGGGGATGGATGGAAAAGTAGCAGCTGATACTTGGAGGCCATGTCTGACCTGGATAAAATATCTGCTGGATTCACACCTTAGCATGTGTCAGTCACAGCAACAGGAACAGGGTGTGAAGCATTTTGAACTCCAGGAGGTTTCAGGTTTCTGCATCTGTGTTCCTCCATCAGCTTTAACCCACCGCTGTCCCTGTGCTGGACAGAGAAGAGGACTCGAAGGTGAATTTTTGCCTGTTTCTCAGTGCTGGCACTTCAACATGTATCTTTATAAGACCATCTGGAACATGGCAGAGCTGCCTCTGCTGTTAACCTTCTGTAAATGCAATGTGTTGTTAATATCCAGTGTCAGTACAGTATTTTGGACAAATCTGGATACAGTGCCAAGATGAACTGTAATTAATCAGTATGGATCTACTACTGTCTCTATTAAACACTTAGGAATTGTACGGGTAAAATTTCCTCACAATCTAACACTGTGGTAAGGAGCTTTCTTTGCTATCAGCTTCTAACTGGCTCAACTTCTAACAATAACTCTCTGTGACTGAAGGGTGTTTTATACAGTCTAACCTCAGAATAATAAACCCTTTGAACAAACAGTTGTTATATCTGAACGTTCACCACAATTAAGATGGGGAATTTGCTTCATCAGGCCAAGGAAAATCCACCCATATCTGAGCAGTAACAGTCTTTTGTTCATAGTAATGAAGAATTAAAACAAAGCATTTTCAAAAGAAAATAGCAACTACATACAGAAAACAATAATAAAGTATGCTTCAACGTAAGTTTACTATTCTTTAAGAAAAGCAGGAGCTACCTTATCCTTGTTAAGATGTTATTTTTTCTTTTTTTTTTTTCTTTTTTTTTTCAGTAGGGCTAATTAACAGTGCCAAAAATAGTAGTTCTTACCAGTTGGGTTGTATGAGCGTAGCACGACTGGACTCTCCTGTTGTGACACTCTGTGACAAGCTATGAATCTTGATGCACTCCTGCTTGTATCCTGGGAATAAAGCAGTCTTCAGAGCACAGAAGCCTTGTCTACTTTCTTTGCCTACAGTCTACTCCTTTGCACTGACTGCTTCGGACGGCAAGCACTGCCACACGTGTCTGCTGACAAACAAGGGTAGAAGACTGGAGGATGGCAGCCTCCCAGTGTATGTTTGAAAATGTTCACTACCGGCACCCGCACCCCACGGTTGCATTTGGTGTGCAACGGCTGCATAAAAATCCTTTGTGTGCCTGTCTATAGAAAACACCAGAAAAATTGCTGTAACGTATTACAATCTCTACTCAACACTTCAATACCAAGGAAACAATATAGTAATACCTGTTAGAAAGAAAATGTTGCAAAAATATGCTTTGCTCTAACCTATGCTGCTAAGACTATAATTTTCAAAAATACTTAGCCCACATACCCAGGAATTCTGAGAGGACTAACTCAAAAACTGTAGCTACACTGAAGTGCTCGGTGAATTCTCTTTGCTGCTCTTAAGCTCCTTCTAAATGATAACCATGATGCAAAGCCAGCTGCCCAGGACTGTGAACAGAAGCTGGCCTTTTCCATGCAAGCACAGAATCATTTTGGTTGGAAGAGACCTTTCAGATCATCAAGTTCAGCCATTAACCCAGCACTGTCGGTTCACCACTAAACCATGTCCCTCAGCACCACATCTCTATGGCTTTGAAACCCCTCCAGGAATGGGGATTCCACCACTGCCCTGGGGAGCCTGGACCAGGCCTCGACAACCCTTTCAGGAAAGAAATTTTTCCTTATGTCCAGCCTAAACTTCCCTTGGTGCAACTTGAGGCTGTTTCTTCTTGTCCTATTGCTTCTTCCTTGGGAGAAGAGACTGACTTTCACCTGGCTCCAACCTCCTCTCAGGGACTTGCTGAGCATGATAATCACACCATCATTTCTAGCTGTAGTCCTTGCCATGCATTGTCCCCTCTAAGTGCAAAGAAAAGGCACAAGTACAAGAGTCTCTTAGTAAAACATTAATCTCAGATCACAGATTTATTTTATGGATTTGCAACACAGCCCATATTACAAACATTGTCTGGGAACATTTACAAGAATAAATAAGATGGACTCGCAGTTGTAAAAAAAAGATTACACTTCACTGTAATGTACAGTCAAAAAATATATCTGATATTCATTGACTTGACATTATTTACCTTCCTTCTTTTAAGCTAGAAAGAAAAGACACTGAATGCACAGTGTTGAGATTTCTGTATTTATATTTTTTCCTTTTTTTTTTTTCATACGTGCTTTATCTATCAAACATCCAAACTGTACAAGTGAGTTTCACCAGTAATCCATAAAGGCCAAAGGAGAGGGAAGAGCGGGTGGCACGGGGACAGCAGAGACTAGCTCTCATGCAGCACTCATCCCTGCCAGCAGAACACGTCCAGGGAGCTGGAACAGGAGCCTGCTGACCCAGATGCAGCCACAGCATCACTGTGTGAAGTGGTGACAGCTCTGGCAATAAGTGATACGAGTACGTTTGAATTTCAACAGGATTGGTGCAGCAAGGGGAGGAGGTGAAGGAGATTAAATCAATATAGTAGTGAATTTTGCCAATGTGGTGAGTCAGTAGAGGTTAAAGGATGCGGTAAGGACACAGCTCAAACTTTTGGCATAGAAGTACAGTGTTTAAGTGCTGGAGATGGAAGAAAGGGCTACAGGGGCGATGAGGGGATAATACCAGTTCTGTTCCAGGTACATGAAAGTCCAGCATATCAAGTTTGATTAGACTTTCAGCAATGCAAGCAATCGACCATCATGTGTTCTGGGGAGTCTTGTTAGAGTATCTAAATTCATCAAAGCCTGGAAAGTGCTGCCCACGCTCCCACTTCCATCACCACAGATGCACTCCTTCCCATAATCTCACACAAGCAAGATATCCTGGAGATCCCCATTGAAAGATGATGTACTCACACAAGGAAATAAATCTCCATAGTGCAAAAAGCTTGAGGTATCTCACAGAGTCCCCCAAATAATAGTGTTTCAGGGTGTCAGATGAATATCAGGCCTCCCAAGGAGAGGTATCTCGACTGAAACACTGTCATTTTGAAACCAAGCCCCTCCACTACAGTAAACACTATGCTGTTAGATACCTACACATGAAATACCAGCACTTGTCCCAAAGGGTAGATCTACAGCGTACCTTCACCTTGCAGAAAGCAAATTCTTGCTCCAGACAAAGTGGTATGGACTGGCTCACGTTGATCTGCTTCGAAACAGCTCATGCTCAATTTAGTTGCAAAAAACCCATCTGATCTTGTTCTTTTCCCATTTAATTTTTTTTTTTTTTTTCTTTTTTTCCCACCAGGAAACACTATGGGAACACCAGCCTCTGTCATTCTGTCTGCTGCATTATTTTTTTTAAGACTCAGGTTGAAAAGAGGATAGTGGTGAAAAATCTGCTGCATGCACTGGGATGAGGATGGAAAGGCTACTTTAGATCTTTCATGTTTTTACAAACTGAAAAAGCTTCCAGGTTTTTGCAATTATGTTAGTCCGACAAGAAACTGTAGGATATTCTGAGTATATTTTTTTTTCACAAGGGAGGCTGTTAAAATATTTAAACACAGAAAATAAAGGTTATAGACTAGAGGTCACTGGAAGTCAGAATTTATTTTTCTTTCCATCCCACTCAGTACCACCAGGATTTGGCCTTGATGTGTGAAAATGCATTATTTTGCTCAACAGTTACAGCAAATTGTACATTCTTCAAGAATGTATATGAGGAAGATGACGGATACCTTTCCCAAGTCAATAAATGGGCAACACATGATAGATTTTCCTAGTGGTCCTTGCCAAAACTGCAGAAAGTGGGTTTTACTTGCTATGCTGTTGGCTCACCCCTGGTGAAAGGAGAGCCAAAGGTATTTTGGGGAACAGAAAGAAAGAGCACTTGCATTTAAATTGTATATTATGTATGTATGGCTATAGAAGACTGCAATCTAAACAAACAGGAGCACAGGAGGCTTAACAGAATCCTTCTTACTTACTTCTTTCTCCCTGACTTTAATTAGCTGGCTCCCCCTGCTTCTACTCCTGTAAACATCTGTGCAGGGAAGTTGCAGTGGTTTGTTCCACCCTTTTTACAGTCTCCCTTTAGGAAGTACATTGAATTTTTGATCCAAAGGCATGGTTATGCTGAGTAACTTCTGCTGTACGGCCCCCATTATTTCTCTAACAAACTGGGGTTGACTGAAGTTTGTACACTTAAGTCAAATGAAAGAATCTCAAACAAAAATATAGCAGGCTCACACCAAGTTCTTGAGATACCCCTTGCCCTGGCTGAAGATACCACAGAAGTTAACTGTGCTATCAGTGTAATGGAGTCGACTGTTTAATTTATTACAGGACAATGAAGTTTTCTGAGTGGAACAGTTCCACTGCACTGCACATCCAGGACTGCGTCAGGACTGTGCACTGCTCTGTGATGTCTTGTTAAGAATTCTGCAAGTGTGACAGATAGAGGCACCTCATATTTGAAGATTCCTCTCTCAAGCAAACCTCCTCTTATCTTTGTCCCTCAGGATTTATTCCCTCTGTTACACATTGATTGCTCTGTTTCCACAGAGTGGAATGTAGCATTACCTGTTTTTTATGATCTTGGCATGAACTCAGAAGAGCAAGGAAGATATAAGAGCAGCTGTGCAAAAATGAGAGACAGAACAAGATGCAAGTTTCCTACCTGATTCAGGACTCCATTTAATCTGCCTTCTCCTCCATTGTTTGATTTCTCCCAAGAGAGATTTCTTCTCCTTTCCTTCTCTTCCAGATGGCATCTGGTTTAACTGCCTTCTGAATCACCTGCTGCTGGAGCCTCTCTGACTCTACAGCACATCAAGAGCAGTGACCAGTAATCCCTGGTTTGAGATTCCCAAAGGCAATCCCACAAACTACTTCTAAAAGGTCTGTGAAAAGTAAATGGAAATCAAAGTCCATCATCTACAGGCTTAAATCTACTACTGTGGGGCCTACATCGCCACAGGACATTTTTTTGAAGGAAATTTGTAGATCCAGAATAGAAGATTGGAAGCCATTGACCTACAAATATGTAGGCAAACCTAGGCAAAAGCTTTGGGATTCCCTCCTCTGTCCTACAACATCACATGGACAGGACTGATTAGGGTTCACAAGAATTTCCAACAATATCTGCCTGTCTTTTGGGAGTTACCTGGACACGTGTGCAGGTAGGCAGGGGCTAAGCAGGAGAGATGGGGTACAGAAACTGCGGTTTGACTTGGGGGTAAAGGCCACTAAAGTCACAGTTTTTCAGTGCATGTAAAAACCTTTCATTGTGAACTGCCTGGTGCCTGTGGACCAAAGTGGACAACTCCAGCTCACAGAAATGGCTAATGTGAATAAATTAAGAGGGACCCACCAGAGCATGGCAAAGGCAGACATAATTCCGTGCAGCCTTTCTGAAGAACTTTAATCACAAATTGAAAGGCTCCCTACTAACCATAGTCCAGAGACTTCCCCGACCAGAGAATACCAATTATTTCAATCTGCAGACATAAATAAACCCACCGAATTCGTATTTGCTTGCTTGCTACCAGAGGTCCTGATTCAGTTACCTTCACTTGTACACTGTGCACCCTTCCATGGCCTCTTTTCTTTCTGCTAATAAGCAAGTAACTCAAGTCTATTTACAGGACATCAAAAACCTGTTCATTACAGGTAATCTGAAGAAGGAAAAAAAAAAAAAGTCGGCATAGAACACAGCTCCTGCAGAGATCTTAATTATAAAAGAGTCCCAAACCCATAAACCACCACCAAACACCAAACTAAAAAAAGACTGGTAAGACCTACTGTACCTTTTAGTGGTTTTGGTCTATCTCTTTCCTTCAGACAACTCAGAGTCTTCCATTTCCAGCAGCCAGCCTAGATAGCTCTGGAATTCTTTGCTTCAGTTACATCCCTTAATAATTTAAGATATTAGCTACCCCCTGTATGAGATAGCCATCCCTGAACCACCCATCCTTACCTATTTCTAATCCCCTGTGCTTGAGATTAAACTTTAGACCAACACTATGCTATCAATAAACAGTGCTACCTCACCCCTGAAGGATGTTGGAATGGAAATATGTTTATCTTCATTATGACCATTCAAATATTGTCAATATCAGATTTTTCTAGCCTAGAATTCAGTCACTGAGGAATTCACCTTTTCTATTGTACATTATCATTTTCCATCCACAGCAGGGGATGCTTAGGTTGGAAAGCTCACCCTGGTGACTATTAATCCTTTCAGGAGCGAGAATGCCTCCTTTATGTAATATCTTTATATTTCTCACTTTCCCAGTGAAAACAAACTCATCACCCATAATTTTGCTTCAAACACATTACCTGTTTTCCTATGAGTTGTTCTCTAGGGTTTAAACAACCTCAAGGTAGTAAGAATATTTAAAGCGAGCTTCTCTTCTCTTTCCACACAATTCCCTTCACCATTAATTCACGTTCAGCATATATGCATCATGCAGTGACAAAGAGCATAAAGATCCCTGAGCCTACACAGTCTGGAGCTGGGGCAGTGCCCTGAAAGCAACAGAACTGCACAATGATATAACTGCTTGGCAACATAACTGGTAGTGTCTGCTGAGCATCTTTCCACACAGATTGCTGGCTGGACATTAGAAGAAGTTGAGACACACGGATGAGTTGCCACATAATAAGCTGTGACTAACAATCGTACTGTGAGAACCAACATTTGCATTAAAACTTGTTCATTGCAAATAAAAGATAAATTTTAGCTTAACTCTCTCCCTGCAGTTCATGCTGATGTCACTTTGCATTTGCAGGGGCCTAAAAGCACATTGCGAGTTGCTGTGGGTCAGCTGATACACGTACCTGACCCTTTCGTAGCATTTTTCATTCCATAAAACCCACCTCAAGACCTTAAACAACTCCACTGCAAGTACTATGCTGCTCTGCTCATCCAATCCCCCCTTCTCTCCACGCACACGTTCCTCCTACGGTGCCTACTTTTAGCTTTTTAATCCACTTTCCTTCATGCTACTGTTAAGCCTTGAATTCCCTCTAAGACTTCACATCTCAGTCATATTGCCATTTCTTCTACCTCTCCATTCCTTTTCTCCTGGTTGAAACCCTCGGTGCTTGCACAAGTCTCTGAGTAACTCATGAGGGGGACCTATCACTATGGTAGTTTCCATAAGAAATAAATAGAATGCTAAATACTAATGAATATTTCCATAGCATCCCCAGGGAGTGATTCCCCCCGGTTTTCTGGAGTTAGCAAAGTCACAAACACTTTGCTGACTTGTAGTTTCTTCCTACCTGGGCAGTTGTTGAACAATCCCCTGCTGGGATCAGGATTCCTTCTTCCTTCTTCTTTGCTAACGGCTTCCAACTCCTGACCTACACTGTTACAGCAAGCCATCTGTAATCAAAACACTAATATTATAATATTATGCCTGCCTTCTCATTTTTATTTCATAGTTTTGCTTTGCCTTCTGCTTTTTTTCTGCAGAATTGTGTCACTTAGTGGCAAAAGGAAAAACAAGACAAAACAATTAAAACTAGTAGTTTGTTTCGTGAGATGCCAGATGTGCACCCACAGCCCCAATAGGAACTAAAAGTGATTTCATGACTTCTTGCAGGCAACAGAGCAGAGGCATCTGTGAGGGGGTTCTCACTCACCGATACTTTATGGCACACTGGCTACACCAGGGACAATGTGGTTCAAGCTCATTTAAGACCTTCATGATATTCACTTGGAATAAGCCAAGAATCCAAAGTTCCTTGGAAAGAATATGAGCTAGGCTGTTCATCATCCTATGAAGCTTCTCTTCTGACGAGCAGGAAGAGGATTATTACTGTTCCCAGCATCCCTTAGCCTGTTGCAGGTCCTGGTAGAGATGACAACTTTTTGGTTAGATACTGGTATGTTTGACTCGAGAGTTCCTTTTATCAGATTTAATTTTCATCCTTCATTGTCAAGGCAAAGGTATGACTATTGAAAAAAGAATGACCATGAAGCAGAGGTGCCTTTTGAATTTACATGCAGAATTAGCAAAATGTTTTGAACTCTGGCACGCTCTATGCCAAGCGCCAAGATGACAGAGCTCCCGGCACAGTCTCTGAGTATCTACCTGAGGGTGGAAGACTACAGGGTGGTAAGAAAGTGGGGTTCCCTTAAACTCTTACCTTCAGTCTCCCTTTTAGTAAGTCTGTATTTGAAGAAACCTACATCTCCCAGGATCTAATTTACACACAGAGCAACCTTACATCCTCAAGATAAATAAATGGCTAAATTGAAATACTGAATATTGTAAGGCCTTGTTCAATCAATTATTTTTTTCCCCAAGATTACCCTGCAGACCTTAATGATTAACTACTTAAATATACTCTTGCAGAAAAAGCAATTTCTTAGCTGCTAAGAAGTCAGAGTGAGATCCAGAGCCATGGCAAAACACATCTGGTGTTTGTTTCAAGGAAGGGAGAGCTGCACAGGCATTTTTGCAGAACAAAACAGAAGCTGTTTTGCTTAAGAAGGAATGTTGCTGTGCTGGTCTAACACTTTTCTTGACACATGCCAGAATGGGTTCCTGTGTATGTACATCACCTTTCCTACAGCTTGGACGGGTCACCATTTTGAAAGCTGTAGGGCTTGACAATCTGAATGAATCACTCAACTACGTCTGACTGTAAAACAGTTTGGAAATAGTGAGGAAACCTTGACCAAACCCAATTTTAAGATTACCTTCAGATTTTAAGCTCTTGAGCAGGAACCTTCTTTGTTCTCTGTTTGCACAGTGCCTAGTTCAGTAGGGTCTTGTTGTGACTAGGGATCCTAAGCTCTACAGCAATACAAATAATAAATAAAAAAAAAAAATATATAATATATGCTCAATAATACCTACTTCATACCCTGTTTTTCAAAGACACACCGCACCCCAGCGAATACTTGAAAAAATATGGTAACAAAGTAACCAAAAGTTGCAAGACAAATGCAATTTGTTTGATGTAAATATTTAACCTTATGGTTCAAGTGGCTGGGAAACTCATTAATGGTACTGCTTCACCAGCACTGAAACAAACACAGACCAGAGAGATGTAACCGGTTCATGCACAGCCTTGGGAGTCTAGCAGGAACTGGAAGGAAACATTTGGGTAGGAGCTGAGGCAGTGAATCCATGAACAGCTTCTCATCTCCACCATCTATTTTCATGCTAAAAGGGACTACATATGGGAAGAGAATTCTAGAGGGGGGTTTTTTTTGTGTGTTGACCTTTTCATTTGGAAAAAAAACAAATAAAAGGAAACAGATAAGGTAGACAAACTGTAATGAAAAATTTCATAGATCCCCTATGGCTATCTCATTTTTCCCAAATGACTGCTGCATGAAATTAAAAAATTAAAGACTGGGATTTGAGAACAAAATTATAAATTAAAAAGGAGACATTTAAAAGATCATTTCCTAAGGGTTTCATTCCTTCCCCACTCTGCAGCAAGGAGAGCAAAAATACAATCCAAAAGAGGAGAGAAGAAGTCAGAGGGGATTAGAAAGTCCAGTCTTTCAGCCTGTCTCCCATTTTGCTAATTTTTACAGTAGGTTATTTAAGAAGCGGTAGATGTTCTGATAGAAAGCAGGCAGCAGCAAACACAGGCATCATCTACTCCTTCCAGCGAGGTCTGTGGAATCCCAGTCTCTTGCTCCAGGAAGGAGAGGTTTTCCTTCCCACACTTGTTACTGCCTTCCAGTGTGGGAGAGGGGAGAAGCGTCTGCCAGAGATTGGGGTCTGGCACTTCGGAGGCTCCCCTCCCTTCGCTGGGCTAAAAGGAACTCAAGTATTCCAGTGCAACCTCATATACAAATTTATACTGCTCCTGAAAGAGAGAACAGAAATCAGTGGCATTAGGATATGGGTGAATTCTTCAGAGCCTCATTCTACAAGCTGCCAAAAATGCCTCCTCTCTCTTTCTTATACTGTTTGGCAGGACCAGGCAAACATGGATTGCATTTCTATGTGATGCTGAACAAGCATTACTAAGAGACGGTATCGTCAATAGAAGAGAAAAACACTCAAAGTGACAGCCACAGTATGGACTATTCATTATTTGCTTCAAGCCCTCATTGCACACGTTGCTTTTGAGGCAAGAATTCAGTGTGATCGATGGAGATGATGGAATTCAGGACAGTTTAATCTCTTCGGCTGCAGGGAGCAAGGCCTGGGGTTCAGACTGTTCTCCATTCCTTGTTTCAAGACATGTCACAGCATTAAGCACTGGGCTGTACAAATGCATAGGAGGACAAATTCCCCCCCTCCCCATAGCCATGGTGACAGCTACTTGGGGTTTAACCTTCTGGAGGCAGCTGGGCAGGAGAGACAGTGTCCGTCACCCTGCCGGGGCAGCTGTTCCCCCTCTGCTCAAGGAGAAAAGCAGTGAGACAAGAGGATTCATTGCATGTGCTAAAATGGGACAGATTTTAATTCTGATGGCTTCATGTTATGATTCATCTAGATTCATACTGGGCTAAGCCATGAAATTTTTTTACCTATCCTAAATTCTCCCCTGTACACTGGGTGGGATAAGGCACAGGGAAAAAAGCTTACCAGTGACTCCACCATGTTGGATTTGTTATTCCGTAATGTTTTCACTATGTGGAACACATCAATGATATTTTGCTGTTGAATCATTTCACACACGCTGCAGATGGCACAGAAGGTGCCACTGCGTCCCCCACCATTCCTGGATGCAGAAGAAAAGAGGCAACAGGTAAAGCTGGGCAAGGCTGAGGGAACAGAAGAGAGTCCTGCTTACACACACACACAGATACTAAGCAAGGTCAGTAATGTAAGGACTGGTTAAGGACCTCAGCACATGGAGGACATGAATCTGTTGGAGAAGGTCCAGAGGAGGCCACAAAGATAGTCAGAGGGCTGGAACTCCTCTGCTGTGAGGCCAGGCTGACAGATTTTGGGTTGTTCAGCCTGGAGAAGAGAAGGTTCCAGGGAGACCTTGTGGCCCTTCAGTATCTGAAGAGGGCCTATAAGAAAGATGGGGACAGACTTTCTAGCAGGGCCTGTTGTGACCAGACAAGGGCTTTTAAACCAAAAGAGGGAGATTTAGACCACATATAAGGAAGAAATTTTCTACTCTGAGGGTGGGGAGACCCTGACCCAGGTTGCTCAGAGAGGTGGTTGATGCCCCATCCCCAGAAACATGGCAGGTGACGTTGGATGGGGCTTTAAGCAACTCGCCCTAGTTGCAGATGTCTGTGCTTGCTGCAGGGGAGTTAGACTAGATCTGAGCTCCCAACAGCTCAGTGGTCAGAGTGGGACATGTGGCAGTGCTGGCCCAGCTGTGCATGGCTACAGTCATGAGACCTACCTACACAACAGAAAGAAGCACAGCTTTTTCAGCTACTCCTCACTGCAACGAGTAAAATCTCTGGGCCACGATGCTATAATGTAGCACAATATTCAACTTGAGGTGTATTACAAATGTAATTTAACTTCACTTTCCCCAGCTGAAGCTTGGCAGACCACTAAATTTCCAGATCCATAACCAGTGCTCTCCAGACAGCATTTTGTGAGGTCTCAGGCATTTTCCAGTCCTACTTACAGGCAATGGACAACAGTCCGTCCATCTCTCCCATCGTACTGTTCCTGCCACTTCTCCAACCTTCTGACCACCTTCAGGAGGGAGCGTTTGGAAGGAGGGGTGTCCCTGTATGCTGGCCAGCCAATGTACTGCAGGTGCTGAACTATGCGATATCCGTCCTGAGGCTAAAACAAAGAGCATTTTCAAGATGCTAAAAGGAATGGGACAGGAAGCAGAGAGAGAGGGTAAAGCAGGTGGCACTGGTTACATGGCATCTTCCACTTGGATAACTGATACAGGGGGAACAAGGACTTTTTTGGTAATCTGGATAACAACGATGACCTCAGATACCAGAGCCAGGCAAAAACTAAGTACATAGGATCCCTTGCTTGGTTTCCAGCAGAGAATAAAGTCTTAACAAACTATATGAATAGATCAAATGTGTCTTTCCTGGTTGCCTGTTCTGTAGATTAGTTGTGCCATAAGAACTAAAGGCAAAGCAGCCCCCTAAAAACGTCTCTGGGGACTGTGGGAGGAAAGGTTCCTCATAAAGATTTTAGCAGTGGCCATTGGGGTTGAACATAGATGGGTGCAGAGAGCTGCAAGTTCATGGCATCCACCCTTCCAGCCATGCGTCTGTGAGCCAGCTTCACCCTGAGAGTCACAGAGCCTTAGTCTCATTAGCTCTATGACTTCAAGGCTGTCCCTGTTCACAGACAGTTGGCCTGGGATGTAGAAAGGTGAATGTCTAACTATTTTATCAATTTGTGTAGTTGGCCACAAGGTTCACTCTTCAACACCACGACCGAATTGCTCTGACCATATAATGAGAGTGATGTGTTACATGGCATGGAAATGTTATTTGTGGAGCCTGTTTCCATTTCTGATTAGAAAAAATGAAAAAGGAGCAAAAAAGGAGACACAATCAATCTGGGAAACAACTAATGAGGGAAAAATCGTCTACTGAAACCGCTTCCTGCAGTCCTGAAGTTGCATTGCCAGGACCCAGTGTGCAGACAAACTTTGTTTCTATCATTTAGCTGTCCTGGGGCTGCAGGATACAGACAAAGATTTGCTCACAGGAATGGCAGTGCTTTATTTATAGGAAAAACAGTGGCAATTGGAAATCCCAGTCTAGCCAGTAAACCTTGCATCTGTCTTCAGAGACACCGAACAGTAGTTAACAGATGGAGAGCTGCTGACAGTGTATCCCAGTTTATTTCCTACGATACTGATGGTTTTATATTGGCTACTAAGTGATTAATTATTCTCAAATATACACAGAAAAATGCTTTCCATTTAAATACAGATTTTCAGCTTATATCATCCACTTTCTAATTTCAGCCAAGAGTCTCTGACCAATACAGACTGATGCAATTAAATGTTAATTAAAGGAAGTAGCTACTAAATTCTTCAGTGGAATTTTATTCCTAGGTGAGAGATTCAGCATCTCTAAACCACAAGTCTTGGTTCTGCCTCTTCCTCATGCCAAAGTATATTTTTGAAAATAAATAGGGAAGCTGGTATTTGACTGATCTTACCCTGGCCATGTTGCAGATCCGAAATATCCGGTTGATGATGTCTTCTTCAATGTCTGCTGAAACAAACTCTACTTGAATTGGGCCATAACAACAGGACGTCTTCTCTGGCCAGTACTGCATGCAGAGCTGGAGAAAACGCCAAAAGAAACAGAATGTACCTTAACTATTAACAAGGAAACACGTATTCCATCTTCTTTCCTTTCCAACATACAACCAGCTCAAAATCCACAACCAATCTTGTATTACATGTATTTGTTTGGAGAAGACCTCCTTCTAGATCAGTAAAAGCTTTTTAGATCATGGATATGAAGAAAAAAATATAAATTTTAGAAGGTTGACCC